>OW679199.1:93125881-93441211 GCA_940337035.1 Agriotes lineatus
GTACATATTTTTGAACTTCTAAAATTTGTAAAGTAAAAAAATTGTACATTTTGAATTTTTTTTTTTGTAATTTGTATATAATTTTTAAACCTTTTTGGCCGCCCCTGATTTTGGCCGCCCGTGTGCGGTGCACACATTGCACACTGGCTTGGCGCGGCCCTGGTTATCTTCTTCTTGTACTTCGCTTTCGACAGGTCGTTGATCATGGTAGAAAAGTTCTTCGGAAATGAAGTTCCTAGGTTGATTTGATTGTCGAATATAATATGGCTGTTTTATAGTACGCTATATATTCTTAGGAGTAGGCTTCTGGAGAGGTTGGATATTTTGAAGTTTGAATACATTGGTTCCTGTTGGTTTCTGGTTTCCAAAAACAGTTGGTTGCGATGGAAACTGTTTTGCTGGGAATTGTTTTGTAGATGATTGCTGTGGTGGTAAAGCAGGAACTGTCCTTATTGGTGCTGGAAAATTTTGGCGTTGTACTTGGAATTGTGGGTGAACGGGCTGCATCATTGGTCTATACTGCGTTTGAATCATTGGCATTGGTTGACAATGGAAGTAATAATTTTGCTGGTTTGGCTGATTTGACTTCTGTGTCACATTTGGTTTGTGTTGGGGTTTAGCAATGCTTTGATTTCCTGAATATAAATGACATACATTTTGTTCTTCATTAATAAATTTAAGGGCATTTTCTATAGTGGTTGGTCGTTGACTCCGTATGAACGATCCAAGGGGGTTTCTTAATCCACTTAGAAACGTCTTTAAAGTTAAATTGGTGTACAAGTCTTCTTTGACCTTAATTGTAGCTTCGTCTGTTGTGTTTGTACTTAAATGTGAAAACAGGGTGGCTCTCATTCTTATGCACGAGTTGTAAAAGTCGATTGGGTTTTTGTGGTTTCCTTGTCTGAGGTGTAGTAAATCTTGAAGAAGGCTGTCTTCGGATCTTTGGTCGCCAAAATTGTTTTTTAAAATTTCTTCGAGTTATTTATAACTTCTGATGGTATATCCTGCAGTTACTAATACGGCTTGTCCAGTTAGTTTGATTTCGACGCCGGATAACAGAAGATGGATTGATGTAATCTGCATTGCTGGGAGTTGAAAAATGATTGTACATGAGATCGGCTGCTTTGAAAAATCTTGCAAGTTGAGTAGGATCTCATCCAAGCTCGAGAATGGTCTTAAAATATTCGAAATGGAAAGCTGGTACTGCCATTCTTCTTGTGTTTTGTCGTTCGAGTATATTCTGTTGCACAGCAGCTGTTTGTTGTATCGGCGGATTTTGTTGCGTGGATGTGTTAGGAATTGGAAATGGGTTTATAGCAAGGTTGACTAGTTGATTGGCCAGGGTTTCCTTAAATTCAGTCATGGATTTTTTATTTAGCGCATTTATTAATTAATTTATTGTTTTCTAAGAGTATACAGGCGTAAATTAAGTTAACGGACACCTGTAGTCTCGCTTATGTGAAACGGGGATATTCTTTTAAAATATTAAGCGTTCTCCTTAGTTTTCGCAAGAGTATCTTTAGGTCTAAATTCTCTTCAGAATTTTAAGATCACAAGATAGCACTTGCCAAAATCAGAGCTAAAACTATATTATTATTAAGGTTTAGCAGTAGTTTAAATTTTATTTCACTTCGTTTTAAATGGAAAAATTAATTCTAAAATTGATTAGCGACTTACATTAGTAGCAGGAAAATTTTCATATTGCTGTTTGGATGCTTAGCTTCGGCGATTTTTGTCCTCTGCGTTGCGGGGTTGTGCTGCTCAGCTTTGGCGATACTTGTCTTTGGCTGGGCTGGTCCACTTGGAAGCGATGTCCAGTCTTCACTTGGAACCGGGTTGGATTTTGTTCGATAGTAGACGAAGTATTAACACACAAAATTACGCGAATTTGGGGTAATCTTCTACTATCCTACCGACTGCGCCAGAAATGTTTATTGATTGACGAAAGATAATAAAAAAATATTCAATTTATTACCTTACGGGTTACAAAGCAAAAAGTACAATGTTTTAAGCACGAAGTCTGCGATGCAACTAAACAAGTGATAACAATTACGCGGGACATCTGTAAGACAATATAAACCCATTATCAGCGTTCTCACATGTGTCGACAGAGAATGCGTTTATGCAAGCAAGTAATTAATACGTAACACAGGCGCGGTGCAGTTTTGCGACGACTTTGAGGTTCACACATAGCAGCACTAAAAACAAACAATGACGTAACACGGTAGGGCGCATGCTCCCTCTTTGCCATTTTTATTGTGTTAGCTCGGGAGTTTTTTAAATGTTCGTTAACATACGAATGTACAATGCAATTTCACAATAAGGTAAGAAGTACTTTCTTTGATCTCTTAAAAACCTCTAGGAAGTCACGACGATTTATTTAATTTTTATTGAACCCTGAATATGAATGAGTTTAGCATACGACTCAATGATTAGTCGTATGCTAAAATTGTATAAAAATTATTTTCGTAAATAAAACAAGATCTGCTTGTAATATCCCAAGCGATATTTTTAAAACGATAATTCTGATTAAAAGTTTTTAAATAATTACCTATTGATAATTTGGTTTAAAGCTTTCTTGGAAGACTTGTTATACTTAATTCGAGAATTGTTCCTAAATTGTTTGCATATTGTCGATGAAGATGAATACTTTTTTACTTCCTTTTACAATAAAGGAAGTATTGGATTCACCCCAAAAATTCGAAATTGAGTTTTCAACAGATCTTCACGTTTTAGAGTCCCCTCATCCCAAATAACATATTTTTTTCCTTGGTTTGTCTGTGTGTCTGTGTGTCTGTATGTCTGTCTGTGTGTCTGTCTGTCTGTGTGTCTGCCTGTCTGTGAACAGAATATCTCAAAAACGGAAAGAGGTATGGCGTTGAAACTTCATATATAAGTTTTGTGTACTACGTAGATGCGAACAGCAAACTTTTGAAAAAAAATCGCATAACCGTAAGTAGGTGTTTACTCTTGTGATTTTTCAGTTTTTAAATTTTTTTTTCAAAAACGGCTCTAACGTTTTTTTTAACTTTACAATTTTAATGTGTATTGATGTGAGATAGGTGATTTTCCAGTTGAATACTTCTAAAATGGGTTTATTTTGTTTTTTTTTCTATTTTTTTATTAACTCCTATTTTAAATAGAACACCCGGTATATTATTACAGTTTTGAATTCAGCTTAAAATTTTGGAGAGAATTAGTCTCTTGAACTAACACTCTATTTTGTACCGTTTTTGTAAAATTTGTAATTTTTGAAAATTTTTGACAAATGCTTAAAAATTTTAAATCAAATTTTTGGCTAATTATAAGATGTAAAAGGAAGTTGTGTGCGTGTATCACACCAAATTTTTGTTATTGCAACATTTATAGATATTTTGATAAAAAATTGAAAGCCATCATTATACATGCTTCACTTAAACTTTTATATGTAATTTTATTGTGAAGACTAAATTCTGCTTTTTCTGATTGGTTTGTCACTTTTTAATAAATACTAATGCTGTTCAAATGTGCCATGTAACACTGATGTAAACATGGGTATCTAAAATCACATTGAAAGTATAATATAAAAATGTATAGAACAAATTCATGTTTTATCCTATTATTCACAGAAATACATGTTTTTAAGTATGAAATCACTCATATTTTTTTTTCAACTACCTATATAGAACAAATTGATATTTTCACCAATTTTTGAATAGTTCTCGTTTTAAGTACGTACCACCAAATAAAAATAAGTTAAAAACCGAAGGCCAAATCAGTCATACATAATCAATTTTACGTGATTTTCGACAAAGTTTCTTTTATATTTTATATGAAATTAAGAAAAGAGACCGATTTTCACAAAGAACAAACTACTGTTAAAATATTTATCACATAATAAGCAGTTACATACACAATGATAATGTACAGCATAATCATTTAATTGTTACATAAGAAATATTTTGCTTTAGTTATATCTACAGAATTAACAAAGACAGCTAGACTAACTTCGAAATTTTCATTCACATTAATCTCTAAGTATGTTTTACCTTCCACCACTTTAAATTCTTCACTATCAAATTTTTCATAATATTTTTATGCTGAAAGCACATTTGCTATCCAGTTTGAATTTTATTTCGATCATAAATCCTTTTTGACCCTTTATAAAGATTAAATCAGATCTATTTCTAGTGTGGAAAAATTCAACATCACAAAATTGAAACGGACCCCTACATTTACAAAAAATAGGAGAGAAAGAAATATACGTTCATTTTCTTTAATTCTATTTGTTAATGATTCATGAACAGTGCGTTGATATATTTTAACAAATTTCTGAACACTGTTAGCGTCAGAAACAGATATTTGATCGGCAGCGGCATATTTCTTTAAAAGTGTATTTTCACTTCCACGTCCATAATATTCAATGAATTGCTTGGTATATTCATCATGTACCTCATAATTTGGAATTTTATTTCAGTTTTGTTGGTTTCTTCCTTTTCGTGGACCTTCGTACGGTACATATTCCTGCTGGAAAAGAAAATTCAAAAACAAATTAGGGTTTTTTACTTCCCTCGTCTAAAAGACAAAGGAAGTATTGTAATCGCAAAAAATCACCTTTCGATATTTCTCCAGATCTTCACGTTTCAGGGTCCCTAGATGACGAAAACCAGATGTTCTCAATTCCGTCTGTCTGTCCGTCTGTCTGTCTGTCTGTCTCTGTCTGTCTATCTGTCTGTTCGCGGTATAACTCAAAAACTATTTGCCGGAGGAAGACAATATTTTGCATACACATTATATACCTACCTGGCATGAAACCGAGAAAATTTCAGACGAATATATACATGGTGGGCACCTTAAAAAAATTAAATTTTGTTTATTTTTTATGCAACTTAGCAATAGAATAGAATAGAATATAATTTAATCCTTATTTTTAAGAATAAGTACATTTTATAAAATAAAATACAAATATCTGTTAAACATAAACCAGGAATTTAGGCCCACATAAACACTCACAGGTGTTTGTGCGTAGGCTGTGATACAAGCAATAATTTGTACATAGCGCAGGCTTCATTTTTACCAAAAATGGGCCCCCAATAGATACAGAATAAATGTTGTACCATACAAAAAGGAGCAACAAATTAGTGCGTTACTTAATATAGTTGCAATACAGGAATTCGAAGGGTCGGTGCTCCGTAGCTCAAGTAGAAATAGCCCGTTTCCTTGCAATATCCCACAAAACGTTGGGACTGCATACGCAGTCCGCCTGCTCTTCGAATTCGACCAGCGGTAACGTTTTTTTATTTGAAAATTTATTTAATTTAGTAGAAACGTGAAGATATTTTTACTTCTAACTTAATTTGATTTTTAAAATTATTTAGTGTCACAATATTGACGAGGGAAGTTCTGGGTAAAGTCTTTTACAGATTTTGATTTTATGTGTACGGCAAAAAAGGTAATAAAACCAGAAAATGTAAGAACGCGTGGGTGTCGATAACCACCCCCTAGTTTAAATAGGTGAATAAAAAAGCACATTTTTACATTTATTTAACTTTTATTTTTCTGGGGTGGACCAGACGACATTATGGGGAGGGCCTGGCCCCATGCCCCCGCCCCCCGTTAGTTACGTCTATGATCTAAGTTTATTTGCAAGTTGGAAGATTTTCAGAATTTATAGCCTCATTTGCGGCGTAGATGGCAACACTTGTTCAAAATGTTCCATTCGAGCTCCAAAATATTCAACAGTAATTAGAATTACATAAGTGGTGATAATTTTTTGATAATTTTAACCACGAATGTAATTCGGCGTGATTATTTTTTAAACAGTCCTGTTGTAGCTAGGGTTTGATGGAGCTTCCAGATGAGTGTCCTGCTATTTTTAACAACTGCTGCTCCCGTACTCCACTTTTAGCCAGTTGTGTTACAGCAGAAGAACAATTTGAATGGTTTGTGAAAAAATAGTCGCTGTAATCAGTTACTGGAAAATAGTTAGTGTAATTTGGTGCTATTGGTCGATTTGAATTTCTTTCTCATTACTATTGGCTGATAGAACTGTTTAAAAAATAATCAAATTGATTTTTGGCGGAAAATCTGTAGAATTTAAGTGTTCAGTTTAAACCGTTCCCTTGAACAAGTAGAATATCTTAGAACTTTAACATTTCAAAACATCTAAATTATGGATACAATTTTTTGGAATGTTCGTAGGGGAGATTTTCCACTGGAAACATTTCAGGGCGATCGTGTGACGCTGCTATACAATGTTTTTTTGTTATATTTTTATTTTAAAATTAATGTTTGTGTAACTTGAGGTAAAAAACAAACCTTTTGACGCAAATTGTGTAGTCGAGTGTTATTAAATGCGATTTCTAGTTCTTACGCTAAAGAAAGTCCATCAAGAATAACATTTTTGGAGTAATCAAAAATAAAACAATTTTATATTTATTAAGAGATTACCTGGCCGTTTTTAAATAATTTTTAGTAGATCTAAAATATTTCTTATTGAGGTATTTCTTATAACGTCCTACAAATCTTATCAGAATGAAGTTCGTGCAGCTACATTTTTTGTTCTCATCGAACAATCTAAAGTGAGATTTCAAGCGTTGGCGACCCTGCATCCTGCCAAATGTCAAAATTCTAACCAAGATTCCCAACTGAAAGTTATCGCCCCTGTAGTTCCACAGAAATTTAGTCATAGCCATAGCCATAGACGAGGGTGGGTGGTGATAAACGTTGATCGATGCTGTTCGGGGAAGTCTGTGATTTAATTTTCTCTATGCAATGCATAGGTTGGATTTTTAATTGCTGTACTGCCAATATGTTATTGTCATTGATCACTCCAACATAAATATATATAGTTGTTTAAAATGAATGCCTTAACTTTTGCTGTTATAAATAAGCGTATACAATAACCAGGTAGTGTGTAAGTGCGAATTTTCAATGTTAATGCGTTATGGGTATATGTTGGTGCAAAGAAAAACACGATGAAAATGAATCCTATTTTCCGCAATCAAATAATGACAATATTGACAATGCGATACAATCAGTCACACCCTACGCTCCGGCCGAATATTACCTGGAAAGTGCGGAAAAAGGCTGCCCAGACTCCATCACCGTAGACAAACTAGTTCTAGAAACGCTAGGGATTATCGGAACACTTGTAGATAAGTATGGCGTTGCGTAGGCTTAGAACAACAATTGTCAGCTAACCCGCATATAATTGCAGCGAACAAGAGCCCCCTCCGTCTATGCTACGCTTACATAACATTGCAGACAATGAAGAAGGTTGGATTCAGGTAGTCAAATCAATGGTAAACGTCATACCAATGACGGATCCCTTGGGACCTTCCGTCATAACCCTTCTTCTTGATGACTGTCCACTGCCGTCCAGAGAATCAGTGCTAAAAGTTGCCACCATGTTCAATTTGTCAGCCCAGAGCGCTCTTGCTGGTAGAATACATGCTCCAAGAGAACGAAACATCTGTGTCGTACTCGGCTGCATTGCTGAGAAATTGGCCGGCCCTAGTAGCTTAGGAATTTTAAGCGAATCGACACTCGATTATTTAATTGCTAATTTGGTAATTATGTTGTAATTTGTTTGAACATGTTCTATTTGAAGAGGATTTTTCTCTTAAAATTTGACACTTAATTGGCAGCGTCAGATCATTGATGCGTCCACTTCTAATATATATTGGTGTGAAATTAGGAACTATTCCATAGCCATATTAGATGAAAATAATTTTTAATCATACGATAGTGATATGTAGACACCGTGTGAACAACTCCAACTTTAAATTTGTTAATAGTTATTAGGTTATTACACTCTTACTTTAAAATAGGAGAATGAGCTTTCTCTCTTTTCTTGGGTGTTAAGAAAATAGTAAATTAGGTCATTAATAACAATACACTTATTGAATTAATAAAAGACTAATTAGCACTTACTGTTATTACCAGATTAAGATAGCACGATATTGTTTAATTTTGATTTGCATTAAAACTGTATAAGGTTTTTAAATATTCTCTCGCTTGAATTAGTATTAATCAATAATGATTTGAAAGTATGTATATTAATATTTAAATGGAAAAACTTTATTTTCCTTTTAATTAAATTTAAGTGTGTTGCATGAAGTTAACTTCTATAACAGTAATTTGCCTAACACATTCAAGAATATAAACAAATTAAAAATATTAATTGTTAGCATTGGATTAATAAAGTAATTTATGATATTTATATGTGGCGAACTCATCTAGTAGATCAACTTTGACATTATTCCTAGAGTTAAGATGTGTTTTGTTGCAGAAACCCGACACGGACCCCTATGTGATTTTGTTTTCATTGATCGCCTTAGAAAAATTTGCCCAAACCAGTGAGAACAAAGCCACTATCATCAGGAGATTACAAAACGAACCGTACTGTCCTGTCGCAAAGTTAGAAGCATGGATTAACGAGGAACACTTTGTTAAGCGGCAGGTTGGATTTTGTGCTCAGTGGGCTTTGGATAATTTATGTAAGTTTCCTATATTGACTACAGTTATGAATTTGGATATTAAATTAGAACACATAAAAATTTACAAACATATACAAATTTGTCAATGTTGATTTAAATACAAATACGACCAGTAAGTAGCTTGGTTTTCGAGATGGGATTATTTATTTATAACAGACCTTGGAATCTGACCTTGGTCCTCGACTGCCCAAAATGAGTCAAGTCGGAATATGCAGAAGTGATGTCATCTCGAAAACTAAGCTACTTGTGCTTATATAGGTTGCACGTGAATCGAAGGGATATTCCCTATTCTTTTGAATACAATAGGATTGTCCAGCTAGGCTCCCTCTATCTATTGTCGCACAAGTGGTTGAAATAACTTCTACCAAAAAAGGACTTGCCCTTTTCGAGTCGTTTACGACTGTATTGTCCACCCGGGTTCTTTTTTCGCCTGGTCTGTTGTTAGTCGGGGCAAAAGGGTGTTTACGCAACTCTTTACTTTTGTTGGGCGATAACCCTTCGTCGGCGACTTAAATCCTGCTGTGCTAAATATTGCATTTTGACGTTTAGAAAAGTTAGTTTACGTTGTATACTCGACGATACAAATCAAACTTGATATTACAGATCTTTCTTACTGCACGCGTACAATTGACACTTTCTCTAGAACTGTCAAATCACGAACACTTTTACTAGCTTATGTAGTAACGCACTATACAATTACATTTTATATTCTTTGATTTATGGCTTATGACGTTTTCAGGCCGCTTATGCAGCTGCGTTACAAGTGTAAAATTTGTTATCAATTTGTATGCATTGGTATGGAGGTAATGTAGTTACCTAGTATTTTGACTTTGACTTTGTGTGGCTAGTTTGGGTTGTTCAAAATTAAGGCAGATTGTGCGGGTTATGCCGTGGCGGCGATTTGAACTTGATGTTTTGCTGATCATGCTGTCAGCTTCAGAAGTTTTCTGAACACTGATGTTGTAGTTTCATGCTTCTAGGAAGACCTTACCTTATGACCAACGGCCGTGAAAGCCTGCATTAAATAGTAGTAAAATGAACTGAAAACGCACATATGACATTAGGATGTTATACATAAAAAATCAAAATAAAATACTATTGTATAAATGTTTGTTATTCTTATTCAAAAATATTATCGTATCTGTCTGTTTAACAATTAATCGACTGCGATGTTTTGCATCCAGGTGCCCCGTGACCGAAAATGCTCGTTACGACACTGGTGATGCTCGGACAGTAAAATAACATATGCTAAATAAAGATAGTGTTTTTGGTTTTCTGGTCACCATTTCAAAATATCAGTATCTTGGGATAATTTTGGTGTATAGTTAGACCATCCAAATTTGGTTTGTTATTTTTGAGGTTATGTCAAATTTGTTTATTCTTATGCACTTTGTAGAAATGTTACAGGCGTCGCACAATAGTCAAATCGACCGATCTAGCCGGAATAAATTATTTTGACGGGTTTATAATGTTGAATAAATGATTATGCGACCATTTAATGCAATATAATATTAATACGATCAAGTATTGGCTCCGTTTCGGCTAGCATCAAGCCATCATCAGTAGCACAGCTTACACTGTTTAATTTAATATGATTTTATAACTGTTTCAAACAGGTTTGATAATAGAACACATTGTTTTTATACACTGTTTAATCATTTAGTAATTTTCCTAACGTATGTCCCATAAGTTTCGAGAAAAAATATTAACAGATATATTCTATGCTGCTTTAATTTTATATTAAATTCAACTACTAGTAATTATTTCTACAGCTGTATTTAATAGAATTATATGCTTAAAATACGGATAATGGTCCATGTTCTTTAATGCCAACCAGCTATAACGGATTTTTTTCTCAGAACTTATGGGACATACGTTATCTCCTTTCACACACACTGTCTTTAATTTACACATTTATATCGGGGAATTATAGCATCGATAGCAACTCTTCAGACAGTGCAATTCTGTTGTTTTTTGGTAGGCGTCTTAATGATCCTAAAATAGGATCAAATGATATAAGCATAAAATTTAACAAGTCCGTATTAGTATTTAATCTTGATGACTTTCCGGTGTGATATTCCCGGATATTGCAGTAGTCTTTATTGTGTGTTTTTGTCACAAACGTTAAGATTAAACCGGTTTTTAACAATATCTATTGCTGTGTTCCTGCATTCTGCTGACTGAAATAACCGCGTCGACGAGCTCTTTGAGCGTGGTAGATAGTGAGGAGTCCGGTTGAGGCTTGCCTGCAAAAAAATCATAATTACGTTATAGGCAAGCAAAGGCAAATTTGTATTGTAGAATCATAAATTAAATAAATCCATCTATTTATAGACGTGTAAAACATCCTTGAACCTCTAAGCACTCTATAAGATATTTCTAAGTGAATATTAACAAGATAGATCGGTCGATTCGACTATTGTGCGTCATAGTCGATATTTCATTTCCTTAATATTATACCGGGTGTCCATTCTCAAAGTCGAACATAGGCAATTAACATTAGTGCATTCACTCGTTCTTCATTGAAATAATTCATTTTTCTGTAGATAATTTTAACAGACGTTGACGGAAAATATCTGATTTACGCCAACTAATTACCATTTGTTTTGACAAATGCTATCAAACTTGAAAAGCAAGGCATAGCATATTTAAAAATTCCCAAGTTTTAAATTAGTATTTTAAAATAAAAATCGCATCTTGAATATTATTATTGGTATCATTTGATGCGGAATAATTTTATCTTTCCATTGATACCATTACTTTCCCTGTAAGTTGAATTGGCGAACTCGCATTTTAACTGTGCCCCACTCGTGACTAAAGACTAGCTTTACGCACGTGCATCGTAAATTACTATTCTAAAACTATAATCTTTGCCACTTAACACACTTTCTACCAACGATTTTTGCTCTGGAGATTTTAATCACAAATACAATTGAAAGCTGGTTGTGGTTTCTGTAGGTTTCCATGAATATTTTAATTGTTCTACCTTCTTCTGATGTAATGACAGCGTACATAAATCAAACAAGTAGAGACACTCACTGTCGGTTCCTTTGATGTCAAAATAACGATTTGAATGACCTTGAACGGCTCATGGGGGTACTTTCTGATAATACTAACAGATGGCGCCACTACTTTGCCACATATGATTGGTAGCAGAGCTAGTAACTGAGCTCTGATTGGTAGAATTTTGTGCTGCCATCTGATAGTCAAGCTTAGAAATACCCCCCAAGGTACTGTCGCAGGCACTCTAGACAGGTTTCAACATTTGGCATGAGTGTCTCTACTTGTTTGATGTATGTACGCTGGTGTGACCTATCCAACCATGTATGTCTTGCAGTAGCCCATGATGGAATTATTTTAACTCTATATTAATTTTCTTCCGTTTTTACTGGCCCTAGTATTATCGGTAATATTCTTCGTACTCATATTCTCACGTGTTTCTCTTTTTTTCTAAAACATAACATATATGCTCCGTTTCCTAGTTTGATTCTCTTTTTTATTTCGTAATTGCTATCGTTCTGGTTGTTTATTGGTATTTGTAGATATTTAAAAGATTTGAAAATGTATTCTCTCTTTTTGAAAATCCTGTGTTATATTTGTTTTTCGGTAGCATCTCATGTATTTCGTTTTCATTTTATTTAACGTTATAATGCTTGGTCCAAGGTTATGCTTCAACGTGTCTGTGCACACTGGGATTTAGTATGTCTATATCTTTATCGATTCTAATGACATTAAACCCAGAATCAACCTTATCAGTTTGTTACTTTTACAACACGTCCATCATAGGGGGAGGTATTTTTCTAGAGATGCTTACTGTTTTGTTTTATATTATACCTCTTCTAACAACAAATCAATAAAAAACCAATTAGGGTAGGCTGTGATATGTGTTATACGTTTGGCAGTACTGAAGTGTATTGTCAGTCTATGTCAAATTTGAGATTTGCAGGTTAAGTTTTACGTCAGTCTGTGTCAAACAACAAACAAAACCTAACCTACTAATCTCGAATTTGACATAGGACTGACAAATACATTGCAGTACTGCCAAACGTATAACACATATCACAGCCTACCCTAATTGGTTTTTTATTGATCGGTCTGTATATCCAATGTTCCTTTTCTCTCGGTCCTTTAAGTGCTTTTAAACTCTTTTCCAGTTTCTTTGGTCTATTTTCTTTGTCAGTATAAATGATTCTTGAACTGTTTCATCGTTTACTAAAACTGGATTAAGTATTATATCTTGTAACACTACTGTTTTAGATGCTGTGATCTTTTATTCAGGTTATTCTCATTAAACAGCTATCATTAAAAATTACTTAAAAGGTCCACTCTCAACAAGAGCCCTTGGGGCCTTAACATAAGGGAATAGCACAACTGGCGGACAAAGTTTTTCAGCTGCCTTAGAGTTGATTAAAACTGTCAGATTTTCTTACTCATTTCCCATTTGGCAACGTATGACTTATGTCCTTTCAAACCAAATACCTTAACAGTTTTTGGACGTAGACTGAATCCAGTTACATCTCCATTCAAGACTCGAATGGGATTGTCAAAAATATCTATACGATTTGACTCGCCAAGTAACAACACCATGACTGTATATATTCTTTAGTTAATTGTGTTCTGTACTTTTCAAGAGATTCTGCATTTTTTAAAACCAACTTGGGATGCCTTCTTAAAAACTGCCATACCAATTTTAACCTCAAAAAATTTAAAAAGTATAATTTTTAACTCTTTTTACAATTTAATATATTACGAAGGAGTTTGTTACGTACCTTTAAAATTGTACTAGCCAATGTTTACTTGTAGAAAATCTCAAACAAACGTACAGGACCATCGCCTGCGTTGATTAACAAAAACTGTGTCCTTTATGAAGCCTGCCAGCTAGCCGAATATCAGTAATATGCAAATTATGGCCACTTCTTGAAATTGGCAACGCGACATTTCAAAAATGTTTTAGCCAACACAAGCTTTCAAATTTGAAACGTCAAATTGTGTGAACTAGCGCTAATGGGCAAGACATGAACTATTGAAGTAAATGTCATAACAGCAGGTTTTGTAAACGTACTAACATAACCTATCAACGCAGCGATGCACAGGACTAAAGAGCTTATCTGTAGTCGTAGATGGCAACACTGTCTTATATTGCCATAAAAGAATGCGGATTATTGGTCAATAATTATATTAATGATTTGTAGGTTATTTTTTAAGTTACGGTATTTTAAATACGATTTGACCAAGCTGCGAATTGGCTCTCTATTGAGCAATAATATTTTAATTTTTTGTTAGTGGTGTGTTGAATAGAAACAAGCGGAAACCCAGAAAATGATGTATAGTCCTGTTCAGTAAACACAAAAACATAATGGCATATTAATTTTTGTACTGAGATTCTGTATTTTGTTTTCTAAAGGTTTCCACACCTGCATAAAGGTGGGTTTGAATTTAAAAATGCCAATCAGTGACAATTAATATTTCTTTATCAAAGTAGATATTTTCCCAGGTGTGTTTATGTTTGTTTAACCAACTAATAGGCGATTAACATCTAGTAGCTGCAGAAGCAAGGTGTTTTATTTTAGAAACACTGAACTTCTACGATACTAGATTTTGAGTCATATACTGGGTAGTTGGTCATACCTCTGAAAATAGACAATTTACATGGCTGCTTACCATTTTTATGAAAAAATGGTATTGGTAAAGAGAATAATTTTCCGCGTCATTTAGTATTAAACATTTATTGGATAATGTTAATTGTGCATAAAAATGTTAAAATTTAGATATTCCCAAATATAAGTGAGGGGTATTTTATAATATCTTTATAACCCTGGAGGGGTCAAGCTATGAGCATTTCTCTCACATTTAATTTAAAAATCTTATAACTGGAAGGCATACAATTGTTATACCTGCCCCCCACTCTAGCTCCCACTCTAGCTGACTTTTGAAATGTGCCACGTGAGGTAGTCACACGGTTTCATTATCAGTCGACTCTGCTGGTTCTTGAACACGTGTTTGGATCGTGAGCAAATCTCTCGCCGCACGACCTCTGACATCGCAGTTTTCTTTTCATTCGAATAAAATTGAGCTGTGAGTAAACTTATTTATATTGATTTTTTCTGTTTCAAATATGTCTGTGTAAATAATGATTAATACCAAACGTACCTTCTGAGTCGATATTCTATTTTAGATTTCATTTATCCTCGGGCGGGCGCGCTTTGCAAATCACATGACCGGACGCGCAGCGGCACTCCATGCCGTAAGCAGAAAAACTTACAGATTAATTCAAACTAGCAAAATTTATTTTCTAATAGCTTACAAAGATAAAATAAATCGTAATTCTAACAAAATTAAATGAAATTCTTCATCCTAATTTCGTTTCGTAAGAGTACAAAAATAAAATGTAAATAAGACGTAATTCTAACAAAACTAAATTACATCTTTTCTCCTACGAACAAAATATGTTCTATGTAGAGATCACAAATAAAATAAACTATATGGTCAATCATATGCGTGGTTATAAATGTGAACCTTTGGATCCAGGCATCACTTTTATTATACAGATGGGGCCACAATTATGTATAACAGCAATAAGATAACATGAACAAGAAGATAACACGTATTGCTTGAGTAGGAAAGAGATAAACATAGTAGCAAATATTCGAGTAGGCCTGACGCCTATTTTAATGATGACAGATGTCAACCAAGCACGCCTACTAAAATAATTTTTTCGTATGGCCATCTCTTTCTTACTCAAGCATTCTGTTTGTTGTTCATGTTGTCTCATTGCTGTTATATATAATTATGGCCCCATTAGTATTTTTGGCTTTGATTTTATGTGAGTTCCTGGAGTGCTCTTCCAAATATTTTCTTCATCTTTGGCAATGTAAAACTGGTAATCAGGACTCTTGTATTTCTCTATACTCTTGATTCTGGAAATCTTCATCTCCAGACTGTTCTAATCCACTTATGGTCATCCAGGTCAGTTCTTTCAGCCTCGCCTTCATTTTCATCGCTAAAATCTACTAGGTCCTCAGTATCTGACAAATTATCTGCAAATTCTTGTAATTCTTCAGTCGTCAAATATTTTCTTGAATCTGTATTATCCCTAAAGTGTTTTGTTGTATAAAAATGAAAGCAACTCAATAAAAACCAGAAGTAATTTTACTTACATGCGCTACGGCACGGAATGCCGTAACACCCAACACCTGCAACTTCAATGGCTCACTGGCTACTGAAGAAAACATAAACAACCATGGTTTCTATGCAGTAAGTTGCCTAATATCGTCATTTGAGAATATATAGATGGACAGTGATATTCAACCAACAATATTTGCGGATCTGTAAATTAGTGAAAAGGCGGCATACAGGGCCGGATAGCGCGCCCGCCCGAGGGTAAATATGAGCCGTGGTTACAAACTTATCGAGTTAGGTCAGTTACAATTCAAAATGAATAAGAGGATGAACAATCACGTATCGCATCCTCCATGGACAATTCCAATATCCATACCCGAACAAGAAGTATTAGACGAGAGTGATTCAGATCAAAACGGAAGCGACATCAGCAGCGAACATTCAGACCATAATTCAGAACAGAACAGTCCGATAACGACGATGTGGAATGGAACTTCAATGTATTCCACTATTTACTGGAAAGGATAAAATCACTACTTGGTCAGCTCATCCATCGCGCCCAAATCGGCAAACTCCAAGGCATAACATTGTTAGCCACCTCCTGGTGTGAAAACAGTTGCCAAAAATGCAAAAACTGCAGGGGAATGCTGGGAACTATTTTTTACACCAGATATGATAAGTGATATTGTCACTTGTACAAATATTGAGATGGTATTTGGCCCGTTACTCAACTCTGCTTGCAGCATAGATAAATAAAGCAAGTCAATAAATCACAGAGCTGGAGTAAATTAGGTAACTGCAAGAAGTTACATCAGAAATTTTATTCATCACTACATTGGTAAAGCATTGTCGATATTAAATGGAATTACTTCAGAATAAATGGCAATAAGGCAGAGCTCAATTCGTAAATTAGAGTCACAGAAATATTAATTAGCATAAATTAAGAGGTTGGGTGCAAAGTAAAGCCAATCAAAATTCAACAAATCTATCACCAAAGGGTTTATTACATGCGTGTTAAATAAATTTACATGTCAGTATAATTGAATAAGTACAGTTCTATGAACTTTTTAAATAAAGGTAAGGACAGAATGTCTCAATACAGTGCAAAGAGAGCACAATACTAGATCAAATAAGGCTATAAAAAATGGAACGGTAATATTTGAAAATGGTGAAAAGCAGACAATTATTATAAAATACAAGAAATTCACACAACAGGAAATGAACGAGATTGGGGTTTAAAAAAATGAGTCAGTGAAGTGATATAAGTGAAACAAACAATCCATATAAAACAGTGAGTGGCGCTATAACCCAGTTTAAATACGAACGTGAACAAACAATAATTTTAGAATTAAGATTTTGTATATTTTTATATATAAGTTAAAATTTAGTTTATAAGTAACTGATTTGTACTTGGTTAACATCCACAATTATGAATTTAGATAGGCAATTGTTGTTGACTACGAGAGAAACAATTGAATAAAATATTTCATGACAGTCTAATTTGTCTCTCCCGTTTAATTGAGTTTTAAGCCATTTACAATTGAAATAAATTAAAAATAATTATACATCGTGATCAGGAGTTCGTAGTGCATATGTGAGAATGTGGGTGTGAAATCCATCACCTAAAAATATTTTCATCTGCGACTACCTTCCGAACCACTTCGCCAACGACGAGAAGTTTACGATCATCAGATTTTGAGCACAATTGAGGTCAGGCGTTGGAAATTTTCGTAGCACCACGTCCGCACGCGTGTAGGAGTACACCGCAGCAGTTCCAGCATCCTAGGGTTCCGCTTCCAGCAGCGAGCATCAGGAGAAAGCTGTTCCGAGCCAGTTCCCGCAGCCTAAAAAAGGTCAGGTTAGTGTTGCAAAGTAAATATCCGTGCTAGAGTTTCGAAACTTACCATGAGGAACGAGTCCTATAAGAGGAAGCCCATCCCAGTCTTACAATACTTCAAAAAAGAGCATGAGGTCCAGAAATTGTAAAAATATAAGTTGAGGTTGTTTTCACATGAAAGGACGCGTTCAAAACAATTGAATTCGTAGGAAGCCAAAACACGACTAGTGACGCTTATAAAGCGCGAGATTCGAATTAGCTGATAATTTGTTCATAGATTTGCCTTTGAATTAACTTGTAAATACACAGAAACAAACCGCACGAAATTCAATTTGGTGATAGATAAAGTGACAGCGTAGTGAGTCTGCACGTTGCTGCTTTTTAATTCACAGCCCAGTGGCGTAACACGGGAGTTTAAATATGAACATATCGGTGAACCTAATTTGCAGATTTGAGTCTTCATGCCTACTGAAAGCTAGCCATAAATGACTTTACTTGCATATGTGCGAATTACTATAGGGGGCAAAACACTACAATCAATGAACTTATTTATACAATTATTTATTTACTTTTAATCAGTCTTGTACATGATGTAAGTATTAAGCTTATTAAAAATTACATAGTCCTGTACAATATATATCTTGGGAAAATTCTACCAAATTATCAACGCGAGAGAGACTGCACCGACACAATTTCTACAGAAGTTTATGCCCTTCTTAAATTTTTATATATGTGTGGGGTGAAAAAAGGACAATATTATATTTGAACACAAAAGAGCTTTGGGCAAATGATGAAACTGCTGCTGGGATTTTCAGGTTAACAATGTGCAGACAAAGAATCCGACTTTTATTACGTGCGCTGAGATTTGATAATATCAATGACAGAGAAGAGAGGAAACAATTTGACAACTTAGCACCTGTAAGGCGAGTTTTTGATGCATTCGTTTCAAAGTGCAAAGACAACTATCTGGTCGGTGAGTTTTGCACTATCGATGAAATGCTGGAAAATTTTAGAGGCCGTTGCAAATTCAGTCAGTATATAGGCAATAAACCAACAAAATACGGTATAAGGATATATGCCCTTGTTGACTCTCGAATGTTTTATACGACAAATATGGAAGTCTACGCTGGGAAGCAGCCTGAAGGTCCATTTGAACCGGCTAACACAGCAACTGCCGTTGTGAAGCGTATTTCTGAACCAGTTCTGAATTTGACGATGGACAATTATTTCACCTCAATTCCACTAGCTATTGAACTGCTAAATATGAAAACCACCGTAGTTGGCACGCTACGAAAAATCAAGAAGGAAATACTACCAATTTTCGTGAATAGAAAAGAAAGGACAATTCCAAGTAGTATGTTTGGTTATCAAAATGTTGTTCTTGTTTCCTATAAGCCAAAACGAAATAAGAACGTTTTAGCGCTGTCTACATTACATAATAGTGGCGAAATTGATTCAGGCGATTTATGCAAGCCCGAAATAATAACATTTTATAACCTCACAAAAGCAGGTGTGGATGTTGTCGACCAGATGAAGTCTACCTATTCAGTATCCAGATTCTGTTGCCCTTGGCCATTGAGAATATTCTTTACTTTGCTGGATGTTGGAGGCATCAACTCTCAAATTATATTCAAATGCAATACGGAAATTATTCAAGATCGCCGAATCTTTCTCAAAAACCTAGCTCAAAAGCTAATCAAACCCGACTTGGTTCATTGTGCATTGATCCTTTGCCGTATGACCTTCGATTGCGAATCGGACATCTTTTAGGAGCCTCAGAACCAATGCATCATATGCCAGAAAGGAATGTAGGTTTTTGTGGATTCTGTCCCAGAAGAAAAAACCGCAAGTCGAAGAAACATTGTGGTCGGTGCAATGTAGCTATTTGCACAGAACATACCACTTTTACATGTTTACAATGTTCTGAGAAGAACAATATAAGTGGATCATCTACCGAATAGGCCTTAGTTACTTATATTTTTAATTAATGAAAATAAGTCAGTTTTGTATTTCAAATATATGTAGAGTTGCTAGAATAAACATTGCTTATAACTTTCTGTTGAATTCTTTATTATCAAGGTTGTGTAGTCTGATTTAGGCTAAAATGATGAATAAACAGAATGTGAGAAAAATACTCACACGCGACCTTTCGTGAAATGTTTCAGTGCACGACCCCTCCAGGGTTAAAAGTAGTAGACCAAGAGCCCATAACACCTGAATTACTAGTCATAGCGGCAAGGTCGGTTGGTAGTAAACCTTTTTATATTGCCCAAGTAAGTTGTAAAAACGCAAGTATGGCAGCCGAACTGCGGTTAGAAATATTAACGGCGGCTTTGGAAAATTGCTAATAAATTTAAATATATTTTTTTAAAGCGGCAAGGTTAATTTTTGTTTTAATCGATAGACAAGGTCCCTAAACCCAGACGAAAATTTTGTGCCATACTGATACGAAGGGTATAAGGGGCCGCCATACTAGATCAAACTGGTAATTTTTTCGTTGACAAAATAATAATAGCGGCAAGCTTCAATTTTTGTTTACTACTTCATTTAAACACCAATTATCCAAAAATATAATTGCCATACCGCTCGGATGGTTATGTGGGTAGCCATACTGGTACAAACATGTATGGTTTTTTGGCCAAAATTTGTGATAGCGGCAAGTATGGCATAGGCTTTTTTATATAATTAACAACATATTTAGTAAATTAGTATAGTTGCCATACCAATAAATAGTATATAAAGGCTTGCCATACTCGAAAATACTTTACGCTATTTTTTATTATACCTCCAATACTGGAAATAAATTACGCACTAAAACCTTAGAAATATTTTTTTTCGTGATAAATCGAGAGGGCATAATAATATTGCTACTATAGTTACGAGAATTGTTTGCGTTTTTGTCGCGTCCACGTCCGTTGTTGCATTCAGTCGTGTCAGCAAAATAAAAATAGCGATAAAGTTATAATGTTACCTATATACCTTGTTTCCTTGGCAACCTTTAAAGCTCGGCGTGCTTTAATCGCCTGTTTTCGCACGCTCGGGCGTGCTTTAAACGGCGATTCTGATGCAGGTATAATAAAATAGTATATTAAAGTATGAGTGGATAACAAGGTCTTTAAAACACGCCCGAGTTTTTGAGCACCACGGCGTAGCCGGAGTGCTCGAAATAGAGCAAGTGTTTTAAAGACCAGTTATCCACGAATACTTTACGCTATTTTTTAGTATACCTGCAATACTGGAAATAAATTACGCACAAAAAACTTAGAAATAAGTTTTGTCGTAATAAATTGAGAGGGCATAATAATATTGCTACTATAGTTACAAGAATTGTTTACGTTTTTGTCGCATCCACGTCCGTTGTTGCATTCAGTCGTTTCCTTGACAACCTTTAATGCTCGGCGAGCTTTCATTGCCTGTTTTCTCACGCTCAGGCGTGCTTTAAACGGCGATTCTGATTCAGGTATAATAAAAAAGATCTAAATCAGCCTTTACAAGGACTCTAGTATGCCTACATGTGACCTTGTTATAGATTGCTAGGTTACAAATATATTAATAAATAAATATGGTATTGTTTTTGATATTTGAAACTCAAACCTGTGTTTTATTTACCCAAATGTAATATTCAAATATTAATGCAGTTAGTTAAGCTAACCTAACTGCTAACACTGCAGTGCAATGATTTAATACTTCTTGATATAAGTTATATGAAAGGATAATACAAAGCATTCATAAGCTAAACACTAACAATACAACAAAAATAAAAGCAAACAAAGACTTAACAGAAGAAGTGCTTAGATGTCATATGTAGGAATAAGGATATAACAATACAAAGTAAAGCACGTATTTATAAAACATGTATTAGACCGATTCTTACATATACAGCAGAGACCCGACCCGACACAACAAAGACAAAGAGAGCATTATGAACTAGCGAAATGAAAACTCTACGAAGAATATGTGAAAAAACACTACTCGACACGATCCGAAATGAAAACGTAGAACGTGGAATAAACACATAAATATAATGACTGAAGATAGAATAGTAAAAATTGCACAAAATAGAAGACCGGGGACTGGAAGACCAACAAGCAGGCCACCAAAACGTTGGCTGGATAGTTGACAATCAACATCCCAGGATAACGCCCAACAGTAAAGAAGAAGATACCAGAAGAAACAGATCTTAGATCTAAAAAAAAAGACGAAGAAGAAGAAGAAGAAGATTTATAGTTGGTTTTACAAACCGATAAAGAAACACTACACTTTTTTACTGCATCGAGTGTAAATAATCGAATACCTTCACTATGTTTTTTGCAACATAATTTTAGATAGTTATCCATTTCAAACGTCAATGTCACAACACGACTAAATTAGGCAAGATGTGCTTTTGTCATTTTGTCAGCAGCTGTCTCAAGAAGATTGTTATGCGCCTCTATCACTAAAATAACTCTACAAAGCCTACAATTTTCAACCCTTATAATACCCCCTCCCCACAACTACACTATTAGTATGGCAATGTTATTTTATGGTTATATACACCGTAAATAAGTTACACCTTCAATATTAGCCATGCCGGTATCACAAATTTTGGACAAAAAATCATACATGTTTGTACCAGTATGGCTACCCACATAACCATCCGAGCGGTATGGCAATTATATTTTTGGATAATTGGCGTTTAAATGAAGTAGTAAACAAAAATTGAAGCTTGCCGCTATTATTATTTTTTCAACGAAAAAATTACCAGTTTGACCTAGTATGGCGGCCCCTTATACCCTTCGTATCAGTATGGCACAAAATTTTCGTCTGGGTTTAGGGACCTTGTCTATCGATTAAAACAAATATTAGCCTTGCCGCTTTAAAAAAATATATTTAAATTTATTAACAATTTTCCAAAGCCGCCGTTAATATTTCTAACCGCAGTTCGGCTGCCATACTTGCGTTTTTACAACTTACTTGGGCAATATAAAAAGGTTTACTACTTACCGACCTTGCCGCTATGACTAGTAATTCAGGTGTTATGGGCTCTTGGTCTATAGTTATTTATAACATTTATGACAGCTGCTCAATAAATGTCACATGATCGGACTTTTTTCACTGTCTCGTATGTCTATCACACGAGGTTTCGGGAGTTTTTGGTTGACTCCCGTCCTCAGGTGACTGAACTCCTGGTTAGTCCTGCGAACTAATTTTTGTACGTCTTTTTTACATATGCTCGTGCCTACCCCAGGGTTTGAATCTGAGACCACTGATCACTGTGATTACGAGTTCGTCACTCTTATCACTAAGCCACCAGTGCGGCCATATGCGCAATAGACAATTTTTGTAATATTCTGCGCTAGCTTGGTTAATTGGTTCGTCTGCTAGTGCTATGTATGTATCTTTGTCAGCTTTCTACGGAACCTGTTTTCTTCTTTGATGCGGTTTCCCATTATATGCGGTGGTCTTCATTCCAGATGTGTTCTGCGATCTTGGATTTGATGGTCTTGCCCTTTTTAATATCTTTTCGGTGTTTCGATAATCTCACTCTTAGGGGTCGTTGTGTTTCCCCTATGTATTGTCTTTTTTACTTGCATGATATGCTGTAGATACAGTTCTTTAAACTGGTGTTCATTCTGAGGCTTGATATGCGTCATCATGCCTCTCAGAGTTGTTGTGGACTTGAAGGCAGTTCTTATGTTGCATCTGTTTCCAATTCTTAGTTTGTCGGAAACTCTTCGGATCTATGGTATTACGGCTGTGGTTGTTGGCTCCATTTTCTCATCCTCTGCCGGTGTTGTAATTCTGTCCATTTCTTGTGTTTATACTATTTAACTAGTCAAAATTAGGATTACCTGCATATTGTCAAAGAAAACTAATACTAACTAACAAAAGATCATTTTTAGGTTAGGTTACGTAATTCTAGTTTGACTAATTAAAACTAGTAATGACGGAAGTGCTGTGTTGGAACTAGTCTTGACAAGTAAATTTGAGTTTTGACTAAATTCAAGTATCAACTGTAACATATATGTACATAATTCGAAATTATTTTGTACAATTATTTTCCAAAGAATATTGAATTTCATTCATATTAGGCCATTCGGTAGAAATAAAAATAAGTAAGGAGGCACCTTTTTCTTCTCATTCCAGTTGTAATGGACAACCGTAAGTTTTCCTATCTAACGGTAAACAATGCACACATCAATGCAATGTTGAACACAAGTGATGTAAGCGAATACTTGAAAATATCACCCGACGGTTTAGAAGCCAGGTGTGACGCTTATTCCTTTGAAAGCGTGAGGTGTACTGCGCAGGCAGATACAGGCATCTGGTACTATGAAGTTACAATCATCACGCCAGGAGTTATGCAAATTGGTTGGGCAACTAAAGACAGCAACTTTTTAAATCACGTAAGGAACTGAGGGTTTGCCTTTTTACACCCTAAAATTTTATAATATTGCAGGAAGGCTATGGCATTGGAGATGATAAATATTCATTGGCTTATGATGGTTGCCGAAAGTTAATTTGGTACAACGCCAAATCGGAACCTCAGCACTTGCCGCGCTGGCAACCGGGAGACGTGCTTGGCTGCCTGTTGGACATCAGCGGTCAACAAATTATTTTCTCTGTAAACGGTCGTAGTTTACCTCCATGTACGCATGTGTTCAGTATGGCAAAGTAAGTGACAGTATTAGCTGCTAAATGTTGTTATCAAAATGTCCTCTTTTCAGATCAGGATTTTTCGCAGCGGCCAGTTTTATGTCATTCCAGCAGTGCCGTTTCAATTTTGGTGCAGAGCCCTTCAAATTTGCTTTGTATTTACGCTATTCAACATTTAACAAATGCGGTACACTGAAGCCTGAGAACAGGCAGGTCATGCCACGCCACATTTTTTTGGACCAACTAAGACAACAGAGCGTCAGAGAGGATAGCTGCACGCTCTGCTATGATAAGAAAGCTTCTGTAAGACTTATTCCATGTGAACATGCGTAAGTATATTTTCTCTGCCATGTTTTATGTTGAAAGAGATGTTATTACATGAATTAGAGCCTTTGTTAATTTTCAAAACAGACAAATTTTAAAATCGCAATTCAGTGGAAATTCTGCACAATTTTTTTATGAATAGTTGAACTTTGATACTTGAAATTTTTTAACAATTTGCATTGAAAATTCCAGTAAATTTTATGGGGAGATGGAAATTTCCGTAACCTGAATATTCTTAGAAATTTGATCACTTATAGAGGATCATGTACCTATAATGCACCCGAAATTCTTACACAATCGGTTCTTAGCATTTTCTATTGGCTTACACTCACTTATACCAACTTAACTCTAGACCTCCCGTGTCAATGGAGATATGATTTGATTGAAATGGTTTATGACTGCGACAACAGGGGCCGCTGTAGTTAACATTCTGCACTACGATGCAGTATGACGAGCATTGTATTGTAATAAAAACTCTACAGTAAATTTGATCACTTATAGAGAATCATCTACCTATAATCCACCTGAAATACTTACACAATCGTTTTTTTAGCATTTTATATTTGGCTTACACTCACTTATACCAACTTAAAAACCTCCCATGTCAATGGAGATATGATTTGATTGAAATAGTTTATGACTGCGACAACAAGGGCCGCTGTGATTAATGCCGGGAAAACAGTCTAATTCAAATAATTACTGATAACACGTTGACTGATTTCACAATATTTATCATTCAATTAAACGCAATCTTGTAAACGGCATCCATCTTGGTTAACACTTCAACTAATTTCAGAGTTTTCGATTGTGCTTGTTAAGCTAAAGCGGAGAACAGATCCGTAGTTAACGAATTTCAATAAATTATGCATTCAGGGGGAACCTAACCGAGACGAGCCTTGCTTTACCGAAATTTGAGCTAGCGTTTTTTTATTTGATTAGTTGCAGATAAATAAGATATTATAAAGGGCATACAACTATTTATTTTAGCTATCAATTTACAAGTCACTTTTAATCAACATGAGATTTGATAAAACGAATACAAAAATATTTAGGTGGTACTCTTATTAAATTAATAACATATTACATAGCACCTAATTAGAGACGTACCATCCCAGTATGTGGAGAAAACATTTGAGCGAAGCCGAAAAATGGTTTCAGAAGACAATAATCAAACAACACAGATTACTCTATGGGAAGCCACTATAAATTTATCTACAGTGTGGGGCACTAATGTACAGCAAGCAACCATAAAAAATGGTTTTTACAAAATCTAGCTTGCATAAACAAGTGGAAACCGTTTGGAAGAAAGAGGAGAATACTCCACTCTCAGAATTGAAGGCTACTTTTGACATTTATTCTTAAAAAGTTGAGGATAATCTACTGAGGCCGACAGTACTATATAGTAGTGAGACGTGGACTATGAGAAAGAAGACACAAAACAGTTTGGAAGTATGGGAAAGGAGGATGCTGCGAAGGATATACGGAGGGAAGAAGATAGATGGAGTATGGGAGAGACGACCAACCGCAGAAATATATGAATTGTATAACGAACCAAATATAATTCAGGTAATTAAGGGCCGAAGACTTCAATGGCTAGGACACATGGAAAGATTGCCAGACGAGAGAATAGTAAAGGACGTAAGGTGGAGAATTCCAGAAGGGCGAAGAAAGAGGGGAAGACTGAAAAAAAATGGTGGGAAGCCGTGAAGGAAAACTTAAACGAAAAGTGAGGACACAACTGGAAGGAAACAGCAAAGGACAGAGAGAGATGGAGATTATTCATAAGGCAATGGGCCCAAAGAGTCCTGTGAACACTAATATACATACATACAGTTTATGACAAATGTAGATACTGTATGGATGAGTTTTTCATCAAATATTTTCAAATTTTTACCAGCCTTCAGTATGTATGCACGGACGAACATCTTGTTGACGACCACAATGAAACACAGCAAAAGGATTATAAAAAGAAACCACTAAGAATTAAAAATAAACTATCAAAGGCAGCTGAACTGGATATACGAGCCATGCAATATTTAGGCTGTTGGAATGTACGAAAGCAGTAAAACAAACCAAGTAGTAAATGAAATGCTTAAATATAAGATTAGAATACTGGGCCTGTCCGAAACTAGATGGAGAGGTTGCGGTGAGTTAAAATTAATGAAGGACACAACAATAATCTATTCCGGCAAACTAGGAAAAAATGAAAAACATGAGGAGGGTGTTGCTCTAATGATGGATAAGGAAGCAATAAAAGCTCTCATAGAATGGCAAGGAATTTCTGAAAGGATCATGATGGCAAGGTTTTTTAATTTGCTCATTGTAATGATTTACGCACCAACAAATACTGCCACAAAAGAACAAAAAGAAAATGTTTACGAACTACAAAAAAAACCTATGACAATATAAGAAAGAAATATAAAAGATACAGAAAGATCTTAATGGGTGATAATAATGCAAAAATAGGAAATGATAATGCTAGGAGGGAAGAAGTAATGGGGAAGGAGGAAGTTGGAGAAATAAATGAAAACGGAGAAATGTTTGTAAACTTCTGTGCAACCAACAATTTAATCATAGGTGGCAGTCTTTTTACCCACAAAAGAATACATAAAGTAACATGGATCTTTCCTGAAAGTAAATACATGAACCAGATAGATCACGCGGCCATCGATAGAAAATTTTGGAACTGTCTGTTTGATGTAAGGGCTATGAGAGGATCAAATATTGGTTCAGACCATGTACTAGTAAGAACAAAATTAAAGAAAAGCGTAAATAAAGCACTAAAAAGAATAAAATATAATACCAAATGGCGTAGAGAAGATACTGACGTAAGAAAACAGTTGCAAACGAAATTAGAAAGTAAATATGACAACATACAAGAGTTAAACAAACTTTCAGCCCACAGAGTATGGGAAACGTACAAAGACATTCTAATAAAATCAGCGATAGAAACAGTAGGTGTCTATAAGGGAGGAGGAAAGAAATGGATACGCGGAACAAAATAAACGAAAGGAAAACTATTAAACAAAAGATGTTGGCAGCAGAGGAAAAGAATAAGGAAGATCTAGAAAGAGCATATTGGGAAAAAGACAAACAAGTTAAAAGAAGCGCAAGAAAGGATAAAAGGATTTTCCAGGAAGCTCTGTTAAAAAGGCAGAGCAGGCAGCAAGACTTAACGATATGAAGACCTTATATGATATAACCCGCAAGATGTTAGACAGAAAAACCATACCAACAACACAAGTGAGAGACAAAAATGGAAAACTGATTACGAATTATAATCATTAACCAAGAGATCTACAAAAACCAAGAAATAAGAATTGCAGATATAGGGAACAATGATGAAGAGAAAGCAGAACTGAATATATGTACCACAGCAGTCACGGAAGAAGAAATAAGAAATGCCAATAGATTGTTGAAGAATGAAAAAGCTGCTAGGCTGGATGTTATATCTGGGGAGCTACTAAAAGCGGGAGAAGAAGTAACTACAAAAATACTACACTGTTTGTTAAATAAAATTTGGAACAAAGAACAAATTCCACAAGAATGGAACGAAGGATTAATTGTAAAACTTGCCAAGAATGCGGAAACTGGAGGGCGATAACCCTGTTTAACTCAACTAGTAAAATATTAACACGAATAATTCTACAAAGAATGAAAGAAGAAGTGGACATACATTGATACCAAACCAAGCAGGATTTAGATCTCGTCGTTCATGTATTGATCAAATTTACACAATTCGAATCATTGTCAAGGAAATCATCGAATGGAACAAAGAACTACATCTCTGTTTTATAGACTTTGAGAAGGCATTCGACAGGATAATAAGGTTGCAGATGTGGAAAATACTAGAAGAGTTGGAATACCACATAAGATAATACGAATTATTAAATTGCTCTATAGGCATTATGGCGCTAGAATATTGCACAATCAAGTAATAACAGATAAGGTCGCCGTAGAAACAGGAGTCAGACAAGGCTGCATACTGTCGCCAGTACTGTTCCTAATTGTAATCGATTGGTTAATGAAGAGAACAATGAAAAACAAAAATAGCCTGACGTGGAGGTTCGGACAGTTTTTAGAAGAACTGAAACGGGCCAATTCGTGCCACCTGTATTTACCTATTTCATACCTTTTATTATATACCCAATTATTAATAAACCCTGACAGTATGTGTTATTATGTTCTATTCAATTAGTATCCCACTATAAGTGCGAATCGCTATGTGAGTGACCACAGGCTATAAGTTTCCGAGTGTAAACGTGCTCGTGCGACGTGAGAGAATGTGCTAACAATGCAAGATAATTCGGGGAATAACGAACAGCATATTCGAAATAACGCTAGAGCCCACGAGTAGATTCATTTGCCGTGAAACATGCGAAGGGCGAATGTCGACCTGATTCGGCCTCAAGTGGGTGAACATCATTAATCGCCTGGTGCGTTCCTAAATTAATAAAGAGCACGGGTCGACCTTTTAAAAGAGTCGTTAAGGTTCTGCGGGGCATCGTTAGCCGAGCCCCAGGTGCCAGCTATTCAAGTAAAGCAGCCCAGAAGCGAGACTGTGGTGTTCCAGTCCGACATCGCTAGAAGCGGCGATTTCGACCTAAAGAAGCCACCCACGTGCCATTCTTTAATGAACGTATACAAGGTTAGTTCCTGCTTGTAACCTCGTGACAAAATAATAAAGCAGTTAGCAATTGTAGTAAATAATTACGCAACTGCTGGCAATGTGCTCGCTGCCTGATAACGCGGAAGTTCTGGCAGCGCATCACGTAATATGCTAACTTGGCAGATCGAGTTTCCATGCATTGAGACGCTATAAATAAACGTCAGCTTTGGGTTCAACTTGTTAGTGCGCGTAACTATTTCATATTTCGCGTTTGTGAACTTTGTATTCGCCCAATTAAGTGAACTTTAAGCATTTAATTAATATATTGTTTTATGTATTTGCTTGCTTGTATCTGTGTTTTTATCATTGTCTTTATGTATTCATGTAAACTGTTGGGTTTTTATTACCATTGGTGTTTGCATTTGTAAGTACAACATTTCAGGTGACTCCAACAATATTAATTTCCCTTAGTTGCACTGACGATATAAATAGAGTCTCATAGCTCACCAACTGGATAAGCTAGCGAAGCAGGGCATTGTAACGTAATAATTTAGTAGGTGTAGGGCTAGGCAAAGGGCAGTGTTACAGAACTGAAATTTGCTGATAACCTATGTCTAGTAAACGAAAAACTACAACATATACACAACAAAATCAAACGTCTGCAAACAACGGCTGAAAATCAACTGCAATAAGACAAAACTTCTTAGTATAAATAAAAGAAAAGAAACCATTACAGACGTTGGGAATAAAAGCATAGATAATGTCAACCAATTTATATATTTAGGCAGTTTAGTTTAGAAAGAAAACGGATCTCAAAAAGATATTGTTACGTTTTTACGTTCGGGCTATTTAAAAATTATACGACATTTCTTGTATTAAACATTTATTTACAACTATTAATTATTATTATTTACAAACACACGAATTAACAAGGCAGAACACAAATTACTTAAACTAACGAACTACAGGCACTATTTCTAATAACGATACATTTATTTATTTATATGCGCTGGATTAAACATCAATTATTTATTTGGCTATTTACGACTTAAACACTAACGATTTATATGGTTATTTATCTGTTATTTATTTCACTAGGGTTATATACACACGGTTCATTTATATGGGAGCTCTACGCGCTTCGCTGTCGAATTCGAACTGATGAGAACTGATTTCTTATTCCTGCAGCGCGTATTTATATATCCGAATAATTTCCGTCTAGAACATTCCAGATTTCGCTCGTACATTCCGGCATTCGCATGTGTTGACCTCGGGCGTGTTTCCGAAAGCGTGAGTCATCCCTTGCATCTGGCTGCAAGGTCGCTTCTCCAAGCGTCTGGTACATGACTCATCTACCCGCAGCTGGCTTCAAGACCGTCCTGGCGGCGGTGACTCATAAGTTGGCAGTAAAGCACCTCTATAATACGCGCATGCTTGTCAGCCATTTTGAATCACATCACAAAAGCGGCAAATTAAAAAAACTAGTTACTTTTCAGAAAATGAAAATAGGTTAATGTGTATACATTTGATGCAAAGCATAAAAGGCAAAAAACACAGGAAAAAGAAGACAGCTGGCAACTCAAACACGAGGTTAGAAGCTAGAACAGCGAGAATAGATAATATAATAACCCACAGCGACTGAAATGTTTGACATTGTAGGGTTATGTTTTGGTTGCATCATGTCCACCAACATGTAAACGCGAAAGTACTGTGGTGCAGGATTTTATGCAACTTGTGCTACATGCGTCTGCTTGTATTATAAAGGGCTCTAGTCGGCAGCTGCCTGATCGCCAGGCCATTACAATATTAAAAGAAGGATCAACAGGGCGCAGTCTGCTTGCAACATGTTAAGAAACGTATGGATATCGAATCATATGACCACCCAAACTAAATTAAGGATATTTAATACAAATGTGAAAAGTGTGTTATTGTATGGTTGTGAATCGTGGACTCTAAATGGACAAGTGCGTGAAATTCAATCTTTTGCTAACAAATGCTTAAGGAGAATCGTGAACATTTATTGGCACAATGTCATAACAATTGTAGATTTGTGGACACTTACGAAACAAGAACAAATTAAAAACACTGTAAATAAAAGGAAGTGGCAGCAAACAAGCACTAGAATAAAATATTAAGGGAAACAGGAATCCAGGGAGATCGGCCAACACAACACAGAGAAGCAAATGAAGGATCTAGGAAAAACGTGGAACGAAATAAAAGCTACTGCTCAAAACAAATCGAGATGAAAAGACTTCATAAATGCAAATATAAGTAAACTCTATAAAGAGTATAATACACACACGTAATTAACTTTTGTACTGTGAAAGAAGAATAATGGTATAAGAAGTGCAAGGCCGGCGACCTTGTACTTAACGCAGTAACGGAACCATATATAGATAGTTCCAATATTTTGTTTAATATCGTTGTGAACTTTTCGATATATTGGTGTTTTTGGTGAGAGTACTTTCAGCTGGGATGTTGGACTCAATCATCATCCTACATAATCAAAATTAAATGAAATTGCTCATCTTGACGAGAGGTGGTTGCAATAGATTCTTGTAGGGCCGGTTGCAGAAAGCAACGTTAAGTCTGGTGTTAGCTAACGCGACGTCAAAGTGAACAAAAATGAATCAAATCTCAAATGTTTATGGTGACTAATACATTAGTACACAAAATTTGATGCGATTTTGTTCACTTTGACGCGACGTTACCTAACACCAGGCTTAACATTGCTTTCTGCAACCGGCCCGTAGTCTGTTGTGTGTTTTGTGACGCTTCAAATTTCTTTTTCGTTCTATGTGCAAAGCTGTTTTCACATGTTGAAGCACATTGCACTTCTTGTCACCTTGAATCTAAAAAATATTGCTTTTAATTACTAATGTCTTTTCCAACAGTAAGTTAGTTGCAGTTTTTATGCAAGTTCTACAAAATATTTTGTTGTTTTCACTTTTGAGTTCGGGGAAACCCCTAATCCACTCAGCTGGTGTTGTTTTTGATTTAGGCATTTTTAAAATATAAATTATCACAGCACGTACATACTCGTTGACAGTTGCAGTAAGACTGTTGCATTAGCATTTTTTATTTTAATGTGGCAAGTCACAGTGTTGCGATTATTTATTTATTTATTTATTTATTTATTTATTTATTATATTCAGATAAGGGCTGAAGACAAACGTCCTATAATGCCCAAAGAAACAAATTACTACAATTGGCAGCAATGGTATAAAAAAAAAATTTAAAAAAAATAATACAGTACAATTTAAACAAGCATCAATTGACATAATATATTATAGATTATCGTACTTGTTTTTGAAAGTATTAATTGATGGCGCACACACTACATCGGCTGGCAAGTTGTTCCAAGGGTCGAAAATCCTGTTAGGCAGGAAATGTTGTCTTGTCCTGGTTTTGAAATTTTCCTTTCGTAATTTAAACTCATGACCGCGTAGTCGATCGTCTACGTTCAAAATATACAAATGAGAAAGGTCAATTGAGAACAGATTGTGAAGAATTTTGTATGTAACTATTAGATCACCTCGCAGTCTTCGGTCGGAAAATGAAGGAAGATTTGCCATAGATAGTCTCTCTTCGTAGGATGGTCTTACTCTTGCAAACGGGATGCGAGTAGCGTACCTCTGTACTCTCTCGAGATGGTTTTGATCCGCAATCCAATCAGGACACCAGACCGCACCCGCGTATTCAAGATGAGGTCTCACAAAAGTTTTGTACAGTTTAATAAAAACCGGATACGACACGCAAGTAAAACACTTCTTTAGTAGAAAAAGACTTTTGTTAGCACGCTTACATGCCTCTATAACATGACCGGACCACGTAAGGTTCTTGTTTATTTGAACACCAAGGTCAACGTACGAATCGACATTTTTAAGCTCGATGTTATTGATGCTATAAGAGAGGCATGGATTATTTTTGCCGATATGAAGCACCGCACACTTGTCACTGTTCACAGGCAGTAGCCATTCGTGACACCACCTTATAATAGAAGTCAGGTCATTCTGGAGCTGGAGGTGATGCGTAAAAGGATTTGCGTATATTTTTGTGTCATCGGCGAAAAATGACTTGTTTGAAGAGATGTGCAGTGGTAAGTCTGATATATATTGTCTTTGTTATACCGGGTGTCCACTTTCAAACTCGAACAATAGGATTAAATTGTTTTTAACAGTTTCATGGATTCTCTCTTAGTTTAAGTAAACCTTCATTTTATAAAGTAAAAACTACTGAACTAACTCAGAATGTTATCAAATAACAAATTTATTTGAGTATAGCTGTCAACTTTCTTCAAGTCAAGGCAACTCATATTTAAAAAACATGAAAACTTCATTAACATTATCAATGAATATTGATAAAAATAATTTTATTTTTGATACATTAGATGCACAATAATTTTCTCTTTCCATTGATACCAAAGCATTTTCTGTAGGTTGAATTGGCCAGCAGGAATCCATAAAATTGTTAAAAACAATGTTAAATTCCTATGTTCTAGTTTGAAAGTGGACACCTGGTATGTTGTGACGGGCCGATTCATGGCCGATGAATCATGGGGTTGCACAATTTATTAAGGGATACGATAGGATTTAAAACAAACAGCACTAAACATGCGAACTATTTTAAATATGCATAAAACAGTAAAAATGTGTTAATTAAGTACAGCTTTTGTAATACTTTTGTATACTTTAAAAAAAAGCGTTAAATATGCGTAAAACCACAAAAAAAAGCACAAACGCATAAAAAAATATATGTCAAATATTCCAATTTTCTAGTTAGCAACATATCACAAGTTCTGAGCTGCTATTAACCATTACGAAAAGCTAGAAATCTGCTCTCTAATCATAATCACCAGGAATCATGCGGAAAGCCATTAGGATTGGAAATCAGCCTAGAGAAAACCAAGTTAATGATCATTGCCAGAGGTAATACACTCCACCAATCCAAATAGCACAAGAATTGATTTCCTTCGGATCATTAAATTTTAGCTAGGGTGGTTGCAATGCAGAACTAAGGTGGTGAAGGTATGGTTGGACAAACAAATAATTGAACACATTAAGATGCAGTTGATGCAAATTTTGTTGTTTTGATTTTCCTGTTTGGCGTAGAATCATGAACTATGAAGGCATCAGATAGACACTGAAATGATGCCTTTGTTTTTACAACTGGTATTAAATACAGATCTAAAACCAGTCGCTGCAGGCTAGATAAATTTCTAGAACTGGACATACGCCTTGATTCTTTTTACCAGTAACTCATTTTTACTTCCTTTTACGATAAAGGAAGTATTGGATTCACCCCAAAAATTCGAAATTGAGTTTTCAACAGATCTTCACGTTTTAGAGTCCCCTGATCCCAAAAAACATATTTTTTTTCATTGGTCTGTCTGTCTGTCTGTCTGTGTGTCTGTGTGTCTGTCTGTGAACAGAATATCTCAAAAACGAAAAGAGGTATGGCGTTGAAACTTCATATATAAGTTTTGTGTACTATGTAGATGAGACAGCAAGCTTTTTAAAAAAATCGCATGACCGGAAGTAGGTGTTTACTCTTGTGATTTTTTAGTTTTTTTCGATTTTTTCAAAAACGGCTCTAACGATTTTTTTCAAACTTTACATTTTTATTACATTTTTAATGTGCATTAACTTGAGATAGGTGATTTTCCAGTTGAATACTTCTAAAGTGGGTTTCTTTTGTTTTTTTTTCTATTTTTTTTATTAACTCCTATTTTAAATAGAACACCCGGTATATTATTACATTTTTGAATTCTGCTTAAGATTTTAGAGAAAATTTGTCTCTTCAACTAACGCTCTATTTTGTACCGTTTTTGTAGAATTCGTAATTTTTGAAAATTTTTGACAAATGCTTAAAAATTAAAAATTAAATATTTAACTAATTATAAGATCACTGTAAAAGGAAGTTGTGTGAGTGTATCACACCAGATTTTTTGTCTTAATGTTTACAAATATAATTCTTCTTGTGGGAGCTTTGCGAGCTCTCTTGTTTGTGAATTTAGAAAAAATTTATGGGCTTTGAGCGCTCGTCTAACTGCTGGTACTGAATTTGCTTATCCGTCCAGCACTATTTTATCTACCTGGTGATAAAAATGACACTGTTTGGTTTCTTAAGGGCCATTTTCACAAACAAAAATTTCTGGTAAAGTGACGTTACAAGTTTTCTCTGTCTAATATTCACGTGTAGTAGAAATAGACACACAATGTCGTACAAGTTTGTTTCTACAAGGAAACTTCTACCGGCAAACTGGAATATGCACTACTTTCGTTAAAAGTTCCGACTTTTTTTCATGTCCGTAATATCAACCAATCAGTATTACACAATTGCTCTGCTAAAATTAATTGACACTTGTAATTTAACTCTTATTCTGTATTTTACAATAGCTACGATTTTTATTTCTATGCTTACTGTATCCATTTTATATGAAAAACACTATGCAAGCCCACGGGGTAGAACTCTTTTGAGGTTATGTTTCCATTTAATTTTAAATAGATTGGTACGACTGCATAATAGACAGGTGCAAGTGAATTTTAGTTTCTTCTAAAATAAAAACTTGTTCGTGTAAATGGCCCTTTCTTTATTAGCGGATTGAAATTAAATCCTGTTGATCATGGGGCAAAAGCAAGAAACTTGAAAATACGACAGTTAATCTTGACGTTTTTCTATTATGTGCAAAGTTTTCGTGCCATTAATCAGAGTTTAAATATAACAAAATTTACTGTGGCTGACATCATCAAGTAATATGGAGAGACAGGTTCACTTGCAGCTTCTGGTAAATGTTCAGGGCGTCCACCTAGAATGTAAAGACTGTTAGTTAAAATGTGCAAATCTGAACATAGAGACACTTTGCACAATATTTTGAAGAAGTCGAATGAAGAAATTCAAGTGGGCATTTCGCGTGTTTTGAAACTTAGCTTGCATTTATTTGAGAAAATTGTGTAAAGGTTAGCAGGTTAGGTTTTCCGTCAGTTTTGACACAAACTAGCACAAAACCTAACCGGCTAACCTCGAATTTGACATAGACTTACAGTGCCACTACCATATTATTCATAACGAAACTCCGGCGAGTCGCTGGCGAACGACTATGCATTCGGGTGTTATAATTGTAATAATTATTTGCAACTGCTGGTCGAGTTTAAATTTTTTCAGATGCTTCTTATAATGTTGTAATTGTAATTTATATGTTTTTACATTTTAAATGTACTTTCTCACCAATATTAAATATTTTTTAATAAATAATGGTCACGTCATACACAGAAGGGTAGAGCAAGGATTGGAAAAGAACATTATGAGATCAATATTCATTCTCACTTGGCAGCAAGCAAGGCTTTATTATTACTCATAGAAACATTCACCACTTGATGTAACGTTCCACACGTTTCATAATTATAGGTGTGTTCTCTGACTGTTAACCGATTAATAACCAAGCTTTAAAAAAAAGACATGTACTGCTAACAATTAGTTGCACTAAATCTGGCAGCAACATATGAGGCACACATAGGGTTGCCAACACTGTCATTTTGACCCGAAGACTTCGGGTTTGGCAATCATTCTTCGGGCTTCGGGTTTTCTATAATATTCTTCGGATTAACTAAAGGTTCATACATACATGGATTGCGAAAAATGTTACTCCTATGTAAAAGCTCCAGAGTAGAAAGCATTGATAGAAAGTGCCCAAAGAGTCAAAAACTATAATTGTAGAAAACAATATTTCTTTGTCAGAAAAATGTAATTTTGTAATAGTTTACGTAACTTCTAAGACAGATTTTAAAATTTTATTTTACGGAATGTAAACAGTAGCTTTGTTTTTTAATTCCTGATTAGAACGCGAATTCATCCAGGACGATATAAGTTAATTTGAAGTGGCCTGGTGGCCAACGTTTGTTGCAAATAGTGTTAATGTGCAGCAAGCCAGCGTTTGTAAATTCCTAAAACACATTTTCCCAGTGTACATGTAAATACATCCATTTGGCTATATTTAAAGGCTCATTTAAAGCATCCATTTTGAGAGGCACTATATGTCAGCGTGATCAGGTTGCGTTTAACTGTGACCTTTTTCAAAAGCGAAAGGAATGTGTTTTATCAACTAATAATGTGTGTAGCTTGCACGTGAATTTAAACAGGGCCGAACTTGAATAAGTATCAGCTTCAGGCAATTTTGACATTACGTTTTTGGTAAAGACATTTTGACTTTTGCATTCTTTTAAAAGACAATTAATTCAATGTTCTTTTTGATGATGTTTTACGTTGTTCATATATGTTTGTAACATGCCTGCAAGTCGCCTTAAGCTATATTGTACGTTGGTTGGTTAAAAATTGAATTCTCTTTTCTTTTATTTCTTTTGTTTTTAAATGTGCATTGTTTAAATTTAGGTTTTAGTGCGACCACCACTACAAGAGGGAGACAGATTCCTGTTCTAGTAGTTAGTGATACTTTATAAGCCACTAACTGAGATATTAAGATAATTTTACGTTCATTGAGCTAGCTAAGGGATAAATTGGGCAAATAATTATTTAAATATTAAGGCATACGAAACGTCTTGTTCAAATTTAATGTATCCACGAAGGGATAAAAATAATTTTTGGAGTTAAACTTTTATAATGTAAAAAAACTGTTTTATCTTGATCTTTTTTATTAATTTTATCCCCCAGTTTCCCTCCCCAAACATTATTTTCTTCGGGTCAGCATCGACTTAATGTTGGTAACACGTAGCGTCACTGGCTCTATTAATGATCGATGCATTCATAGCGCCTTCTGACGCATATCAAAATTCAACCACTTTGCTAATAAAATTGAGTTCATATCGGTTTCGTCTCGCTAATAATATTTGTAGATTTTAAGTTTGCATATTAGTAAAGAAGGGAATATATGCGCATGTATAAATGCACTTTATTTTGTAAAAATATGGAAAAATATGCAGAAAATTTATAAGTATGCAAGTGCATATGCCATCATCTCATTTATTTTATGCAAAATTAAAAAAGTCTTAATTAATAAAACACTGCTAGAGCCTAACCTCTATTCACACAAATATTTGTGTGGTTAGGGGTTTTTAATGAATTGTGATTTTAATTAATGGTCAACTAGTCATAAACCTATACTAAAATTTTAAAAAAGGAAGAATACGTATTTAATGTTTTGTTTTATTCATTTTAATAATTCTTACAATGATTTAAATCAGAATTATGCAATTATTTCAATAGAAAACATAAGCAATACAAAAAAAATTGTAAATGAATCATCATCATAAAAATATATTACAAGTAAATACTTTTGAAAATTTTCAAGTCGAAACTTACATCTTCTGTCTGAAAACATGTACTTATAGTATTGAAAATTATCTTTTAACGTCTACAGATGTACAAGGAGCATTTACAAATTTCGCAATAACATTAGGAGCTCCATCCAGATTCTCAACAAATATAAAATAGTATAACAAGGGGTTTTCTTTATTACTAAATAAAATTTTTCTAAAATTTGAGCACGTAGTTCTTACTTACTTGTTACACTTTTGCATGACCTCTCAAAACTGTTAACTATGCCAAAGATTAATAAAAAGTCATTCTTTGTGTTTCAAGTTGCGTTAACGTAATCTGTGTCGAAAGCAAAAGCTTGTCGTTTGTCATAATATATATATTCGTTTGTTTCTAATGGACAAGGTATAGGCATGCCGAGTACCAGATACCGTAGACACCAACTGCTATGGTCATATGGTCAAAGTCCTATTTGAGGTGGCCTGTGGAACGACGCGCCTGGAGCGTGGCGTGCGGAGTGAGGGGTAGATGCATGTCTGAAACGATGGCGATCTTACGGCCTGTATATTGACAATTTTCAAGGGGGCGTGGTTTGCGTCGCGCGCTGGTTTTATTTTTCGCATTTGAAAATGTTCAGGCATCGAGAACGGACATGGGGCCCACAGCTTTACATCACTTCCAAATGATGGCATTCTGTATTGTTAAAAACCACACCGGGACGTGGAATCGAACTTGCGACATTTAGATTAATAGTCAGAATACTTGACCACTGAGCTACCCAGCTCGGCGTAATATCTATGTAATTCAAATTTAATAGACATATTTTGATCAAGTTTTTAAAGAAAATAATTATTTACCTGTTTTGAAGATTGTCAGCAAATACCACTTTCACGTTATTCTTTTGCATTCCGAATATCCAAAAGCAATCGTAGCCTAAACATTATAGGATTATGCAATAATATGCTTGCAACTGCTAAAATATGCAAGAAATGCTTAAATAAGCAAAATATGCATAATTTAATCAGTGTCAATTAATTGTAAAAGCTTCAATTCGTGCACATTTATAATCGTATACTAAGATGTGCATAAATGATAGAATATGCAGTTGGCATCAAATCTGTTCTTTACATATTAGGTTTAAGTTGATATCTTTTATCAGAAGAGTGGCAACGAGCTACCTGCCAACGGCCATTCTTGTCCTGGTCTTAGTGGTGGCTACATGCATTGACAGTTGTAAGTTTTAGCATTTTCTATCTTTCTATTTGTGTAGTGCTAGGCGAGAGGTAACTGATACCATCTCTTGCTAGCAAGAGTTCAATAAAGGTCCTTTGAGAACGATTAATCAACTAGGAAATAGGAACAGACCATCGCTAGGCTTTGGTGTGCAGACAAGCTGCTATCAAACATCGTCATTGCACTACATTCTGAACGTCCCAACAATATCGTTATTCTCTACATTTAGTGTGAAAAAATGGGTATTACTAATAACATTGACTAGAGAATATCAATAAAAGCCAGAGTGAGTGTAAACAAAGTCTTAAAAAATAAAAGGAAGCAAGATGAGAAGGCGCAAGCGCCTTACGGATGCTTCGGAACAGTGTTGGGATGCAGTGGTTTTTGCCATCCGCTCTGTGGGACGTCGGCTCCTAAAGACACATTAATTTAGTCTTCGTAATCTGTTAAAATAGTGTGGAGGCAGAAAATGCCTATAATGTGGTATTTCACATTTAAAAGTGACAATGAATAGAAATTTGTATCTGAATCTTTCAATAATTAAAAAAAAATGCATTTGGTACCCAGTTTTGTACTCGTCACCTTAAGCTCAGCAGCCCAACGTTGTACCATTACACCACCGTGCGGTCGCTTAACGGCTGTTACTGATATCGTGAATACAAATCTTTACATTTGCATTCCACACAATCTGGCACAGAAATCATCCTGATAAGTTATGTCGTGCTCGAGATAGCGTGTTTACTTCCATGCGGCGGGACACCTTCACTAACTTTAATGCCAAAGCAGTCGATGTCTTCACAAAAGTTATGCGGTCTTTCATATAATTTTGGTTCTGTCGCGATTGATCGAGGGGTTGTGGCAAAAATTATAAATTAGTAAAAATGGTGGGACTTGAAAGTAATACTTTGGCTGATCGTACCGAAGTAAAATCTTTGATGATTATGTCAATACGTTTCCTATTGAAAATTAAAAATTATAGAAAATATGATGTTTTAGGTGACTATTTAATAATTTGATTTACAAATGGAGTTGGAAACTAAGCAATATCTTCCCGCATTTAAAAAGGCTTTGATAGAACTCCTGCCATTGGGGCAGATCATTCCGGACAATTTCATGGAAAGCTTGTAAATGGTAGTGATGAGGAATTAAATCTTGTTATACGTTGACATATACTGTAGAAAGACTAACCTGGTGCAAAACAGTAAACAAAAATTAATGTAAGTATTTATTAGTATCGTCAATTCACCATGATGACTCAATTGACAAAGCAATAAGTGTCCAAAATAAGCTGGAGGTTGTTACCATCAAGGGCAGAGTTGCCACGGTAGACCAACTATATGCTCTGTACAACGTAGTAAGGAATATAAGAAGATGCCCAAATGGTCGTATTTGATTTGATATTAAATGCAGATACAATAAATTTCCAAATAATATTGATGTTAGTATACCAAGACGTCAATATATACAAGAATTAGCTTTTACTCTAACAAATGACCGTTTACATGGGAATCACTGTTAAAAAGTCTTTTACCAGAAATCCATCTAAGAGGACAAGAAGTAACTGGAACCTCATCAGACCATCCAGTAGGTGACATTAATATTTTTGTATAATTTATAACAAAAAAAATTGTGTATCGCATGCAGAGTTCTTATACTACACTAGTTGTGTATTGTTCACTTTTACGAAATTAGCAATATTTATAAAAACTCAAAAAACTACAAAACAAATAGAATAATGTTTTTTTCTACTATTGAAATCAGTCATTTTGACATTGACTTCGGTGGTTGAAATTGCATTTCAACCACTAAAGATTGAAATGTTCGGACTACTGGGATTTCAAACTGTTTGACATTCAATTGACACAGACTGACGCAAAACGTAACCTGCTAACCTCGAATTTGACATAGACTTACAATGGTTTATTTACGTATATATGTATAAATAATTGATTATTTTAAAAATTCGTAGAAAAAATAGTACAGGCAGACCTTGCCGTTGGCGGATTTGCGGTTCGCTGATTTGATTTTACGCGGGGCATCTTTGTATTCCCTTTTATTTGCCGTTCGCGGATTGCTTTGCCGTTCGCGGATGGAATTGCCAACTGTTTCAACTTTCACACACTAACGGCCGGTCTTATGAAGGCCACTAATCTGACGTTAACTTTAATTCGCTGTTAAAATAAACAAAAGCGCATACAAATTTGTTTACTAATGAACAATATGTTATAAGCGCCAAGGTTTTGATGAGCTTTTGTTTATTTTAACAGCGATTTAAAAGCGTCAGATTAGTGGCTTTTATAAGACCGGTCATAAGTAAATAAAGCAGACGTATGCGGTTTATGTCATGAACACTTAAATAACATTATTTATCATGAACTTGTAAACACACTTATCGAGCCTATTCCTTTGAATCTCTTATTACCAAATTGGACCTGAAATAAATTGTAAAATTATAACTTGAATAAACAAATGGACATTCGAGATCTAGATTCAACTGGCAGACTTATGTTACGTATGGAATTTTAGTTCAAGCTTTACTGTCTTGTCGAGCGTTTCTACCGAAAATTCAATTGAGTTTAATTTTTAAAACACGGAAAACCATGTCGTCAAAGCGTAAAGTTTCTGCTTCAGATTTGTCAGATAAAAAACACAGAAAAGTTGTAGTTTTTTGAGGTTGCATAGTATAAATAAATCTAGTTAATATAACCTAACCCCATTATCGTTTATGTGTTTGTTTGCACATTGCGGTTTTGTGCTTCGTGGCATTCTTCTGGAACATAATCCCCACGAATGGTGAGGTCTGCCTGTATATGCAACTCATGGCTGATAAAATTTCAACATCTCGAGTTACTTTTTTCAACTCACTTTGCTGGTTGAAAAAACCACTCAACGTTGAATAGCTATTTTCATAACAAGCTTCGAAAGTAGCAAATATTGTGCAAGTGTTGATTAGGCAAACGAGGGCGTAGCGTAGCAAAGCCCGAGTGGATCTAAAACACGAGCACAGATATTTGCACTTTCGAGCGAGTTATGAACACTATTTTTTAGACGACCACACTAATTAAATTCTATTTTTAAGAATTGTTTTTATTTTGTTTACAAAATTGATTGTTATACAGGGTCCGGCAGTGAAACCTGACGGTTTTTTAACGGGAGTAGTAGGCGGTGGGGATGTGTCAGGTGGTGACAGTTTGTCTCGTTCCGTTCTGCTGATGTGGAAGTTTAGTTGCAATGGAGCATTGGAGCAGTGAACACCGTGCGTTTGCTGTCGAGAGTTTCTTTAAAAATAACGATTCTGTGATCTTAACACAGCGGCAATTTCGTATACGTTTTAATGTTCCTCCTCGTGGGCCGATTCCATCTCGAAACACTATTCTTTTGTGGGTTCGAAACTTTTTGCAATACGGCTTTCGGAACAACAAGGAAACGAGGGGGATCCCACAGGACGGTAAGGTCACCTGCAAACATCGACGCTGTACGACTTGCTTTTGAACGGAGTCCCCAGCGATCAGTGAATCTTCATGCTCAGGCTCTAGGGATGTTCGATAGGTCAGTTCGGCGGATTCTTCATAAAGATTTGAGTTTTCACCCTTATAAAATTGCTGTAGATCAAGAATTACATCAACAAGATACTGTAAGAAGGTTAGCTTTTGCAGAAACAATGTTAGGGATGATGAATGAAGACCCTGAAATGATTTTGTTGACTTCCATCTTAACGGTTGTGTGAACAAGCAAAACTTTCGATATTGGGCTGCATATAACCCATAAGAGTTACGTTAATGGCCCCTTCATAGCCCAACTGTCTGGGCTGCAGTCTGTAAGACAGGTGTCATAGGGCCCTATTTTTTTGAGGAGAATGGCCGCACTGTGATGGTTAATGCCGAGCGCTACCTGATGGTGATCCGTGACTTCCTCCTCCCTGATTTACGTCATTGCCGAATTCCTCTTAGGATGGTTTGGTTTCAACAGGATGGAGCAACTGAGCACACGTCGCGTGCGTCTATGGCCCAGCTAAGGACAACATTTCCCGGTAGGCTGATCTCTCTCCGAGGTGACATTCTATGGCCAGCACGTTCTCCAGATTTATCCCCGTGTGATTTTTTTCTTTGGGGCTATCTTAAGGGAAAAGTGTATCAAGATAAGCCTAGAAATTTGGCAGAACTGAGAGAGAATATTCAACGGGAAATGCATGCAATCCCACGCCAAACCTTGGAAAGAGTGATGACTAACTCTACTAACAGACTTGAGCAGTGCAGAGAAAATGGAGGTAATCATTTGCGTGATGTTATTTTTGCCTTATAATCCTTTGTCGTTTTATAACTTCCACTGTTACTCTTGTAAATAAAAGAACAATTAATAAAATATGTGTATTCATTGAATTATTCCATTTCAAAACTCGTCAGGTTTCACTGCCGGACACTGTATTATTATTGGTACAATTACAAAAAATGAGAGATTGTTGGGAAGCACAGCAACGAATAAAGCAAAAGCGTCTGGATTATTTGACTAACTTTGTGCCGTTACGATATGACTAGTACGATATAATATCGTGCTAGTATATAAAATTGTCAACTTTCTGTAGTAGGCTGTTGTCGTGATAATGTTACTTTCATAGGTGGTTGTCTAAACATTTTATTTCAACCACTTGTCCCATAATAAACTATTCTAATTTAGCAGCAACTGAAATACATATAACAGAAAATCATGTTAGTAGTAAATACTATTCATATATTGAATATTGAATATTACACCTAGCCATATTTATTGTATCATTGAAAAGGTTGCAATTGTTGTATAATTTAGTAACAAACGCAAGGAATTATGCAGTAATAATTTTTTCTTGATTTTCAGAGGATTTTGTACATCCTGTGTAAGCCAGTTGAGTGAATGTCCAATGTGTAGATCAGCAATACATGTTGTCATCGACGAGAATACATAACAGAGGTATGGATTGTTGACGCGATGATTTGTTATAATTTCGCTTAAGAATTTTAAATGTTTTTATACTATATTCCTGTATTGTCTTGCTAAAGGTTAATGGTTTACTGATAATAAACAGGTTCTAACTTGTAATAGAATTTATGAAGTTATTTAATAAGATTTTTAAAATAGATACCTACAAGCAAATATAGACTGTGCTGTTGATGTAGTAAAATAATCAAATGTAATAATGCATTTATATTTAGTTTTATATTTGTAGATATGTATATGTAAATTGACTTTTAAAAACTATTGTAAATATGGTTTAATATGCTATAGGTAGTAGGCACTAATTGAAATTTATTGTAGCAACTATTTATGAATGCTAGGAAAGGTATAATTTTATAAGCGCATAAAATGCGAATCTGTAAGACTAATAATAAACACATCATTAAGAAAATTCATACTGGAATGCCAAAAATATGTTAAAGCTATAGTTTATTTATTAAAAAAACTGATTTTCAGCCAGAGTATTATATTTTCTAGCAAATTGAGTCCATAAAGATTATATAGCTAATTACTTTTTGTAAATTTTCGTGTATAGTATTTGAAAAATATATTTTATTAGTTGTTTGCTCAATGTGGTTTTGAATTTCCCGCCCAATGATATAGTGACATTTTTCTAGGGAGCTTTTGCGTTGGTGCGGCTTCAACCTAAGCTCACTTCAAGGCAATGTAGCATTGGTGTGTAGCAGAGATGTTTATAAAAATAAAGTTGTGTTAATAATATTGAAGAAAAGAAATTTTTAACTGATTGCTGTTAATTGTTACTTGTATTTTCAAAGAAATCTCCTGTAGCGTCGACAACCACCCCAACACTGAATTAATTCAATCACGTGCCTTCACAAATGCAGTGTTTTTATGGTGGTACAAAATGGCGGGTGAGTTTTGCAAAATTACAAGCATTTTTCATCGTATTTTGGTGTTGACATGTCGTTCTTGTTGCAGATATATCTTTAATAAAGGACGATTCGTTAGACGATTCAGATGAAGGTACGTTCACAATGTTTTTATGTCACAATTTGTGGTGTTTGCATGTGTAGTTTTACGTCTGGTTATTAGAATGGCGTGGTAGAAATCGGTCTTTCCTAAACGCCCCATTATTTTCTACCTCATTGTCAGACAGTTAAACTGCGCAATATGAGATACGGTAAGTCGCTAAGCCCTAAAGTCAATTTTTCCGCCAGATAAATGTCATCTTTATGTAAGGCGTTATTTTAAGGTTAGCATTTCTTTTGACGGATGCGTTCGCGGAAATTTCATTGCCCTTTTGCGGTTTTTCGTCGATCCAGCGGTTCAAGGCAGGTCGATAAGTCAACGGGGCTTTGTCGCCCATTTGGCTGTTTTGTGTACGCCGCCGACGTTGGCGAATTTACTGCCAAATAATGCTACGCAAATGCCAATGCATTATTGCGTGCCAGAAGTATCTTTCACTCAGCCTTAGCGAGTTGCAACCTTGCAGTTAGGTCAATGGTCGTCATGGTCTTCAATTTAACGTCTGCGTCGCTACAAATTGATTTTTTAATTACTTTGGGTTGGATATACGTAAGGGTCTTTCGCGGCGCCACTTTTTGAATCCCTCGGGCGCTGAACTCGGAAGCGAACACCTCGAGCTGCAACCCAAACCCACACTTCGCCTTGGAATGCACCCATTGCAAAACTAGAAACCTTTACGGCGAAATATGCAGGCGGAAATGCCTCCGTGTTATTTGAAGTATGTAGAACCAAAATTTAAATGAACCCCGATTAGATCGTGGTAACTTTGTTAAAGTGCAATTCGGGGGTTTCGTATTTTGTTGTGGAAAAGAAAGTTCAAGACTGTTTAAAACTGCTCCAGTTACATCTAGTTTAATTTTGCGTTCGCCCTCTAATTAGCTTTAAATGCTAAACATCAAAATCAGATCAGGATATTGTGCATTCGTAAACAAATTAATATTTTTTACAATAAAAATAATAGCTATTTAAGTATGCAGTATTGTCCAAAACAACATGTGCATCTTGTAAACGAAAGAGATAGACTTTGTTAAATTAGATTAATGTTCAGCATGTCAAGTGCCATTATGAATCACTTTTAAATCCTTAAAAAAATCCCCCCCCCCCCCCCCCCAAACGTAATTATGCCGGTTTCTCTTAGTAGGTACGAGGGTTGTACAGTATTTATTGTGCCTAGCATTGTGAACTGTCAAATTGCTATCAGGTTGGCATCACCCTGTTTAAAATATTCGTGCAACTTTCATTTTCTGATTTTATCAGCGCTAAATCTAAAAAATTTAAATTCAAATGAATTTATTACTTTAGTTACTTGTTACTTTGTTATTAAAATATACTAATTTCCTAATATAATGATATTTTGTTATCGTTTTCAACGTTAAAATTTATTTACTATAAAAGTTAATATGACTCAAAATTATAAAAAATCGTGTATATAACACTGCCACATTAGTGTTTTTCACACTAGACGTGAAGTTTTCCCTACGAGCGCTCGTAGGGCAAACTTCACGTCTAGGGTGAAAAAACTTTCATTTTGCAACTTGATACATAAATAACTAAACCAGTATTAATTTTCATAAATGAAATGTTTATAAACCTTCAATTTCGTCATCCTACTTGACATTTACTTATACATAGTAACTTAACCTCACTTTAAATATAACTATTTTTGTCACTAGAGCCAAGGTACAGTCCAAAAAGAGCATCATTTCGAGGTATACTTAGAAATATTTACAATATTTTAACCTTGAAAGTACACAAGTTTCCTGGATGAATAATAGGATTTCGTTGCCCCTACCAACCTCAATTGTTTTGCTATTTTACTGACGAGAAAACTACCAAATTTGATTAGTTGAACTAGTAATAGTAATATAAGTGTGCAAGTTTGAACTAGTAACAAAAAAGTTTAACGCCAAAATGAATTAATGCAGATATGATTGGCGTGCTTGAGGATTCTGCTTTTGCCTATTAAGTGTAAAAAAAATGGCCCGCGGAGTCCAAATATGGCAGAAGAAACTGCTGGTGCTGATCGGCCACATTTTGCGTGTACTCAAGAAAAACTTGATCGTGTCAATGACATAATCAGATAAGATGGTAGGTTGACAACACTGGTCAATATTATACAATATTAGTTAAAAACTTCGTTTTTGTAGCAAAGAAAAAAGGAGAGAAAAATTATGACGAGCAATTCTCCATCATTATATCGAAAAATAATGTGACGTTCTATACTAGGGACAATAAATACTGTACATCTTTGACATATTTAAGGCATTATTAATGCAGATTTCAATTTGTATACAGTCAGACCTCGCCGTTCGCGGTTTTGCGGTTCGCTGTTTTGATTTTACACGGGGCTCCTTTGTGTTCCCTTTTCTTTGCCGTTCGCGGATATTTGCTTTACCGTTCGCGGATGGAATTGCGAACGCCAACTATTTCAACTTTCACACACTAACGGCCGGTCTTATGAAGGCCATTAATCTGACGTTAACATTAATTCGTTGTTAAAATAAACAAAAGCGCATAAAAATGTGTTTACTAATGAATAATATGTCATAAGCGCCAATTTTGATGAGCTTTTGTTTATTTTAACAGCGATTTAAAGTTAACGTCAGGTTAGTGACCTTCATAAGACCAGCCGTAAGTAAATAAAGCAGATGTACGGGGTTTATGTCATGAACAAATAATTAACATTATTTATCACGAACTTGTAAACACACTTATCGAGCCAATTTCTTTGAATCTCTTATTACCAAATCCGACCTGAAATAAATTGTAAACTTATAACTTGAAGAAACATATGGACATTCGAGTTCTACATTCAAGTGGCAGACTTAGGTTACGTATGGAATTTTCGTTCAAATTTTATTGTCTTATCGAGCGTTTTTGCCGAAAATTCAGTTGAGTTTAATTTTTGAAACACGTCAAAGCCTGCTTCAGATTTTCCAGACAAAAAACGCAGACAAGTTTTGGTTTTTTGAAGTTTCATAGTATCGCGGTTTTGCGCTTCGCGGCATTCTTCTGGACCTCAACCCCCGCGAACGGCAAGGTCTGACTGTACTATGTTCTTGGTAAATATTTTTTTTGCACTCATGATTTCAAAATTCATATTTCCCGGTCATTCCCGATGCGCCGAAAATGACTTTTCCCGCACCGGGGTGTTTTTTACTTTCCCACAAAAACTATGGCAGTTGTGTGTTCCAGGGGCGCTGTAAACGTCAACAAAAGCTAACAGGTGCTAGGATACGTATAAAAATTTAGTAATTTGTGCTGCCAACTCAGTAAAGTTGTAAAACACTAAATAATATTTTTTTAACTTTTTCAAATATTTTGAGTTATTCGTTACAAAAAACATTGTACCTACCTCTTTCGGGAAGAATTTTCCCGAATTCGCACTACATGCAGCACTCCCTTCGGTCGTGCTGCAAACAAAGTGCTCATTCGGGAAAATTAACTTCCCGAACTTGTTAGGTAAATAACTATTTTTAATATCATGTTAGTACGCGTAAAACACACATGCTGTAAACCGTTGCATTTGCTTTCACTGGGGAGGGGAAGGTGAGGCACATTGGGACAAAACATTTCGGAGAGTGCTACAAGTTTAACTATTGATAGTAAAAATACTTATTTTGGGCACAACATAGCTGCACATGTACATGTATTACGCATATTAAGAATCCGTAAAATCATTATATCGCCGGACGCAAGCGTATAAAGCACCAGTACTTACACCGTACGGTAAAATGAGGTTACCGATAATGCATACTAGTACCTACAAAATTTAACATATTGAGATTTAAAAAATTACCAAAAACTATGTTTCCAGAAGTACCCCAGCATGAGGTATTCGGACAAGCATGAAGCAGTTTTGGACAGGATGCGGAAACTGAATAAAAATATAGGAAAATATTTTGAAAATTATTATATTAACGATAATAGTATATTATGTTATTAGGAGCAAAAGTTAAATTTTATGTGGCGAGGATGGACGGGTTATCTGCCGAGCTTGCAAGGCAGATAAGTACAGCCGAGCCACATAAAGATACTTTTGCTCCGAATAACATATAGTATTTTTTCTTCAAACGTTTTTATAACAAATTATTTACATCTTTGTGAACAAAATTCGAAGAAAATTACTTGATCTCGTCAGCGGCAGATAATAACTTTATCTGCCGCTGACGAGAGGCAGGTAAAGTCGTCAGCGGCAGATAATAACTTTATCTGCCGCTCGTCAGCGGCAGATAATATTATCTGCCGCTTGGCAATAAAGTGACAGTTTAGCATCATCAATCCAGCAGTATAATGCCATATTTTACTGCCGTTTGAAGAAAATAGTATTTTACATTACAAGCCAGGTAAAACAGTTTTTACTGGCGATAGGATTGGGATGACTGGCGAGCCGTTAGGCGAGCCTGTCATATCCTTGAGCCAGTAAAAATGGTTACCCGGCGTGTATTGTTGAATATTTTATTTGTTCCTCACTTGTAAATAACTAGAGATTTACTGTTTATTCAAAATGTCAAACTGACAAGCAACTAAATTCATCAATATGACACATACTAAGGAAGACAACTCTGGCCTTGCACGCTATCATTTATCTATGAGCACGCTTATAAAATATAACTGGCTAGCCAGTAAAAAATTTACTGGCTAGCCAGTTATGAAACATTTTCAAGGTGAATACAGTGACTTGATAAATTAATGTTTACAAGTGAGGAACAAATAAAATACATTACAATATCGAACGTTATAGGTGTAAAAATTGACGTTAAACTATATAAATGAAGGCATTCGTGACGTCTCGGGAACATCGCGAGGCGTTGGTAGTTTGGAGACAATATCCATGCGACCGGGAATGTAAATCCAGTATTCCCTTTCTCCCGGAAGAGGAAATTTACTTCGTATTCGTCGAAATCTTCGATGTTTTCTATCTTCATCGTCCAGTAGATTTAAAAGAGCATCGTCTTTAGGGTCATCATAACAATCCATATCGAGATCGGAGTCTAATCATAAGTTGTACATCATTTTGATAACTATCAAAATCACTGGAAGATGAGGGTGGTAGTCCCTTAACCGTCCCTTTAACTTGCTTCTTTGCTTTCTTCGTCCCTTGTTGTCTACGCTTTTCTTTTCACTTCGTTTTTTTTTCATGAAGTTTTCTTTTAGCAGCCTTGGTCGCCTCTATCTCTTCTAAATTTCAAGCTCTTCAGTTCGAGTTTTTCAGTGATACTGCTGTAGACACGTGACCTTTAGTGTTTTCTGACCTGCTTTCCAGGAGACACTTTTGGAAATGGGCGCTTTTTCTTTAGATCAACACTTTTCTTTGATTTCTTCTCATCACTTGCATTTTCTTGATTTCTCTTTCTCCAATTTCTTCGACTACCCTACTAATCATCTCCAACAATTCGATTTGATGCTCATTGGAAGGGCAATATCGAGAAACTCTTAGTTAAATGCTTCATTCTTCCATGGGATGAGCTATTATCTCTGTATCAGTCAGAGCAGATGAAGCTGTAGCATTTGACAAACCAGGATTGGGTCTGTCTGTCATCGATGCGGGGGAAAAGTTACTGTCATTAAAAGCCCAAGTATTAATTACAGTTTTTTGAATTTCCGTACACGATGCTGGAACGAACATTCTTCAGCTTTATCGCAAAATCGCTTGCTAATTTTTGCATGTTTTCGTAGGTGAGCCCCATATGCGTACAAGACGCTTCCTTTAGATAGTTTAGATAAACTTCGAACTCTGGACAGCAGACAGTATTTGTCTAGACTCACATTTTAACTTGTTCTCTTGGTTGTGGTTGTCATCATCAGATCTTTTGTCAGAGCTATTTTCGTTATTAGTCTTGTTATAGATGTTTAAGCGGTTGTATAAGGTGCTCTTCTTTAAATTAAATTGAGAAGCAGTGTTACGCAACGATATCTGGTTGTGCATAACTTGCCGTATAGCTCGTTGGCTTTCATCTTCACAAATTGAAGCCCTTTTTCACGTATTTCCGAATCATGCTGTAAACTTTTCGCCATTTAGTTATCAGATCAACAATATATGGGGTACAGTTGGACAATCCCAAAGTGCCTCATAATTTTTGTCCCATACTATCTCAGTTATACGATATTATTTAGTGTTCGACACCATTTTCGGCATTTTACTCCTGAATTCTGTAGCTAACGAGATTTACATAGCACATGTAATTAACTTGTTTAACCGAAAACACCAGATTCTAGGACAGTTTAAGTAAGAGAACTTAATAAGATCTCGATGTACCAAAAACACATTTGCATAGCTAAATGTTCACTTACCTTTTTGATCAGCTCCAATTTTTCAGCACCCTCCACCAACTAATTGCAGTATGCCATTACAAAGTCACAGCGCAATCAAAGACGGTGGATTTGAATTGTCCAAAAATGCCCCTTGTCCCAATGTGTCCCCCCCTCCTCTACTTTGGAGATTTAAGTGGTGTTTGCGAATTCCAATTGTCAATTTTAAATTAAATTTCGACTTTCTAGATCTTTATGTATCTTGTGAACCGAAACGAGAACTTTTGCAATAATTTTGTGCGTTAGTGACTGCTGAACCCTTAGAGCCACCTCTCATGATTTATTTGTTCAGTATTGTTAGAGTACCTTGTGAACACAAGGGTACTTAGAAAGACATGGGAGCACAAATAGCAAAGTCTAAGTATCATTAAAAAACACAGCCAATTGATACCCATTTAAAAAAATTAATGTAAATATCTTGGAATTTTGAAGATGTATAAAACTCTGAATCGAAATGTGCCTTAATAATGTCAAAAACGGTACATGGCAAAATTCACTTTGTTCACATTTTGACCAATTTAACCAAATCTCTTATCTATGACGATATTTTCAATATTTTCATGTTCTGGACGCACTGTATACGCCTGAAACAACATAAAAAATATCAAATTAATCTCGTAAATGCCCCTTTTAAATTTCATTCTTATTTACGGCACTGACACCTCCTGAATTGTTCTTTAAATTAGTTTTTAAATGCCAGCGCAATTTAAAGCGTTTAAACCTACGCTAATAACTAAATTTAGTTTATCAACCGCATTACTCCTTCAAAGCAGATTTATTTTCACAACAAATCCTCGTACGCTCCAAGATGGTAATTTCCTCATAGTTAGAGCATTAAGTTAGTAGGATGTTAATTAATGCAATATTTATAACCCCGTAATTGAAAACCGCTTCAATTAATTTTGCATAGGAAATACGTATCGGAAAAATAACAAAGGATTTCCTTCGCTCCGGAAGCAGGAGCATCCGAGCTATTGTAATTAATTTTCGTAGTGCATGCGGTTTTTCTATTCTGCAAGTCTAGTGCATATTCTTCAAGGCATCGTATCTGAGAGATGATCTTCTGTCGAATAAATTTAAAAATTTATGCGTTCTGGGTAACAAAAAAAACGATTGAAGGGGTTTCTTCTATCTTGGTTAATGAATTATTTTCCTTGTAGTATTTCAAAAAGGAGATCCGTACTTCTCTATATTAACCCCTTAGAAAAAACATAATTAAGGAAGGTCCTTACATTAACGGGAGAAATATAAAAAAAGTTTTGACAATTGCGGAAAATATCAATAAAAAACTTCTTGCTCATTTGAACTTGAAGGTTTATTTTTGCTGTTAAATGGTAGAGGGGGGGGGGCTATTGGTTTTTCTTTCGATACGGGAAAATCAAGAAAATCGTTGGGAAATATGTTACCTTGGTGTCGAGACAAATCTCTTTTAATAGTAAAAGAAACCCGTAGTAGCGTTGAACAAGAATGCCTTTTAACTTTTTTAGAATATTTATATTGTTAGATTGCTGAACGTTCTTTTGGCGGCATTATTTGTTCCTCTAGTTTCTTCTTTCGAACTATTAGTTATTGTTGTTATCAGGTCCTGGAATCGCGTCATTATTTTTACCAAAGTGCAGGAAATGTTTGATCTCTTCCTATTGGTTATAAGACGGTACTTCTGAAACAAAATAATGATTGAGTAAATCCCAGCACTAGATAGTTGTACAATTGACATGTACAAGCACGTCTCTTCCTCCATTTCTTCTTAAAAAGATTATAGGTTTTGCTGGTCCCCTTTTTAGCCGAGTATAAGACACTTTGATAAACAAGATCAGACACTGTTTGTCAATAAAACTACTGTAATATTCATTCCACTTATGTCAGGAGGTGGGTCGTATAATATACACATTTAACATCATCCTCTTGTATGGCCAGATTTTCGTATGTTTTACTATTCTTTAATTGTGGTTGCAGTTCCTGAATCTGACGTGTCTTTCAAGTCAGCTTCAGGAATGATTTTTTGTTTTGTATAATTTACTTCATATCTCAATCAGAATTTAGAGCCAAGATCACCTTTCTAGTGTCATCGTCTGATACCCCTTCACCGTCACTTCCTTCTGTGAGAATAATGGTCTGGACTTTATAACGTATTGATATAGAACTCTATAATTCCGTATATTACACAGAGACAGTTTTAAACAAACAGGGAAACTGAGCGGGCATCTTTTAGACTCCAGAGGATCTATTTGTTTGTATATAATTTTTCGAAGTTGAATTCTTACAATAGATGATTCCGAGCACCTTCCAAAGATATCAATTTCGAAAGCAGTCCCACTAAAACGATGCTAGATGTCGCCTAAGGGCCTAAGTACTAAGAAACGTTAGAGTGGGGTCACGTATGGACATTTTGTATATTCAAGGGTTTGTTTAAAAATAATGAAAGAAAATATAAATTGTGTCACGTATACAATCATCCACCATGCGGTAACTTATTTTATCGGCTTAGGATTTAGTATACTCACAGTAATCTTTGGAAGCTTGAACCTTTGTAAATTTATAACTTTAATATTAATTGGAGGAATTTCAAGTATTGTATGGTTCATAATGGTATTTGGGATTACTAACTGATGTTTATTTTCCTAATAATTGTAAAAATCCAGAGTATTTTGAATGGTGCTTGGTGATTATAAAACTTCTCAGAGAATTTGATTTGAGGGTCTGGATTTTGAAGATGAACTAAGTTCACGTGTACTTAGACCTCAAGGGGGGGGGGGGGGTCCACTGTGCTACCTCTAAGTCACATTTGGATATATATGTTTGTGTGTAGTCTTCTTAGTCTGCTTCTTTTATTTGAATGACGCATGGGTTACGTGAGGTTTAATAAGTTTACCTTTCTCTGTTCTTCTTTTAGGCTAGTACTGGGTCCTGTATGTCTCTGCCTCTCTATCCTGCAGACGAAGAAAACCACCTTTGCTTCCATATTTTGGATGGTCGTGGTTCGTGGTGGTATTTTGTTTTTACAAATGTTTGTCGATCCTATCACCGTCAATTTTTTTTTCTAGTGTTCGCACAATTCTTTATTTTTTTGATGATTCTACACATTTTCTATTTTATATCTACGTCTTATTTCTTCCGTTCGTATTCAAACTTACAATGTTACGCCCAGTACTCGTAATAGTATTTTTAGTTCTGCTGCTCTTAATTTTTGTTTAGTTGTGGTTGTTTCTTCGGGTTTCGTCCTCGTAGTTCGAATCATTCGAATACATCCAAACCTCGCTACTGAGATCGAATACATTAGTTGTGCCATAGCAGTCTTTGCTGAATGGACGAAACATGTGTCATTTTGACGGTGTTTATGATACCATGCTTTGTATGTGACGTCAGAGATTAATTACGAAATCGTCGATAAAGTTCTTCATTTAGTTAGGATACAGCCTAATGTCGTTTTTCATATCGTATCCGTACTAGGCTGTTCGTTTCCATCCTTTCTATATGTTTGTTCCAATTTTACTTCTTGTTCTGACCTTTTTGGGATACACTGGTATACTGCAGTTTATTCATCTGTCTAAACGTTTATTTCGTATTCGAGTATCAGTAATGTTCTCTTGGACATTATGGTTCAAGCTTGAATTTTTCATCTTGTATCCACTGTTATCAGATACATTTTTGATATTTCAGTTTATGAAGTAGGCAGAAATTTACCTATTCAAATATAGGCTGTATCTAAAATGGCGGAAAATGTAGCTTTTCTGGTGCAATATTCTTTGTAAAATTTTGAATCGAAAATCATCATACTAAAATGTTGAATTGGTCTTCATGAGCTTTAAGGAGCTGTACATAGAGAGCATTTTTATTCAGGTGAAGTAACTTATACGTCCAAATATCATCAAAGTAAGTTGTTCAAAATGTAAAATTATGGTCTCATTTAGAAAAACTTTCCTGGATGATCCTTTGACGGATTTAAATCAGAAAAGGTACTTATCTGAAAAAAATAATGAAGGTATCGCTCGTGAGAGTTCGTGAAAACCAATCCAACATTTTAATATTAAGATTTTCAACTTCGTATTTTACAAAAAATATCGTCACGTGTAGTTCTCCATTTTAGATACACCCTGTATATTGTAACTGCTGCAAATGTTTTAAAAAAAGTCTTGTTTGAAAGCGAAATACCAATTTTGCGGAAAGGGTTACGAATTGTTTCGACAGTTCTTTTTGAGCGCATCCTAACAAAAAGTGTTAGTTAAATTAACCTGTTGGATTGCTGTTTGTAAATGGTAATGTTTGAATCTCACTCATCAAATAGTTGAATTATCTATGAATGGAATGTTTTACGGTGCCGCCAAAAACCGCGTGTTTCATTGGTTTAATCCTTTCGCTTTATAGAAAGTGTTCGGCCAATAAAACTAGACGCACAATTTCTGTGCATTGTGTCATATTATTTTTCATTTGAAGCTCATGAATTTTAAATCTAACAGCCTAAAGCTTGTTAAATTAAACGTAAAAACCATCATAGGTAAGATATAATAGTAAACGCCATGTCATGACTAGGAAGAGAAACCATTAAGGGTGTTTCATGCAAATTTTTATGGAATGTTTTTAACCCATATATGTCAATTCAATGCCATTACTTTAAATTTGCTGACAATGATTATTGTTGAAATATTTCTAATATTATCCTATCATAATTCTCTATTTGAATTATTTGAATACATACTTTACATAGAATCTGGGTCAATAAAGAGGCTGGTTCAACAGAAACGTCTTTATCTAGTATTAGAATTGGAAACAAAACAAGCTTTTTTATATTGTTTATTATTATGTCACGCTTTAACATTAAATTTTGTGTCATTGTCTATGTATAAGATTAAAATAAATTTATCAAAAATTATCCGTCGAAACAGGATCGGCGACGTAGACGAGAATGATGGCTGTGTATAGAGAACTGTGAAAAGTGCAAGCATTGTTAGGTGTGTGGAAGAACTTTTTCGGGCAAAATATTGATATTAATCTAAGAGATATTTTAAAAATACATCAGCATCCTCCCTACAGCTTGGGCTTACCACTGTATCACTTTTCACTTCTTTAAACCCATAGAGAAAGTCCTGAAAGTCGTTTTAAGTCCGACGCTGACTTTATAATTTAGTGAAACAGCGGAAGTCGTGTCTTAATGCTAATGGAGATGTATTTGAAATATTTTGTTAATAAAATTTTTATACGCCTCAAACGTGTTTCAGTTGAACCAGCCTCGTATTACATCTGGGGTGAGTACTTTACTTCTCTATTATCACAAGCAGTCGGCACCTTATTTTTAGGCAATTAGTTAGACTTTTTTTTAAATATGATCTTGAAGCTTCTCTGCAACGGCTTATTGTTGTAACTATTGAATTGTTCTGGATATGTATATTGTAATATTGTTTTGTATAGCCTGTATCAAAATTAATTATTTCTTACTTATAGTTTTTCTTTGGCATTATTAGACACGCTGGTTTTATTAAAGTGCATAATGTATTGAATATAATTGCTTTTTACAAGTTGTGTCGTTATTCTTATGGATCTTTTAGTGCATTTATTGTACAGTTTATGCAGCATAATAGAAGTGCGGGGCATTTCCAACATTTTTTTTTCAAAATTTTATATAACAATTCTAGAATTCTGTGGACGTCCGGTACACTCTGCCAGTCCACAAATTGGAAGCAGTGTCTAGAAACAATTGATTTTACCACTTTCACTTCTTTATTTAGGTATCTGTCAAAGCTGCATGCATGATGGCTAAATGTATATTAAATACCTTCTGCAGAAGGCAACGAGAAACCATCGCATGGAAGAACATATTTCCCAAGAACATGTGGTACAAGCTGTGCCCTACGTGATTTGACCGTCACCCCAACTTCTCATATTGAATACGCACTTCTAAGAAGATGCACTATAAAATCAAACATTTAACATTATAATAAAAATAAAACCAAAATGTACATCTTAATTTCTTCCAACTGCTTGAACTAATCTAGACATTTTGATAACAAAGGAAAAGTTCTGGCATACCCCCAGCAATGATGAGACAAACATAATACTAATAGACTATTGACTGCCCCAGAAATACCTACAAACGTTAACAGTAAACATGAAAAACCTCTCTCATTAACCACAGTGAAAAGGAGAATGCCCGATGCTGAATTTGTGGGTCGAATTGTATTAAAAAACCATAGCTGCGAATACAGAATTAGAAGAAGAATTTAGAACGGGGATTCTTCTATGAGAACTAGACACTAGACAAAATGGGAAGGGTCCGTTGAACGAATTAATGCTAATTTGGAGTTCTTGGTGCATTGGGGCAAGTTTCTGAGCTTCAATAAATATGCCTCAAGGTGTAGTACCATGGTGGTATTTTGTTTTAATAGTAGGACGCTGTTTCTCGGCTTCTGGGACAAGGGATTTAGTAAGGATTCGAGGTATTTTCACTAAAGAGGACTATCTATGGATTATGGTTAATATATTCTTCTGTTATAATGCAGCAGGACAATTTATTATATCTAAATATATCGGGTTTTTGAAAGAACAGCAGCGACAAGAAATTCTCATCAATATGGTGTGGCTATAGACCCTGTATACAAAGTAAGATAATATACAGGGTCTCTAGGTGTGGTTAGTAGCTCAGTTGCCAGATCTTAATATATTATAATTGCCGTGGGATGAACATGATCTGCAAGCAAGAGGGTCTAACTCCCTAGAAGGATCTTTTCGACGAACTTTAGAAGTCTCAGCGTTCATAGAACGAATGTCACATTAAGTTATTAAAGGTAACTATTTGACGAAACGTTTTGAAAATTTTTATTTTAATGTAATGGTAAAGGTTCAAGGTATTTAAAATCTCCCAATTGTGATTAAACTGCTATAGGGACCTTGTGTCGCTCTTTAGCCAAGAACGGGAATTAATGATGGGCGAGAGAAACTCAAACCGACTCGAGTGTCTCATAGAGTTTCATGACTTATAAAGAACGAAGACATCAGGAAAAGAACAAAGACAGTAGATATTATTGACCGCATAGCAGAAGCAAAGTGGAAATGGGTGGGCCACGTAGCAAGGGAAGATCAGAACAAATGAACAACGAAAGTTACGCAGTGGAGATCGAGAGAGACTAAGAAAGGTTACAGGGAGACCAAAACGCAGATGAATATACGACATAAATCAAACAGCTGAGATACGCTGGTTTCAGAAAACTCAAAATATGGAAGAACGGAAAAGGCTATGTCCTATATCCAAAAGTGGACTAATATGGTTTAAGGAAGAGAGAAAGAAGAAGTACTGCTTTTACATTCGCCTCAGAGAAGGTACTCGGCTGATTCGGGAGATCTACTTAAAATTTGAAGCAGGGTAGAGGAAATATTATGTATCCATCCGCAACAGAAACAAGAAACAATTGATGTACTTAAGCTTTTAATGTCAAATGCTGATAGTTACGTATCAAACTTGATAAAAGTGTTGCTCGTTTATATTTACTTCTGGAGTGTTTTGGGCCTGAAAATGAGTTGTGAAATTGGAGCATAGAAGTGTGATAAAGTTTCTCACAAATGATAGTAACAATAACAACCCGAAAATGTGTAATGAAAGACGATGCGCTATCGTATTCAAATCATTTAAATTTTGGTCAAAACAGTTTTGTTGGGGACTGGAATCTATGATCCTAGAAGTGGAAGACCTGAAGAAGCAAAAATGGTGAAATGTGCAAGAAAGTGGAAGCCATGGCTCTTGAATATCGTCGTATACCCCGTTCACTCCATTTGTAATTCTTAGCAGGGCTTGAATGTGAATATTTGTACCAATGTATCAAATATTTAGTTACTAATGTCAAAATGGCATCTTCCAAAGAAAACATGTACCCAATATTCAGTGGAAAACCCATGACAGCCATTTTTTGGGATATGCAAGGTATTATTTTGATCAACGCAGTGACCTACGGTAATACTTTCAAAAAGCTGCGTGCAGCTATTGTAAAAAAAATTTAAACAGTCTGTCGCTTGGTGATGTACTGTTTCTTCATGACAATGTGACGGGGCGTATAAGGCCATCAAAATCAAACCAATTCTCCAGGAATGTCGCATTAATGAGTTAGAACGTCCACCTTCTGTTCAGAAATCTGAATAAGAATCTTAGATGACGTTGTTTTACAATAGACACGCCAAAGAGGCTATCGAGGTCTATCTGAGACTAAACACGAATCTTTTGTTTTGTACCAGGATAAACTCTGCACGTAAATGGCAGGTGTGTGGATTTGGGTGGAGACTATATTGAAGAATAAAGTTATTAAGAAATACGTGTCTTTTGTTTCATAGTCCGTTAGATAACTTTTCTAGGTTCCCTTGTATGCAGCTTTGATAGATGTCTCAATGTATCACATTAAAGAGCTAAGCACCTATTCAGAATTTAAAACGGTTTCTTTTCGCACATTGTTACCAAACTTTTTGCCTGCAATGTATGCGATCCCGAAATTCATCATAACATAAGTAATCAAATATGGGCTTATATCTCGCCCCTAATTGTTTTCATTAGCCGAAGCCGCTTACAAGATCGCTAATCCACAATTGAGCTGGGGTGAAGATCAAAATTCCACGGAAAAAGAGCAAGACGAATTATCAATACGTCGATAGCGTAATTTTCCTTATCAAATTATCTGGCGACTACCGCCCTCTCGATTTCCACGATTTGGAGATAGAGCAGTGCCGTGGAGCGGGGCGCGGGAGGCGAACGAGCTATCACCGGAAGTGACGGCCAACACCCGCCTTCGCCTTATCTACCGAGCACTTGAAAGCGGCAACGTTATAACTTCTTTCGCCGTGTTCGGCCAATTTATTTACCATATTTCGTGAATGAGATACACGCAGTTGTCGGCGGAACGTAATTACGTCACATCAACTAGATTTCGATTATCTCCTTAAAAGTAGGCTCGATGACTATTCGTTGTCGATAATGTTTTGTAAGCCCCTATTTGAATTTGGTGCGTGCAAATATGGATAACTATATTTGGTCTAGCACTCCGATCTTAATTAAGTTGAAGGTTTGCACCAACATAGTTATTAAGAAGAAAACTTAATTGGAAAATTTGCTGAAAAGGCTTTAAATTCATTCTAAAAAATCTGGTGTGATACACTCACACAACTTCCTTTTACAGTGATCTTATAATTAGTCAAAAATTTCATTTTTAATTTTTAACCATTTGTTAAAAATTTTCAAAAATTACAAATTCTACAAAAACGGTACAAAATCGAGTGTTAGTTGAAGAGACAAATTTTCTCTAGAATTTTAAGGTGAATTCAAAAATGTAATAATATACCGGGTGTTTTATTTAAAATAGGAGTTAATAAAAAAAATAGAAAAAAAAACAAAAGAAACCCACTTTAGAAGTATTCAACTGGAAAATCACCTATCTCACATCAATACACATTAAAAATGTAAGAAAAATGTAAAGTTTAAAAAAAATCGTTAGAGCCGTTTTTGAAAAAATCGAAAAAAACTGAAAAATCACAAGAGTAAACACCTACTTCCGGTTATGCGATTTTCTTCAGAAGCTTGCTGTCTCATCTACATAGTACACAAAACTTATATATGAAGTTTCAATGCCATACCTCTTTTCGTTTTTGAGATATTCTGTTCACAGACACACAGACACACAGACAGACACACAGACAGACAGACAGACAGACAGACCAATGAAAAAAAATATGTTTTTTGGGATCAGGGGACTCTAAAACGTGAAGATCTGTTGAAAACTCAATTTCGAATTTTTGGGGTGAATCCAATACTTCCTTTATAGTAGTAAAAGGAAGTAAAAATTGGTCTAAAATTTTAGGAAGTTGTTTGCTATAGGCACGTGCTAAAGTAATCCTGACTATAATTATGAACATCTGAAATTTGTTCGTGCGTCTCACGCTGTTCTTTAGCCTCAGAAATTTAAGAAAGTCGTTTCAAGCAACTCCAAAATAGTGTGTGCTTCATCTGCGGAAAATACCTTCCCTGGAGCGTGTTCTTTCTATTTTGAAAGAAATAGTCATTAGACCCTAAATGCAAGTGCTCAGATTGTTGTAAGCAGTTTCGATGATTATTCGTTGCCGATGGTTACAAATTTGACCGTAATGAGTTCTAACACACTGCCGTATTATCTTGAAGAGCTTTTAAAGCGAATTCGTTCTCAAAAGCAGGCCAAAAGACGTTTTTGAAGAGACTATGAATATCTAAAAATCTAAAGAATATATTTTTGTACATTTCTTTAGGCGCTCATGTTCTCAGTATTCTAGTTTTCCTGCCCTGATCTTAATTACCTTAAAGGTCTATACCAAAAGAGCTGTTAAGTAAATATTTAATTCGCAAATTGATAGCTTGAAATTTTCCTTCTGTTGCGTACCCTTAGAAATTAGAAATTAAATGGTCTGAAGTACTCCCAAAATATCACCCTGCACAGATTTAAACTCTTTGTCTCTCCCGAAAGCCTTTTCTCAGGTTTTTTATTTATATTTTCAAATAGGCAGTCTCATAAGACGCTCAATTAGACCGTTCAGATTCTTAAAAGCAGGCTTGGTGATTGTTTTTTGTCGATAATGTGTTCTCTTTAATTTTGTGTTTGGTGTTTACAAATTTGGCCATAAATTATTGCGATCAATTATTTGAAAGTTTACATCAGATCGTTTAAAAGAATTTATTCGAAAAATTTGCCAGTAGTGAAACCTATACATGATAATTTGCTTTTCAGAAGTTATTTGTTGTGTAAGAAGCATTGTTTGTGGCGCTGTTTTAAGTGGACGTTGTGAAATTAAACAATTTTAAAAATCAAAGGATACTAGGGGTAAATACATCTTAACGTTCCCAATAATACTGAAACAATAAAAGAAAACACGTGGTAATGCGAATTACATCAATTTTCAAACTAAAAAACGTTACCGATGGTGGGATTCTAACTACAAAGTCTGCACCCGTCTGTTGCACGCGGCCACTCAGGACCGCTTGTATTTGTCCTCGCTACTGGATTATACCGAGTGTTTGACTTCAGGGGCGAACATAGGGAAATATCATGGGAAATCGTATATATGCAGATTCCTGCTTGCCGCTTGGGATGATAGGATTGATAGTGGCATCAATCGAATTACAAAAAACTAAACTCAGGTGCAAAAAAAAAAAACGGTTCGCGTAATATTTTCTACAATTTTTGTTATTGCATTACTTCTGCGCTATTTAGGGTCAATGTTTTAGTTGAATTCATTAAAAGGAATGTAGAGAACCAAGGTAAGCGAAATATGAGACTTTTCTGTTTATTTATTTAACATTATTAATTATAACAATATTAAAGGTTACACTTGCAAAATAATGCAATGAAACAAAAATCAATAAAACATTATGAATCACAAAATTTAACCGTGATGTTCTTTGAATACCTTGTGTTGCCTCCTCTAGCTCTTATTAAAGCTTGTATACGCCGTCCCACTGAACCAATCAGCTGCTGGATTACCTCTTGTGGAACATTTTCCCATTCTTCTAAAAGTGCTGCACAGCTCATTTAAGGTGGCTGGTGCCGCTATTCGACTTCTGACACGTCTCCCCAGTATGTCCCATAAATGTTGTATGGGATTCATATCAGGTGAATATGCTGGCCAATTCATACGAGTTATTCCAACTTCGTCCAAGTATTCACATCTTGCTACGTGCGGTCTTCCATTATCCTGCATGAGGATGGAGTTGTTACCAGTAAATGGTGCAAATGGAACAACATAATCTGCTAAAACTTCTAATATGTACCGTCAGAGATCCTCTTTCAATAAAGACAAGTTCGGTATGAGCCTCCATCGAAATTCCTACCCACACCATAACCGATCCTCCTCCAAAACTAACCCTTGGGGTGAAAGTACACTTCGCAAATCACTCACCCGTTCGTCGTCATACTCGTTCCCTTCCACCTGGTGCATATAGGCTGAATCGGGGTTCATCCGTAAACAGAATAGTGTCCCATTGCCTTAAATCCCAATCTGAATGATCACGAGCAAATTGTAATCTGGTTACTCGGTGATGATGATGAGGGAATACTTTTGGGCCGTGAGCTGGTCTGCGAGCAAGAAATCCAACTTCTGCTAACCTTCGACGAACCGTCCACTTACTTATGTCTATTCCACGAACTTCTCGGAGTCGATTTTTCATTTCTATCCAAGTGGAATGGCGGTACAAGTACAAGTACAATAAAACGATCATCAATCGCAGTTGTCTTGCTTTTTCTACCAGATCCTGGCCTGCGAGTCATCCTTCCAGTCTCTGTAAAACGTCTTATAACCCTGTTGATGGTTGAATGGCCAACGCCAAGCACTCTAGCTATATAACGCCTACTTCGCCCATCTTCTACAACAGCTACAGCTCTCGCGCAATCTTCGCGATTTAAAGGCATAATTAACACAAAAGTTAATTACTATGGCAACAAACAATAACTCTACAACAAACTAGAGCACTTTTGTACAAATTAAACACTTTGATATGCTTTGACAAATATAGAGCAGTTGTTTCCAAAATTCTAGACAATCAATAAAAGAAAACAAAAGCTCCAATAAACAAAGTTGGCGGATGAATTGAAATAGAATACAGAGAAAGCTACACTTCATTGTTTGCACTCGTTGTATATGCTCATATACCAACACATGGGTTAATTAATTATTAAATACTAGGTGGAGCGTTTTTTTGCACCTGAGTTTAGTTTAATTTGATATTACTTTACTTGAATTTGTTGCCTGTTGAAGAAAGAAATCGCTTCAAAACTGTAATAAATATTTCGCATTTTATTCGCAAATGGCAGACCAGCCATGATCAAATTTGTAATTTGTTTATGCCAATAGTATATTATATCATGAGGGACTAAAGTGCACCATTTAATCTCGTGAGTGGAGGGATTTAGGCACTTTAGTCCCGAGGTATATACGCTATTTTTTGCACTTTTGGGAACATTATCATCAAACACTTCCAAAATTTGGAATCTGTCAATTTGGAAACTGACAATTACAATTTATTAAAAACTGAATGGCAGCAGGTCCTGGATAACCTGAATCAGGTGGCAGTACTGAAGTGTATTGTCAGTATATGTCAAATTCGAGATTTGCAGGGTAAGTTTTGCGTCAGCGTGTATTAAATGACAAACAAAACCTAACCTACTAACCTCGTTGTACATAAATTTACCATAGTTACGGTATCATTTTTACTTTAGTTCCTAGGGACCCTGTTTACAGGGACTAAAGTAGCTCATTTAATCCCTAGGGACTAAAGTAAAAATGATACCGTAACTATGGTAAATTTATGTACACACGGGATTAAAGTGTCTAAATCCCTTGAGTGTTTCTTGCCCTCGGGCTTCGCCCTCTAGGCAACAAACTCCACTCACGGGATTAAATGGTGCACTTTAGTCCCTCATGATATAATATACTATTATTTTGTGTCAGTTAGCAATTCCCGTACCTGCCTAACTAATTACTGTCAATAATAATGTTGAATATTCTAATGAAGAGAGGGTATTTATTGTCAAAACATTTTATAGTGGCGTAAGTGTACGCACAGTTCGCGATTTATTCTGTAGTCCAGTCAACGAAGGAAAAATAGGGGAAATAATTCGTCTAGTTGCAAATTTTGGTACAGTGGTATGGTAGGGGGAAATGCTATGAACAACATACTAAAAATCCTGACCGCGGCTTCTAGCGAAAAAGTGTTCATATACAAACTTAAACTCGATGAAATTTCATACAAAAAACGTTCTATTCATTTTTCCTTTAGGAAGAATAGTTTGCGAGATGCAGGGGATGGAAGAATCGTGGATTATTAAAATAGTGTTTTAATGGTGTAAAATTAATGTTTAATGTTAAATGAACTTAGAACTAACAAACAAACTACATTATTTATTAAAAACAAACATCTTATCTTGAATGTGTACATTTCAAAGATCAACAATTGAATTATCATCGTCAGCATTATCCTTTGGAAAAGCATCTTAGAGAGAAGACTTCTTTTCGTTCTTCATTTCCCCTTCATTAAAGAAAGCCAACGGGAATGGAGATTATTCATATTCCACAAGGTGTGCAACATCTTCATTATTCTTTTTTGCAATGACAGTTCGTTGGAAAATTGTCAGAGGGTGTACAGTCATTGTTTCCCCGTTCACTTCTACAGCATTGCTCATACTACCCAAAGACAACACCACATTCTTCTTAGACTGTTTCATGTCAGCATAATTACAACTAACAAAACTTTACATTGTTCCGGTACCAATTTCTAGGGCTCGGTGACTATTTATTTTTGAGTTTCCGATTATCCCTGTCGATAGAGACATAAGTGAATTCATTTTCGGAAAAGCAGGATGGTCATTGAACCATTCATAAATCTTTGTCCGGTCTTGTCAATCCTTATTTTACCGTGATACCCTGAAATCAATATGCTGCTCCCCACTTGAAAAAGTAACTTCAGCAAACTCCTCTAATGACGAGCAGATGGCGGTTGCTCCAGAGGACCCACCAATCCACTTCGCTAGAACAGAATCAATTATTCTTCTTCCTCGCGTCAGGCCACCTAGGCTTTTGATGGAGCGCATTAGAGCCTGCTCTATGGTCATGTCTGACCAAACCCCTGCCCAATGTGAAGCAGTTCGATTTATGATGAAATAGCCCTTATCTGCAAAATATTTGAACACAAGTGGGTGGCTAGTTTTCAATGCTAGCATGTCTTGCACGTAAATATGGGCACATTTTGCATATTGTAAATGACCGCTTGCGTGCAGGAATGGTATCATGTTCTGAACACAGGCCAAGTGGCCATTCCAATCACCACGGCGCTCAGAATCTATGAACTTCTTCATCAATGAAACCATGTTAAAATACTCCATCCACAAAGGAGCGGTAGGTCCGTTCTCTTTGACATGATCCAGCTCATTCTTGAATTTAAAAAAAAATGTATGCCAACCAAGCATCCTCCTCAATCTTTTGTACAGTAAGATCTTCCATATTGCCTAAAATTCTGATAACATTCTTTTTTTTTCTGAGACGTTGGATGGTATAATGGGAGGAAAGACGCACAAATGAGGGAGGTGCTTGACCTCATTCCAACCGGCCACCTACCTTCCCTCACGCATCTCTATGTACAGACATTTAATATTCCATCTGAACCCTCTTTATTTAACATTAAACATTAATTTTATATCATTAAAACACTATTTTTAATAGTCGACGATTTTTCCATTCTCTGCATCTCGCAAACTATTCTTCCTAGAGAAAAAATAAATAGAAGCTTTTTTGTAGGAAATTGCATGTAGTTTAATTTGGTACCTGGACACTTTTCGCTAGAAGCCGCGGTTTTCGAGTTATTCGAGAAAAACGTGAAAAATTTACCTTTAAACGCTCCCCCACCACCTCCCGCTCACCACCCAACGGTCAGGATTTTTAGTATGTTGTTCATGGCACTCTTCCCTTCCACTGTACAAAAATTTGCGACATTTTTTGGTCTTCATTGACTGGACTACTGGGTTAAATTTAATAATCGACCTATTTCATCTGTATCAGCAATTCTTAAGTTTGTGAAAAAATTGAAACTACAGCAAGTGTGGTAGCAAATGATTCAAAGGTAGGGTTTCCAAGTCCCGGGACCAAAGGCGTTTTCGGGACTTGCGAGCAAAATTCCTAGTCCGGGGACTGGTCCTAAAGATCCCGAAAATGTTTCCGAAAGGGAAATAGTGTTCATTTGAAATTTCCGAATACAAATTCCAAAGAAAAACAAGTATTTTAAGTTAAATAAAGTATTTCTGTGTTGATAATGAGCTGCGTGGGGGATCGTCTATAACTTCATTACTTTCTTCTGGTACTTTTGTCGTTGTCGCTCTTCATATTTTGCCTTTGCGTGAACTGTAAAGTGCTTGTGTAATATTTTCGTCGAGCCGTCTCTGGTTATGATATATTTTATTGGGACAAACTTTACATTTCGCTAATTGTTAATCTTTCGATATATGTATAAAAATGTTGCCATGTCGACTTCAAATCGTTATTTTTTTATGTAGAATGAAGGTAGGTTGGGAATCTGAATTCATTTTAATTCTGACGCTTTAGCAGAGAAATAACCTTTAAAACCGAATATTAAATTATTCAGCTTCTTCGCACATCATTTTCAAAGTACAAATTTAGTTACCTTACTATTACTACGTACGTATACACACGGCTACGCGTAAATATATCTATATCCAACAAGAGAAACAAACAGATACATAAATAAAAGAACACTTGCAAATGTGGCTGAAACAACACATCTTCTGCCTATACAAAACGCAAATAATGTAGAGTGTGCATGAGGCATGGGTAATACGCTGAACGCAGGTGAATACCCGTTCTAATTCTCTAATAACGAGTATACGCACCCATGTTGACATAGTCATGGTCCCGGGACTTCGCCTGTGCGTGCCGGCTGTGGTCCCGGGACTCGGTTTTTTTTATAGAATCCCGGGAAGGTCCCGGGTCCGGATCCCTATTCAACCCTATTCAAAAGATAGTTTTAATATTGTAGTTTAAACAAATATTCAATCGAGACATTAACATTACAGGCAAACGGAATCAACTTCACTCTAGGGATTAAATGGCACACTTCAGCCTTCGGTATATGATGTACTATTTAATACATTTAATTGTTTTGAAGGTGTTTATCAACAAAACTAGTGAATTTTATACACTACAGAACTGCTAAAAATAATACCCACAACATATTTCGTTTACCACCGGTTTCATCGCTTTATTATCCAAGAAACACATTATTATTTACCTCAAGGTCTTTCTTAATCTTTTCAAACAAGTAGTCACTAGACGCTAAATTGGAATGTTCTCATTCTTCAAAGCAGTTTCCATTACCAATTATTTTGAATGGTTGTGCCACGTTTGCACCAACAGAGCTTTTATGCAAATTTAATCTCAAAATTAGTTTTTGAAAATCTTTAAAAGGCGAACATTCTCACATACTCTTAGCCTGCTGGTTTTTCCGCCCTGTTCTTAACCCTCTTCAAAGTTTACTCCAAACATTTTTTAAAGTAAATATGTGAAAATTGGTATGTGAGCTTACATTTTCTCAGCCTTGCATACCCCCAGCAACTAGACGAAATATTTTGGGCCAGATGACTTGGCCAGTTATGGGTTTCATTTGATCTATCCAGCAATTAGGGGATCTTCCTCGTGGTCAGCTTCCATTTAATTTTCCTTCAATAACTACCTTTTCATAACATCCGTTTGTCTCATTATGTGTTCATAGTATTTCAAGTAGAATTCGTTCCTTATGACGGAAAGTCGTATTTCAATGATGAGCTCTCATCGACTTCTTATAATATCACGTTGCAAATCTCAATTCGTTTTAATACATCTTAATTGTTTTGAAGGTTTGCATCAACAAAACTGCCGAATTTTATGTGAAGTTTAGGTGAAAAGGAAGTATAGGAGTATAGAAAACTAGAAGGCGGCATATTCTACTATAATCCTGACTGCGAACCTGTGGCATTAAAAAAACTATATTTTTGTAGATCACGTTTTTAGGCATTTTTATGCTTGATCCACTGTCTCCTCCACTATTATATACCCTAATAAATCAGACAAAATCGATTCAAACCCCCAAAATATTCATGGGAATAAATCTCTCCCGAACTCGTTAGAAATATTTTCAGATAAGTATTCATTAGACGCGAAATCAGATATAAGTTTCTTATTTTGTGTTTGGTTGGTTAACTTAAATTTATTCGAACACTGCCATTTGATTATCTTGAAGGTTTAGATAATACGAGGCTAGCGCCGTAAATTTCTCCCATCTAATAAAACAAAGTTTTGTAGCCAATAATAAATATTTTTTGTTTTTCAAAATATTCGCCCTGAAACATGTACGCATTCGATAAAACCAATTTTCAAAACATAAATTCCACTCTTTATTATTATTTTATTATCAACGGGATACCCCCACTAACTATTGCAAATACATTATTAGATTATTAATACATATGAAAACATGTAATAATAAATAAATGGTTTCCATCACTGACTTTAACACTTTGTGTAAACTTAAATTCAAAAACATTCACTATTATTATAAAACATAACTTACAATAAATACTGGTTTCCATCTCCGACTTCATCAATTCATGTAGTACTCTTAGTCGTAAATACAATATTTTTAAATTTAACAATGGAAATACCAAACATTTCAAGATTATGCTTATTTAATAATTTTAAATACCGATCAATTGGCGAATTCAATCCATAGTTTGTTCGATGAAACTGAATGTGAAATGTATTATGCTGACGTAAGCTTCTTATAGGTATGTTAAATTGAATAAGCTGTAAAAGGTCAGCGCACATAATGCCTCCATCCAACAACTTGTGAACGAAACATAAACCTGCTATGTTTCGGCGGTCATTTAATGGTTGTAAACCAACGAGATTAATTATCTGTGTGTAATCGTGGTTTTGAATGACAACATTTAACCTAAATGCACAGTGTTTTAAAAATTTATGTTGAACCCTTTCAATAGTATCTAAATGGACCATGTAAGCTGGTGACCAGACCACCGAAGCATATTCCAGTATTGATCTCACCAACGAGTAGTACACACTCTTTACAGAGTCCACCGAGAAAAACTTACAATTGCGTGTTACAAATCCGAGCATTTTTGAAGACTTAACAATGATGGTATGAATGTGTTCAACAAATGACAATCCTTCATCAAACAAAACTCCAAGATCTTTGACTGTGGTAACATATTCAAGCAAGTGATCATTTATAATATAGGAAGTCAGGTGTTTCCTACTGCCTTTAAAAAAACTAATATGACAGCACTTTCTAACATTTAAAAATAATTTATTCTCACAACACCACCGTGTCAACCTATCTAAATCGTCTTGTAAATGCTGTTGGTCACAAGAATTATTGATCACTCTAAACACCTTCAAGTCATCCGCGAACAACAAACAGTCACTATTTCTAAAACACTCAACTATATCGTTGATAAACAAGTTAAACAACAGCGGTGAGCAATGCCCGCCCTGAGGTACACCAGATGTTACTTCCAATGCATCAGAGTAATAACAGCCGATCTTGACAAATTGCACTCGACCCGACAAAAAACTTCCAATCCACTTAACCAAGGCAATATTGAAACCTACATCATACAATTTGCGCAGAAGTATACCATGATCAACTGAATCAAATGTCTTGGAAAAATCCGTGTAAACAGAATCCATCTGTTTCCTTGATTCCAAGACATCCAATATCTTTGCCTGATAAAATACCAAGTTAGAGACAGTCGACTTACAGGAAGAAAAACCATGCTGACCTTCCACAATTAGCTCTTACAAGCCCATGAGAGCTGGTCACGCACCAAACTGTCAAATAACTTCGGAATAGCAGACTGAATGCATATACTTCTATAGTTCTGCACATTACTTTTATCTCCACTCTTGAATATGGGCACCACAAAACTTGTCTTCCAAAAATCTGGATAAGTAGAACTTCTCAGCGACAAATTAAAAAGAATATGACTCTTCTTGAGTCACTTGAGAAACAAGGTTTTTGAAGCTTTCCGCAGCATCTTCAAGAGCTCCAAATCGCACAACATGCATTTTATCCTTAAATAAGGAAATAGAAAGTAATCGGAAGGTGCTAGGTCGACATTGTATGGGGGATGACTTAGCAATTTTAACCTGGAAGCCTCTAAGAATGCTTTTGTTTGATGCGCGATATGACTTGAAGCACTGTCATGGTGCAGAACGATCTCACTTTTTGGGCGTCGTAAACCAGCTTTTTGAATAACGTCTGGCAGGCATACTGTTGTGTAATATTCTGCGGTAACCCTACGTTTATTTTCAAGCATGACAGTTATGATAGGTCCTGATTTTGAAAAGAAGCAAGCAATCATTTTCTTACCAACACTTCTAGATCGCTTCCCTTTAAGTGGATTAGGATCTGTTGACAACACCCATTGTGCAGACTGCCGCTTAGATTCGGGTTCAAATGCCAATATCCAGCTTTCGTTACCAGCTGTGATGTTTTGTAAGCTGCTTTGTACCTACCTTAATCATATTTCTTAATTTTCTTACACCATTCCATATTGTGCTTCTGTTAAACTGTGTGGTATCCATCGACAACAGGCTTTTCTTACACCCAAATGATTATGTAACATCTTGTTTATTGCAGTCATGCCAATGCCCATAGTGCTCGTAACAATTGTATATGTGACTCGATGGTCCTCCTGAATCATTCTTCGCACGGCGTCTGTGTTTGTTTCGGTAATTGCTGAAATTGGTCTTTCTTCGCATGAATCGTCGCTGAGTGAAACTCGTTCAAATTTAAATTCATTAAACCATCTATAAAAGTCCTCTGCGTTTGGTCCCCAAATGCAGCACGAAGTCGTCCAAAGCTTTCTTTCGGAAATAGGAAACTTTTAAAGTCGTAGTAAATCATTGCTCTAAAATTTTCTCTCGTTAGTCATTTTTTCAAAATGGACTTGTATAATAACTGTTGCAATTATCAAAACTGTCAAACTAGAACACAACAAACATTTGTTTCGTCACAAGTTTGATTTCCATGGTGCTATTGATTTATAAGTTTACAGGTGATATCCTCGTACAGCGTTAAGAGGATTTGAGAGAAATTTGGCAAATTCGCCCAAAAATGAGGACTTCCGAAGTTCTTTAGTATGTAATCACTATTTACAGAGACAGATTTTTAAGAAATCCCGATGATGAACATCTAATTTTAGCAAGAATATCTTGTACATACTTAAATGTGACGGATACTCTTATCCACTACTTTTCTTATTGGATACAGTCAAAAATAATAAAAACATCGTTTTGTATGCGACTGTGCGTCCAGTCCTATCAAAAACGGCCTCAGGTTTTTTCTTCACGATATCAACTAAGTAGTCGTGTTAATTTTTTTTTTCGCTTAAAATGTGCCCAGTTTGTTTCAATATTTCGATCGTAGTTATCTTCAAGTTTACACCAACAGAATTTTTAAGTAAATTAAATCTGAAAAGTTGGTGAAAAGATTCAAGTCGATTAGAGGAATTGGATTTTATTGAAAACAATGTAAATAATTGCCCTGTGTATAAAGTTTTTTTTTTTTGAGTTACTAGGTTGAGGACAGCAAATTATCAATGGTATGTACGAAGTTTCAGATTTTATATTTGGGTCTTACAACTTAGGTTTATATCAGCAGTGTTGGTGAATTTTATTTAAACTTTAGGTAAAAAGACATGCAAAAGGATTCAGTTAAAAAAGTATAAAATTGGTGTAAAATTTTGGTTTCTTGAAATGGTTTACTTCCTAAATCTTACTATATGATGGCATATTTTGAACATAATCTTGACCATGAGTATGTGAAAATCTAAACAAAATGTTTTGTTTGGGACTTTTTTAGGTATTCGTGTTTTCTTACTATGTACCCTCACCAATCAGAAACTGTTTACCACAGTTCGAGATCTCTAAAAAACCTTTCTCAAGTTTTTTCTTCATGATATCAAATAAGTAGACAGTCATTGTTGTTCAAGTTGCTTACATTGTATATGGTGCACATTTTTGTGCCCAAAACTCATTTTATGCCGTCCCACTCCACTCCTTGTTTCTCTGCTGCAGTTTGTATTTCTTTTTTCCAGGTATCTCATGGTATTTCTTTTTTTCTTTCTTAACTGTTTAGCTTCAAAAACCGGTCTTATTAATATACCATCTTGTATTCTTACTAACTGACCCAGTAAACGTTGTTCTGCCCAAAAATAATTTGTCTCCGAAACCCCGTTTCACCACTAGAGGATTTTAATTTTATATCATGTCCACCGTCTTGGACTTAAAAATAAATGCAATTTTCGCAATCAACGTCCCAAGAAACCTCAATAACGACACCCATATCGATTTTTACGCTTATTTACCCCATTTCACCCCCTAAGTGGTTGCTTTTCGGAAAATCACGAAATACGTGTTTGCTTATTTGTTTTTTAGGAGTACTCGACGAAGTTTCAAGTCGAAATGTGTATTTAATATTATTTTTCCATACAAAATTGGAACCTCCATTTTACCCCTTTAGGGGTTGAATATCGAAATAACCCCATCATAAAGGGAACCAAAATTTCAGTTTTCTAGGTCCAAGGGTTTGGGCTGGGCGTTGATGAGTCAGTGAGTCAGAACTTTTCTTTATATATCTATATACAGGGTGTAGAAATGTTTTACGCACCATAGGGTTTTCAATGGTAATTTTTTCATATGACAATATTTGCTTCCCTAATTATTTTAGAGCAAACTTGTACATAGGTTTTTTGTAGAGCAAACAATTCTGCATCCATTTATGCCAACATTTTTGTCATTTTACGTCAGAAAACCTAATAATGAAAGAAACTAGAATTATCATTTTTTTCAAAAATCAGTGCAAATTGTGAAGTGGTGGTATGCTGGAAGCAGATCAGGTGCAATAAGTGCCATGGTTGCCGTTACATGTGACAGATGCAAACAAATAAACAGCAAACTAATTTGTTGATGCTTTGAGATGCTTCAGAAATTTCAAGGCACCACTGATTTGTCTAAAAATGGTAATTTTATTTCTTTAAATTTTCGGTTTTCCGAAATCTAAAATGACAAATTCGGGCATAAATCGATACAGAATTTTTGTTTGCTCTAAAATAACTAGGGATGCAAATATTTTCATATGAAGAAATTACCATTGAAATTCCTATGGTGCGTAAAGCATTTCTACACCCTGTATATATAAGATTAAGTGTCATAGCTATTGTAGTTTTGTCTCTGCCAGGATTTTCCTTTTCACTTTAAAAATAGATTTTATTTTGTTAAATTTTTTACACGTAGCAATTCCTTTATTTATTTCATCACTTGAGTTTTCTTCTTTATCTCACGAATCTTCGTTCTCACTTGTTCTCACTTGTTCTAGTTTTTCTCCCTCTACATTATGGTTGGTGTCAGGGTTTCCTACTACAATTGTTTTTGTGTTTTTCCTATTTATTTTCATGTTTCTCCGTTTAAGTTGCTGATGTTTTCTGCAGATGTTTTCTCTCTCTTAATATTAACATATCGTCTACGTAACAAATTTCAGAAATTCTTATCATCTTCATTTTCCAGTAGCCTATATTGTATGTTTTCAGTGCTTTGTTACATTCTTTGACTATTTCATCTAGAGTACCATATTGAAAAGTAGAGTCCTGAGAATTACAGCTCGGTTTTGGTCAGATTTTACTCTTACTCATAAATGTATTAGAACTTTTTATTTCTTACTCTTACATAGCTTTCTATATTTTCAGGTAGACTTATGCACACTATTAGGCCGTTTTGTATTCCTCCTTCTTCCAGTACTTCTCTTCGTATTCTATCAAATGCTTTTTCAATATCTATGAAACATTCATGTATATGGCTTTTATTTTTAGGCGCTTTTTTAAATGGTTGTCTTACTATAAAAATCTGGTTTTTAGTTGTATTTTTTTTTATTCCCACCTGCTAATCGTTTGGTGTTTTCTTTGCTCGGCTGAGTAAATTCAGTAATTCTTGCGTAGAAAATTTACGTAGAAATTAGAAATTTCGAAGGTATTCATTGTGTACCTACAACTATTAAAATTCTAAAAAAGATATATAACTTCTTGAATACTCATTTTCTTGGTCTCCCGCTTCTCCCGCGTTTGTCTACTATACTAAATTTCAGATAAGAATGCAGTAGGTGGCGTTCTCATCTCAAACTCAGTTTTACGCTAGGAAAATCAAGTTTGTTTGACTGTTCGTGTTTTACAATAATTTTATCCCATATAATTCAAGTAAATGTTGTCGGCCAGCATTTTTTGTTCACTATTTATCGGTTTTCCTTTAATATTTTTAGGAGTCATATCTAATGTCAAATTGACAATTTCAGATGGTTGTAATTAGTGACGGGCATCACCGGACAATTTTCATAACCGAATTATTTGCATTCGAATGATATTAATAACCGAATGATTATTTGAATAATCATTCGAATCAATTTTGGCTCTCGATTCGTTTCGATTTCACCGGTTACGCGGTTCAGCGTTATCTGCATCGGCATCGTAACTTGCAGATAGCAGAGGAACTCAGTTAATCGTTAATTATAATAATTGTATAAATTTTTATTTGATTTCTAACGAGTTTGTGCAATAAGTAATTGTGGATATGAATGAAATATATCTGGATATACCTTTATTGTTTTGGATTGCTGGCGATTTATAATAATATAATAATAATTAATAATATATTGTTATATTTGTATGAGTTTTTACTCCTACATTCTTCCGATCTATAACCAAAACATAGTATGTACATTATGTGTTATGTATTGGAAATTAAGAGGTATTTATTAAGTGTAGAAAGAAAGAAATATGCGGGACTGCTTGCTAAGCGCAATAAAAAACATTGGTAAAACGTTTATGTTTATCGATCGGCCGGGTTAAAGGCGGCGAAAAATTGATTTATGTTCATATCATATGACGACGGATCGACCGCGAGCGGAAAGGAAGCAAGGGAGAAAACTGTAGAGCGAAAACACCATTTGGGCTTCAAATGGTGTTTTCACTTTTCAGTACAATCTGCCTTGCTTATAGTTATATGAGTTATGAATGACGTATTATTTACAGAATTTCGATCACTCGCAGGTCGCTGAGATACGGCACGTAGTACGTGTCAGGATGAGGTCATTTTTCATTCGAATACTTGGAACGAAAACCGAGTTACACAGGTTATTTCAATAACCGGATAACCGGTTATATTTCATTCGAATAAACCCATCACTAGTTGTAATGATGACTTTGTTTCGACCAATCACGGCCATGTTACGATTACGACTTAGTTCCAAGTACTGCATGCTTATTTTAAATTTAATATAGATTTATTGCTTAGTCAGTATTTGCCGAATGCCCATATCGCGTTTCGGTACTTTTATCCAAGAAGGAAGGAGAAATTCTCAAGAGTGTCAAAGAACACACTGTGAAGCAACGAAAAATCGTTCAGAACAATAGAAAGGATTATGAAAGAAGCCAGTGCATTGTCGGAAGAAAATAATGGTAGGGTGAGATTGAAATCGCCCGAAAAAGGGCGTCCGAGAAAACATCATGTAACAGATTTGGAAGATTGTGAGAATTATGATATTCAGCAAATAATCCACAATTTTCATGAAACAGAAGAACGCCGTGTCGCTATTAGGCTGAACGCGAAAAACTATTGACAGAACTAGGTTGGTGTGGTTCAGTGCCTTCATTGAAAATAATTGTTAAAAAATTGGTTTTAAATGGAAGAAAACGCAAAAGAGTAGAAAACCTAATGGAGAAGAACGATATTCGTGCAAAAAGAATAGAATACTTCCAAAATATCTAATATTACCGAAGTGAAAAGAGGTCGATTGTCTTTTTGGATGAAAGCTACATTCATAGTGGGCATAGAAAATCAGGAAGTTGGAGCGACAATATCAACGAAGGGTTCCTTTCAAATAGTGTAAAGGGTCAACGATTGATCATGATTTGCGGCGAGATGGGTTTTATTGCAAACTGTTTATTAATATTTTAATCTGGGACAAAAAGTACGGATTCCGAGAGATGGGCAAAATAACGCTTTCTTCCTAATTTACCGAATAACTCCGTAGTTGTTATAGACAATGCCCCGTATCATAGTGTTCGATTAAGCCCTGCACCGACATCCAATAGTAAAAAAGTGAAATGATTGAATGGTCACATCAAAAGGGCAAAACATTTTCGCCAAAGTTATAACTATAAACCTCAACTGTATAATCATTAAAGAACAAAAATCGTTACGTAACTTATAAATTTGATACTCTACTTACTACTACAAAATCATGGACAAGGCCGATGGAATTGATTTGGGCCAAGATAAAAACGAAGTGGCAGGGAAAAAATCTCCGTTACGTTTAAATTTAATAATGTGCTACAGTTGGCCGAACAGGCATTTACAAATACATCCCAAGATGGATGGATAAGCCGATGTCAGAAAGTGATTGCCATTGAAGACGAGTATCTTCAGAATGAAACGTTTGTGGAAATACATACTGAAGTCATAAATTGGGAGAAGGCAGTGACAGTGATTACCAATTTAGTGACTTAAGTGATAGTGACAATGAAAGTGACACAAATACTTAGTTAATTAACTTATACTTACATATACTTATTATAAAATTATAGTACACTGCTCAAAGACTGAGTTTTATTATAAAATTAGAGTATACTACTCAAATATGTACTTAGTTTTATTATAAAATTATGCATACATGCTACGTCGTTGGACTGCATAAACACGTCATCTGCGCACTGGCGTGCTCGCCTTTCCTCATGGATCCAGCTGTAGATACAGCTACGGTTGTGCTGTTGCTGAAATAAAATATTCTAAAATAGAACCCCCGTAAGGGGTTGCTGGTCCCCCATCGGGCGCCTCCCCAGGTGGCGGATAGGGGATCGCCTACCAGATATGGTAGGTACCGGGGAAATCAAATACCCGGGGCGGACCAAAACTAGCAACATAACCTAGTATGGAAGGCAACTTTCCCATAAGGAAATTAATGGCTCCTATACAACTACAGTAGCCAACGGCCTTCGAGACAGATGATTACCATCACAGCTGGAAGGGCGGAAGAGTCGAAGGTTATTACGAAGGAGGCGCATTAACGTAGTTCGGCAGCGGAAGAGCTCCAAACATGAGCCAACGGTGGCGGGCACAGTTCTCGAAAGTGGAACTACTTCCATACACCAAGACGCCTGGCCAACGTGGTGTATTAAGGCTAAACACTCCCCATTACTTAAATCTATTATGATGAATGACGAAGAAGAAAGGCCCTCAGTCCCCGGCAGTCGTATTCTCTCCGATCAAGGTAGCGATCGGGTAAAGAGAACGATAGAGGGTGCAAGGAATCACCGGGATGGATCCGGCTACCATATAAAGAGTGACACGGCGATGAAAAGGAGAAGTATGCATATTGCAACGTATAATCTAAGAACACTCTCAGATGAAGATAGACTACACGAACTGGAAACCGAACTAAATGAAATAAAATGGGACATTATCGGACTATGTGAAGTCAGGCGCACAGGCGAAAACATAGTGAAACTAAACTCTGGCCATATACTATATAATAAAGGCCATGAAAACCGTAAAGTAAATGGAGTAGGATTTCTAATTAATAGACGACTCACACAAAACGTAAGACAGTATAATGGAATATCAGATAGGATTGCTTACATCATTATTAAACTAAATAATTCCAAAAAAATCAAAATCGTACAAGATTATGTACCGACATGCGATTACGAAGAGGAAGACGTAGAAGTATTTTATGAAGAACTGACAGATTGTCTCCGAAATAACATTACAAGTTACACATTGACAATCGGAGACTTCAACGCTAAAATTGGTAAACGATAAGAAGAAAGGGAGCAATCAGTAGGAGACCATGGAATAGGACAAAGAAACGATAGAGGGAATATGCTATTAAACTTCGCAGAAACGAACAACTTACACATTATGAACACCTTTTTCAAAAAAAGAAAAGAACTAAAATGGACATGGAGAAGTCCTAACCACGAAGTAAAAAATGAGATAGATTACATTATTTCTAATACCAAACATATAGTACAAGATGTATCGGTACTTAATAGAATCTTAACAGGCAGTGACCACAGAATGGTCAGAACAAAATTGTACATCAATCCCAAATCTGAGAGAGCGAAGACATTTAGAGCTAAAACCAAACCGATCGATCCATGAAAACTATTTGAAAACAAAAACGAATATCAAAATGAGATCAAAATTCAAAAGAGTCATATCCACCATTTAAATAGATATGACGAAAATTTAAGAACAATAATGACTAATGCAGCTACGAAACTAGCAACCAAAACCAAAGGATCATCAAGCAAAATCAGTGATGAAACTAAGAAACTAATGGAAAAACGAAGGAAATTAAAACCAGCTGGAACTAACAAAATCGAATGGGCTAAGTTGAACAAATGAATAAGGAAGAAAATCAGAACAGACATGAGGAAGTACAAAACCTAAAAAATCATGGAAATTATAGAAGAAAACAAAGGACCCAAAGCAATAAAGAAAGAACTAAACGTCGGAAAGAAGGAAATTGTTAAAATTAAGAACAGAAGCGGGGAAATACTAACCGATAGGAAAGAAATAATGGAGGAAATAGAAAATTATTTTACCGAATTATACAGATCCACAGTGCAGCCTAATGCAATGCAAATCGAAGAGAGCAGACGTAAAATACAAAATGTAGGCTCAGAGGAGATTCCCGATATCATTGTAGAAGAACTTAACAACGCGCTGAACAAAGCGAAAAGAAACAAGGCGGCGGGACCCGACAATATAATAGCTGAAATGATAAAGGAAGAAGGAGACGAAATAAAACGTGAATTAGTAACACTATACAACAAATGCTTAGAAAGGGCGAAATTCCAAAATCCTGGTATAGCGCGGAAGTCATCCTTATACACAAAAAGAGCGACATAGCCAAGTTAGATAACTACAGACCCATAAGCCTGTTACCACATATGTATAAAATCTTTACCCGAATTATAACTAACAGACTAACGAATAAGATAGATTTTCATCAACCGTGCGAACAAGCAGGATTTAGATCTAAATTCAATAGGTGTGACCACTTACAGACCATGCGAACACTAATAGAAAAAACCAACGAATACAACTTAAAATTGTACATCGCCTTCGTAGATTACGAAAAGGCGTTCGACTCAGTGGAAATATGGGCCGTTCTGAATTCCCTAAGAAGGTGCCAAATCAATAGCAGGTACATTAACTTAATTAAAAACATCTACACAAATGCCAAAATGTACATAAAATCATTTGCTCATACTAACTTAATCCCCATAAATAGAGGGGTACGACAGGGAGACACTATATCGCCCAAACTATTAATTACTGTGATTGAGAACATATACCAACTGATGGACAGATCAGGTAAATGAGTACCAATCGATGGGGTACACTTAAATCATTAGAGATTTGTGGTTGATGTAGTACTCCTGAGTAGTGACCCAGTCGAACATGATCACGGAATTAAACGACCGGTCAAAAGAAATGGGCCTAAAAATGAACATAACGAAAACCAAAGTTATGACAAACACTCAAGAAAATGTTAATATTACCCTAGACGGAAAAACGCTCGAAGTTGTAGAAAACTATATATCTTGGTCAAAAAATCTCAACAAGAAAAGACAACATGAGCGACGAAGTAATACGAAGAATAAGATCGAGCTGGAGTGCATTTGGCAAATTAGGATACATACTAAAATCGGATATTCCCAACACCTTGAAACGAAGAGTTAACGACCATTGCGTTCTTCCTGTAATAATTTATGGGGCTGAGACTTGGAGTTTAACTAAAAGAAATGCCCAAAAGATAGCAAAAACACAAAGAGCACACGAAAGGCAAATGCTGAAAATCAAACTTACGGATCGAAATACTAATACCTGGATAAGACAACAAACAAAAATAGCAGACGTCTTACAACGTGTCGCGCAATGGCAATGGGCTGGACACCTTGCTCGTACCGAAGATAACAGATGGTCAAACGAATACTTACCTGGAGGCCACGCGAAACAAAAAGGAGAGTAGGAAGACCAAACACACGGTGGCGAGACGATATCAGAAAAATAGCAGGAGCACATTGGATGAGGATAGCTGAAGATACAGACAGATGGAAAGAAATGGGGAAGGCCTACATCCAGCAGTGGATAGAAATAGGCAATTCGTGATTCGTGAAATAGAATGTGATACACTATCTCATACTAATTTATATGTCATCGTATTTTACCTGAAACTAAAAAACTCGCGTAGCGTATTTTTTTCAACAGGATTATAATAATTTATTCAAAATGAATAAACGATTAATCATTAATTTGAATAATGTAGAAAGCATATAATTAGTATGAGATAGATTTAAATCAGACCCAAATAACTGGCTTAACACGCCCGCCATAACACGGGAGGGGAAGGAACCATCCTCAACTGTTTTAACCGCAAGGGGTCTTTTTTTTTTCTACCACTTGAAACCGTTCTTTTAGGTTTGGTGCTGTACCTACTTTTCGGTTCCTTTTCCAGTCTCTCATCTTCGCCACCCATGCTAGACAATTTCTTCAATCTGTAGTGATTGCATGAATTACTTCCTGTTCGTTAATGGATAAATAGTCATTCTACAATAATTGCACGATGTGGTGACATTAAATCACTTATTTACATAAACCCATGAAGACCAAAAGAAAGTACAGACAATATATTGTAACAGGAACGTGTTATGCCGTTAAATGGCGCTGCAAGCCCGTTCGTGGACCAAGCAAGTCCGATCAGTGCGCAATTTTATTGCTCATGTTCAGAGTACTTTCTCTCCCTAACACAATGCATTTACGTTTACGCCATCTGCCTGGTAACTTCATAATATCTTCAAAATAGAAGCCGTTTGGCCTCATGTTCAACCAGTTTTGCATTCTTCATTTGACAATCGGTGCGATCTCGTTTGTACTAGTGGTTCTTTTGATGGCCCAAAAAGGTGATAATCGCATGGGGATAAATCCGGACTATAGTGTTTCTCATTTCAATTCGTTGACTATATTTTGTGTCAAGTAGGGGTATGCGGCCTGGCATTGTCGTAGGAGAATTGGACGTTTTCGATTGCCAAGGAAATAATTTTTGTTTATATTCCAAGGGTAAATCTGGTTTACTAGACAAAATGGCGCCACACTTGTGCGTTTCTGTGCTACCTCTTCTACATGGCGTTAGCAAAAATCGAAAAACTTCCGGCGGCGAGAATAATTAATATCAAATTTAGGATGATGTCTGTCGCAGAAGAACAAATTGGGAACAAATTGGAAAAGTATTAGATGCCAGCACATTTGGAGAATGAGCGCCGCACTTCGAAATGAAAACGCTGCCATGAATATTGTATCGGTCGGCTGCCGTGTAATACTGCCGTTTGGTTTTCTGTGATCTCAAATTCAGCTTGCTTCCACGCCATGTCTTTTGTTTTTTGGTTTGAATACGGTGCTGATTCGGCGATGTTAAATGTATTCTTGAAACAGTGGTTCCTTAATCAAATGGCTTTGTTTTCGAATGTATCTGATCAAATAATGCCTTTTCGGAGTGTAGGCAATTTATTTATTTTAATCTCGGAAACCTTTTTCTGTCGTTCAACTATGCACGTTCGTTGTTGAGGGCATTTCGCCGATCTATTTTACAACGGATATTAAGATTGTGTAATTTCTGTAACCCTTCAATCTGTATGTACGTATTTTATAGATCGATTCAGAATTAAATTACTGATAACCCGCGAATACTGCCAAAACGGGCTAATAAATGCTTTATACTAATTAGAACCTTCGATAAGTGGCAATTTTAGTATTGCTTTGTAATTAATCAAATGAATAATTGTGTTAAACTATTGACATATGCATTTTGAAGTATTTGCGTATATTTTTACCTAAACTAACAGTAGCAAATTTTCTGCCAACGTTATTGTGATTAAGTGCCATGCATTGTAATATTATTGCTGTAATAAAAGAAGGGGTAATATTTATAGCAAAAAATATATAATGTCTAAACAACACTCTTGCGGAAATACATTACTTTCATCCTATCTTGCGTAACCTACAGCTGCCATTGGTGTGTAACACTACTTTGTCAAAATCCACTAGAATATTGCAGTAATAAACGTGTAACGTTAAATAGTATTTTTATTTACAGAAAAACCAAGACTAAGTATATTCTATAAACTATTTATTAGTAAATTGTGTTATTTAATTAAAAGTATAACACAAACATAATTTGCAGAGTAACTTCTTGATTTCCGTCAGATATACTACATACTTTTAAAAAACGAATGTATTTATTTTCATATAATTATGCTGTGGCTAGTTATATCTGCTTGATTGTACAAATGGGAAGTTAAAAATTACATCCAATTATGCAAAAATTATGTTATGTTCAAATATTTCCTTAAAAAGTGCATATCTTATGGTAATCAGTTTCAGATTTAATATTTTTAATATTTTAACGATTGATGGTTGATAAGCTTCATATTGACAATAAAACTTACATTACTCTCAGATCATTTGGGTTTTCTTTGGCGATTCGTTGCACTCCGTTCTCTAAAAAAAATTATAATTGACTGTTCATTACACGCCAACCAAAAATACTCTCTATGCTACAAATGGAAAAATCCATACACTTTCAAGAATCCAGTTATTTGATACAGTGCCCAAATTTGATTTTGGGAAATAAAGGCTTGATGTCATTCTTAAAAAAATCTGAACAACATTCAGTTAAATTTCAAAACATTTGTCACTTACTTGAATAACCATTCAATTACATCAACATCAATTAAAGCTCGACTGAATCTCGAACAATTAAAATTTTTTTAGAAAGTCTTCCAACAGTCCGAAATTGTAAGGGTGTCAGACCTTCTCGGAATTCTTGTTATTTACTGTTTGATTGGAAATTTACAGAAGTGTTTTTATGTGTTGCTGAATTGCAAAGTAGTTTCATAGAACAATCTTTATATGTATTGTTTGAGGCTTTCGCGGTTACTCGAATTATTCTTCTTAGCATAGAATTTCGGCTTAGACCGCGTAGTATTTGTATATGAACACCCAGCATTTTCTGGCTTAATGTGCCTTGCACCTTGTGAAGTCGAGCAAAAACCCGCGCGATGGCCATGCTCTTTGGTGGCTCGTGTTGTTTGAGTATCTTGAGAACGAGGATACTTAGTGCGACTTTCACTCTGATGATGCAAGCTGCAAGGTCTTGCGAAACGTTAGTGAATATGGATGCACAAACAGCAAAACGGCCAAATCTGCCTAAGTATCCTCGTTCTCAAGATACTCAAACAACACGAGCCACCAAAGAGCATGGCCATCGCGCGGGTTTTTGCTCGACTTCACAAGGTGCAAGGCACATTAAGCCAGAAAATGCTGGGTGTTCATATACAAATACTACGCGGTCTAAGCCGAAATTCTATGCTAAGAAGAATAACAATCTTTATAATTTTTTAAGGTATGTAAATACAAGAAGGCGTTAATATTACTCGCATAGCTTAATAATTTAATAATTTATCGTAGAGTAGTATAGAAGGCATACGATTAAAATAGTGTCATGTAGTACATTCAGTAAAAGATACGGCTGTGTGTTAGGCAGTGTTCTTAACCAAGCGGTTAAGACGTTTGACTAGATTGACAGATTACCTCTGGGAGCGTAGGTTCGAATATTATCGACTACAATATTTTTTTTTGTGCGAATTAATGTAATTCACATGACTAACAGCCGTATTCATAGTCGTTCGCCAGCGGCTCGCCGGCGAGTCGCCGGAGTTTCGTTATGAATAGTATGTTGGCGGCACTGTACGTCTATGTCAAATTCGAGGTTATCAGGTTAGGTTTTCCGTCAGTTTTGACAGAAATTGACACAAAATCTAACCTGCTAACCTCGAATTTGACATAGACGTACAGTGCCGCCAACATACTATTCATAACGAAACTCCGGCGAGTCGCTGGCGAACGACTATGAATACGGCTGTAAGTGTTTTGTGTGCTGTTTGTCTTATAAAAGATATTAAAATATTTGCACTTATTTTGTACATTATTATGAAGCGTAAGCACACATGTAAAGTGTATTTCACACAACACCAAGTACGATTCGGGATTCTTTCATTGTCTGCCGGCAAAATGTGAGGTTATGTTTTGGTAATACCAAGTTAAAATTCACTTGGGATTCCATTATAGCCAGACAAAAAGCCAGTAAACGTATAGGGCCACATGTTAGTATTCATTGGCACAGAATAGAACATTTTGGACAAGTTTTTGTGCGATATAGTGCTCTCTTCCAAGTGTGATTATTAAAACTAAACATGCAGCGTAGTTACGACTAAAGTACATGTAAAACCGGGTTAGAACAACAAAAATTTATACACTCGGTGCACTGGCAAAGCAGTTTGGGCCGTTAGTGTGCACTGGAATTGTAGTCGGAGGTAGCCTGAGTTCCAGTGAAAGCGGAGGCCGTTCAGCAACACAAAATTGGTGCCGTAGCTGAAGAGCATGTGTATGTGCAAAATTGGGGGCCTGCAATTTAATATTGTGCACATTAAAGCTATGAACTTACGTATCAGTGATATTAGAGCTGTTACAAGCCAAATTATTGCACTAAACATGCTTCGTCGAGTCTGTGAGGTTTATAAAGCAGGCACATACTTGGAGGAGGTACGATTAGACATGCTGAGGCCTTCATGCACTAGCAGAGCGTTGGACTCTGCGACTTCGTGCGAGATTACAAGATACGGATTTCACGTCGACCTATATCTTCGTTAATTCCATTTCCTCCTCGTAGATATCGTTCACACACTGGCTGCAGGGCTGTAGAATACTCTTTCAGACATCACATCTGGGTTGTGTTTGGGCCGAAGGCCGATTCATGCTTGAAACTATTTGACATGTGGACAGGAAGTAACTTTAATAGACATACCTGCATTCAGAAGTAAGATATCTTGGATGACAGTTTGATCAAAAACTCACTTGGGGCATACATATTAAATCAAAACGCAAACAATTATAAAAAGTTAAACAATTGTTCATCTTAAGCAAACTACTTTTATGGGCATATGGGATACAGCTCTGGGGTTGCGCCAAAGCATTGCACACCATATTCTCCATAGATTTCAATCGAATACACGTACTTCTTATTATGACAAACGCTCCATGGTACCTCACAAATGAAACAAACGCTGCATAACGATCTGAAGATACCATATGTGTAACCTAAGAAATTCAACGGCTTGCAGGAACATATCACCACAATCTAGTAATACACGAAAATGATCTGGTATCAGAGCTTTCCCATAGATCAGCAGCCATAAGACAAAAGCGCATTTGGCCACGTGATTTAGTTTAAGGCTTCTAATGTAAATAAAGTATCAGTTCAGTGAGGTACTTATTACTCAAATTATAAAGTAGATTGTAAATACAATAAAAAATGGTAAGATTAAAGAAGTGGTCCATGAATTACCATAAGCATAACTATCTAGTGTTGACGCTTGCATTTTCAGCAACAACATCTAGTATATCGTTCTGCAAATAAGCTGGACGACCAACTCGTGGTCTCCCTCTGTCTGCAAATGCAGTTTTACTTGCTACTGCGTCAGTGTCTGTAAATCGTTGAAAAAATACAACAAATACAGCTTGGTTGTTGTCACTCTGGGAAATATTTCCGGTAGAACCTTGCAACCTCGCAACCATTACCAGTGGCGCGACTGTACATGAAAATTACGCCTGCCTTTTCACCCAAATTATGCAACTGCGCTGATTATTTATCATACATAATCTAGAAGTGGTGGTTTTCGGTAAATTTACCGCCTGAACTGTCGAGTTGTTCTTCGACACGTAAATCACCACTCGTCTTCGACTTCTGGTGATTCTTTGTAGCAAAACAAAACGAGACATTCCAGAAAGTAAATTTCCAAAGGATATCAAAACTACCACGAAATCGATTCAGCTAGAAAGTCGCATTTTATAGTAGGCATTCTAATTGAAGATCAATTAAAGATAAAATTAAGTATAATTCTTTTAATACTAATATTTTTTTTGTATTTGAATTCCGTTTTTTACTTCGTTAAGAATTGATTTCCCAAAATCACCACCGTGCTGATTTCCGGAAATCACCATGGTGGTACTGATTTCCATTGATCTGATTGATTGTCGGATAAGTCAAAAATTCCCAAAACTAATTGGCTCAAATTTACAAAATGCTATTATTGAGTATAAATTAGTTGAGGTGGTGAGGGCACATCGAAAGGATGGAGGAGCGAATAATTGCCAAAAGAGTGGAAGTGTAAAAGTGCCGGCAGAGAAAAAGAGGAAGGACCAAATAAACGTGGAACGAGACGATTAAAAAGATCCTACAAAGGACATGACGCTAATGGCAACAAGATAGGTAGCTAGTTAAAAACCGAGCCCAAAGGAAGAGATTCACAACAATGTGTAAAACCAAACCTGACACCTGTAAAGGTATAAGGAAGGATTAAGTAAGCTAAGACAACTTTCTGTCGGGGCAACATTTAATAAGATTGGTACGATCACCATTAATGGGCAGACAAGAATAATACCGATGTTAGAGGTCGGCTTGGACGCTTGGAGTCGAGACATTGCAACACCGGGTAGAGTCAGGGTCAGTTGAGGTAGTAGAGGGTATATCGAAAGGATGAAAGAGGGAATAATAATCACCAAAAGAGCGTGGAAATGTAAAACTATCGGCAAGAGAAGAAGTGGAAGGTCCAAATAAACGTGGAACGAGACGATTAAGAAGATCCTACAAAGCAGAGGACGCTAATGACAGCAAGATCGGTATCTGGCTAAAAACAGGGCCGAATGGAGACAAAATGTAAAATCTGACACCTACAAAGGTATAACGGAGGATTAAGTAAACTGATGCAACTTTTTGTAGATCCGGTATTTAATGAGATTTGCACGATTGCCATTAGTGGGCGGAGGAGAATCTACGTAATTTTTACAATTCACCCTATAAATCGGCCTATGACGACTTACAGGCGTTGTTTACAAAACATTTCTGTTAGATGTTTTTTAAGAACTATTGGAAATACTTACACAGTAGTTAACATGCGGTTTATGCATAGTGCTTACAATACCGGGATTCCGGGATCCCCAATACCGGGATCTCGAACGAATTTTGTCCGGTATTGAAAACCGGTATTGGCTGTATTGACGTAAAAAGTACCGGTATTCCTAAAAATTACAATCTTTCGATGGCTGATGCATCTTTAAAAGTTATGATGGAGGCTCTTTCCCAACGCAAATATTAAATATCTTTGGGAACTATTAGATGCTTTAAAATTTTGCATTTTACAGGGTCGAACAGATTTGTCACATATACATAAGTACTTACAAAGGGGCTCACAAGATGACATAAAGATATTATTTCAACGTATATATAAAGTTACACTCACGAAAATATTATGTGATTGTTTATACGGCTGCCACGCGGGCGGGGGTTTGATTCCCGGCTGATGCATCTTTTTTCAATTTATATTAATGAATTTCTCTTCAATTAGTGAACCGAAGAGTAGCTTGGGTGATTCTAGTCTAATAATAAAACTATCTTAGAATCTAGCTCGATGTCCGTCTGTGATGTGTTAAAGAGAAAACTGCAGGCGACAATAGAGGAAACACTTACAACTGTACCTACGATTTAAAAAAACAGGATTTTAGCAAAAAATTATTAAAGATGCGATCCTATTTTTTTGAAAAAAACTGGAATAAAAGGGACATATTTAAAAAAGCCATACGATTACTTATTGACCATTGCAGCGACAAGTGTAGAGCCAGAAAGGGCATTTTCTGTGGCCGATAAAATCTGCATAAAAATTCGGTCCTCCCTTAATGATGAAACAATCGGTATTTTATGGAGAATTTTAATTTATTTGTTGGTTTATTAGTTACACAAAAACTATTTTTGCTATATTTATAGAATTTATTATTTGTTAGTTTTCATCTACTTTATGTACTTATCTACTTATAAAGAAAAAATTTAAGTTAATGGAATTCACTTTGCAGAAGACGTTAATTTTAAAAATAATTTTTTATTTGTTTTTTTGGTTATTATTTTTCATTATGTCATAATAACTAGGTAAAAATCTAATAAATAAAATTTCTAATAGTAATACCGGTGTTAATACCGCTATCCCGGTATTAAAAATTTAGAATACCGAATACCGGTATTAAGATTTTGGCCTGGTATTATAAGCACTATTTATGCACGACGGAGCTCGTGCACATTTTTCCGGATCTGTTCGTCTTGACGTGTTAATACTTATCTTGACACATGGTTTAGCCAAGCAGAACCAATTGCATTAAACCAACCATCACCCCCACTTCGGCCCTGTATAGATTTTATCTATGGGGGTTCTTCAAGCCCTTAGTTTGGCTAAGATGTGCTTCGCCAACGCATATTATTTGCTGCTGTATAAAACATTGGTCGGTAATTTTAGAACTATTTTTGACAGAGTAGAGACATTTAAACTTTTTTCCGCAACAACTGCAATAATTGCATTTCCTTATTTTCGCAGAGGAAGCCGCAACGCGGCGTTAAATTTTCGGAACGCAAGGTCTTCGTGCAATCTTTGACGGGCACCCTTGCGTAGAAATCCGAATCAGTGCCTCCCTTACGGTCTACCACACCCCGTACGCACGCTCATATTGATCTCGTCTTCTGGCCGACCGGTGCTGCCCCCGCGGGCGCGTGGCGGCGCTCTCAACTGCCGTCTCCACCCGACACCGGCGTCCGCCCGAGCGTGCATCGCGACGACGTGACGTTAATAGCCGCATCTGAGAAACGCGGCCGCGATTAGTGCCTGTGACTTTGTGACGAAAATGTCGCGTCCTGACGCCGTCGACGGCGATTGTGCCCGCGAGTGCGACGCCAGATCCTCCAGGATTGCCGAGATGCTCCTCGGAGGACGTATGGATCTCGCCGGGTCCGCACCCTTTTCACGGTAAATGTTTGTTTTGGTCCGCAGGCGGGGGGACGTTTCTCTTCTCGGTGCCACGACGCCGACGGCGATCGATTTGGGGGCCTTTGGCCCCGGGGCGAAATATTCGCTACTTATTTACATATCATTCTAATCAAAAGTCACCTAAACAGACGGCAAAGCGCCCCTGGGTCATCGGATTAGTTTCGGGGATGTTGTGATGACGGGAGGGTCCCGTTACGACGTCTTCCATGAGGGCAAAGCATCCTCGAGTAATCGTTTTGATGGACCCACCATAAATATCGATTTGCGTCTTACTCGGATTCTGGAGTATCCCCGAGTAATAGTAGGATGTGCGTCGCGTGTATCTTTCTCGTTACGTCCCCTTAATGTTGGTGTTTCTGCGCCCCAGCTTATTAGGTTTCATACATATTATTTTAATGAAAAGTTGCTTAAACAGAAGGAGTTTGCTGGAGGTCACCAGATCAGTTTTGGGTTTTGATGACAAGAGGGTGTTCCATGAGGCCAACGCATCCGCCAGTAAACGTTTCGATGGACCCACCATAAATATCGATTTGCGTCTTATTCGGATTCTGGAGTATCCCGAAGTGATAGTGGGATGTGCGTCGCGTGTGTCTTTCTCGTTACGTCCCCTTAATATTGGATAACGTTTCGTTTCTGCGCTTCCCCGTATTAGATTTTACTTTTTTATTGCATTTTTGTGGTCGGGAGGACGCCGACCTCCACGGTTTCCATTTTTTTTATACGCGGAGTGCTACACAGTTGCCGATGCAAATTGTATTTGGCATCTGGGGAGTATTCCAATTTGGCTTTAAATTGAATAGGCGTGTTCAGTTATTAAAATGCAGAATTATAAGTTTGGAAATGCAAAGCTGGAAATTTGAACTTGAAATTGATTCAAGGGCAAATGCGACGTTTTACGATAATTATTTTTTTTTGCAATTTTGTGATAAGAGGACATGCATTGTTAATAAGCAAGGTTTGTAAATATAATATCGGATATATATATCGATCAGAATTATAATATTTATTATTTTTAGTTTTTAACAGAAAGTTATCAAGTTGTAGTAACTACGCAATATTTTTATTTTTTTGTGGAGTATTACACGTATATATTATGTTAAAAACAAAACAATTCGCATTATTTCAATAGATTAATTATTAACAATGAAGAAAATTCGCTCATTCCTGCTTGAATATTACCCAAGGGCTATTATATATTGATGTCCTGATTGAGGTGATTAAGCCTCCATAATGCCGCAAAGTAGAAGTGCAGTTTGCGTAAATTTTGACCGTAGTTAGATCCACAATAATACTAGAAACTGGCTAGATGTAAGAAATGTGAAAATAAACTGCATGGAATTTCTTTCCGCATGGAAATGCTTGCTTGCTTGTGAGGTAGCTGGAGGCAATACACATGGCAAATAATTCTCAATTTACAGATTATTCAGCGACGAAGTCTGAATCAGCGGTATCTATCGCCAAAAATTAAAATAAACCAGTCACATTAAATCATACCATTGGATTTTTAATTTTTTAATATGGATAGGTTTGTTTGGTTGCCTGTTATAAAAAATAAATAAAAATCGTAAATCATAAAGAATTATGGTGGTTCAAATTCACATATCGTTTTAATTTTTTTAAATTTTCGCAATATTTGACTTTTTAAAGCGTGAGTATCTTTTGGAGGTTTCTAAGTAATGCGGTTATTTGAATTTTCGAAATGTACACTTAGAATTTTCAATTCTTCATTGAATGCTTTAAGTTAATCGAGTGCTCTTGCATTATCAAATGTAGAAACATTTTTTATCTACGACAGTGTGTAAAATTGCCTTTTAGTTGGCAGTTTTAAGTTTGTAAAACGACTGTTTAATAACATGTTTTCATTAGTTTACGTCGTTAATAGCAACGTGCTTAAAAATTTTTATTAGGCACGTAGTTAGTAGCAACGTGTTTTAAAATTTTTAAAACACTAAAAATTAGGACCGGTTGCTAGTAATTCTAATTTATCTGTAAAATATTTTTTATATTTACCGTATTTTTTAGATTCTGTCGTAGATAAAATATTGTACGATACACATGCGTAAAGCATCTTTAGTCACTCGTGGGGCTTAAAACGCTCGCTCACTCACGTTTTAACTCACCCCACTCGTGCCTAAATTGTATCTTTACGCACTTGTATCGTAAATTACTATTAAATATTTTTAAAATTTACTGTTTTTATATAAGTATTTGCTGAGCAGGTTGAAAGTTTTTGGAATCACTCCATATTTTTACTTATTTGAAATCAGTTAAATTTGTTTTATTGCAATCTAAGGCTTTGTTAAAATAGCAATATTGTGTGCAATATTAAACTGTCACAATTAAGGCTTCAGGTCGTGATATTTATATTTCTCAAAGTTCTTCATACGAATGAATCATGTTTACCAAATACACATACTATTTTACGGGTTTTTATTTCTAAAAAATAAGAGTATGGTGATTTTCAAAAGGCATAATGTAGATTATTCCGATTAGTTATTTTCCTTGTTAATTTATTAGGGATCTTGGGTGTTCCAGTTGTCAGGTATATTTCTAGTGAACAATTTTTTGACATCAGTTTTTTTAGGTATAAGTATGCATTTGATATAAACTTATTGCCAAAGAGTATGGGTAGCAAGCGAATAGTTGTACGAACAATATAATCTTTACCTTTGAGAGGTTATGCATGAAGCTGAACGTTTTACATTGATTTTTATTACTTCTTCTGTAAAATGATATCCTAGTTTGTTGTACTAACTCCCTGCTCTCGTCTTGAGTTTCTAGTTTGATGATATTTAGTTCCTTGTATATTTATCAAAACTACTAGTGTTTTCAGATGACAACACCTTAATATAATAAAATATGTATTTTCTGGTTTCATATACAGTCTGCTTTTATTTTGCTCCACGTTGTAGCAACTTGACTATGTGTTAAACCCAACAATATATATTTTTGAAATCAGGATTAAAAGCTCTATGGGCTGGTTTTTATTATTTTGGTATACTAAAAATGGGAAACTAGACTTATAAATAATAAAATTTCGATATTTCTAACAAGTTATTAACGAAGTTGTTCAAAATTACCTCCTTGTTGCAGACACGATTGGCACCTTCTTAGAACTGCTCTGGTAAAAATTTTGCAACCAAATTGTTTACAATATAATAGAAACAAAACGCTGCCTTATAAAGAAATAAATAATAAAAACTTAACCAACAATTTTAAATTCTGATTTAAAAAATATATAGTTCGAGGCATTTAAATTGATACAACGCGAGGCAAAATAAGGCTAAAATCGATAGCCAACTCGATGTATATTAATTTTTTAACAATAACTTGATGAAGTAGGTACATTTTGGTTTTCTTCTTCCTCTTAATATACGCCCGAATAAATCGACAATTTGTAATTGATTTTTAATGTAATTAGTTTTGAAAATCATACTAAATATGAAACAAATAAATGATAAGACGTTTTCCCATTCCTTTTTGGAATTACCGATTTGATTTGTTGAAATGCGAGTATGGCACTTTTTTTATTGTAAAATTAGAATAACGTATTAGCAAATCCACAGTTTCATGGGTTTTTTATATATAATTAGTAATGATGATTAATTGTCTTTTATTGTAGAAAAATATTTTTTGTTCTATTTAAATCTCCCAAAAAGCGAAAGAATCAAAATTTTTAAGGAATGTTGATCATGAAGATTTTTAAGAATTTTTTATTATACCTGCATTAGAATCGCCGTTTAAAGCACGCCTGAGCGTGCGAAAGAAGGCGATTAAAGCTCGCCGAGCTTTAAAGGTTGTCAAGGAAACGACTGAATGCAACAACGGAGATGGACACGACAAAAACGTAAATAATTCTCGTAACTATAGTAGCAATATTATTATGGCCTCTCGATTTATCACGACAAAAATTATTTCTAAGTTTTTAGTGCGTAATTTATTTCCAGTATTGGAGGTATAATAAAAAATAGCGTAAAGTATTCGTGGATAACTGGTCTTTAAAACTCGCGCGTGTTTTAAAGACCTTGTTATCCACTCATACTTTATTATACTATTATATTTTAATTTTGTTAAATAAATGCAAGTTAGAGACGTTTTTTGATGTACCTGTTGCAATTAAAAGATAAAATCTGTTTTTCAGAAACTGTTCAAATAAAAACAGTTTTTTTTTTTTCATGAAAAAACTAAATGATTGGTTTTTTTCACCATTGGAATACAAGTAATTACTACAGTTAAATGTCGACTACATTATCTTTTTACTTAAGGGCTCTAATCTTTGAATAAACGCCATTTTGTCACTATTCACTAGTATAATCATCTGCGGTGTTTTTACTGGTATTTAAAACAGGTTCGCTCGGAGCACAAAAAGTAAAGATCTAAAAAATAACCATTCAATATTTAATCAGAGTACGTATTTAGTGATTTGTATTAAACTGTATTTTTTACTTACTTACTTAGTCCTATGCCTTTTTACCGTTAAGTGTAAGGCGGGTGGCACGAAAAATACAGAATGGTGGAACTCAGATATAAAAGCTAAAATAAAAGAGAAAAAAAGTGCATGGGAAAGATACTTAAGTACAAAAAAGACAGAAGAATACGAAAAATACAAAGAAAAAAGAAGAGAGGTGAAAAACGAGATCAAGAATGCAAAAAAAGAGTCGTGGATAAAATTTGGTGAAAAGATGACAGAAAACTTCAGAGACAACCAAAAACTATTTTATGGAACCCTAAAACAACTTAGGAAGAAAAAGGAATATAATATGATGAACATAAAGGGAAAAGACGGAAACATAATTACAGAAGAAGAAGAAATAATGGAAAGATGGAGACAGCATTTCGAAGAACTAACAAAAGCAGAAGACGACACAACGGAGGAACAAGAAGGGTTAAACGAAAGTGAAGGAACTGATGAAATCAAAGAGAAAGAAGTTAGGGAGGCCATACAGAAGATAAAACTAGGAAAAGCAGCAGGAAGGGACAAAATAACACCGGAGATGATAAAGTATATGGGAAACAAAGGTATAACCAAATTTACAGAGCTGCTAAACGAAATAATGAAGACCACGGTAATACCAAGAGAATGGAATGTAGGAATCATACTCCCCATACATAAAAAAGGAGATAAGAGAATATGTGACAACTACAGAGGGATAACGTTAATGAGCGTCCCAGCGAAAGTATTCGCCAGAATAATCGAGGAAAGAATAAGGAATAGAATAGAAAATACAATAGAAGATACCCAATGCGGTTTTAGGAAGGGGAGAAGCACCCAGGACTTGATATTTACCATAAGACAAGTCAGCGAAAAATTGATAAATAAAGGAAGGGAAAAACACATGTGCTTCATAGATCTCGAAAAAGCCTTTGACAGGATACATAGAGAACAAATATGGAAAGCACTAAGAAAAAGAAAGATAGATAAAAGAACGATAGAAATACTAAAATCAATGTACAGAAATGACACAAACATAGTAAGGACGAACAATGAAGAGTCAAGAGAGTTTGTAACAGAGATAGGAGTAAAGCAGGGATGTGTGTTGAGCCCCCTTCTGTTTTCAATAGTGCTAGATGAAGCAATTAAAAATGCTAAGAAAAAGATGAAGACGCTAAAATTGGGATACTGGCAGATGGAACAAACAGAAATAAACGAACTCATGTTTGCAGATGACATGGCCATAATGAGCGACTCTGAAAATAATTTACAACATAACCTGGAGGTGCTAGAAAAAGAATTACAGAAAATAAACATGAAAATAAACATTGAGAAAACAAAAAGTATGGTAGTGGCGAGAGAGAATAAAACGCACAGCATAAAACTACAAGGGAAACAAATCGAGCAAGTAGAAAGTTTTAAATATCTAGGATCAATAATACAGAACAATGGTAAAATAGACAAAGAAATCAACGACAGGATGGGAAAAACAGGAAGAATATACAATATGATGAAAACGACCTTCTTGGGGAAGAAAGAAGTGCCTAGGAAAATAAAAACAGAAGTAGTTAAAAAAGTAGTAAGACCGACAATAATGTATAGCAGCGAAACATGGACTTTAACAGAAAAGCATAAAACACGACTAAATGCAATGGAGATGCGGTTTCTAAGACGGATAGAAAATAAAACGAAAAAAGATAGGATTCGAAATGATACATACAGGAAAAACCTACAGATGGAGCCCGTAACGGAGAAAATAACGGAAGGTCAATTAAGGTGGTTCGGACATGTGTGCCGCATGACAAGGGACAGAATAACAAAAAGAGTGTATGAAACGCGAGTGCCGGGAAAAAATAAAAGAGGAAGACCCAGGAAAACATGGGAGGAGGGAATACGTGAGGGTGCAGCGAGCAAGGGAATAAAATGGGCAGGAATAAAACAAGTGACCCAGGATAGGAAACTATGGAAAGAAAAGTGGAAAACGCCATCGACGGAGCAAACTCAACCCCACCCGCCTTACTGTATTTTTTATTATTCAATAACTTGAGTTTTTAAAGTCTTATCGAATACCCTTAGGTCCATTAAAAGTCTCATTTACCAACTACTCCCAGTTAGATTTATTTTTATCGTCTAGCATTAATACGTCTTTTGATACTTCTGTAACAGCAATAATTAAATTATTCTAAATGTCAATTTTAACTTTTATTTAAAGTTCGATGTTAATTGGATTTCGTGTTTTCTCGACATAAAATCAGTAGCCGATGTAATTATTTCAGCTTCTCAAAATTTATTTTTTTATTTTACTGCTTTCCCTTATATAAATGCTTAACGTTTGTATCTTCGATCTATCGTTGATTTAAACTGGATAAGTAATGTTCTCAGAAGTTTTGCAAATTCCTGCAAGTTTAAATGTTTCGGTAAATTGCGGAAAAAGTTCCTCCTGCTAATGGATTCGAACCAAGGTCTTGGTTATTGCAATCCTGGTATTCACTGCGCCATCGTAACAAATGTATTTGAAAAAATGACGTATTGGACATGATCTTCTTTTAAGTTTGTCAGTCGATGATTCTTCTGATACAGTAGCGGAAACTGTGTAAACATGACTGTACATACGTAGATTAAGGAAAAATGGAACAGCAGCAATTTCTGCTGACGCAATTATTTTTTGTTCATCCAATCTTCCTCCAGCCCGTCCAAGCTAGGCCGCCGCCCTCGCGCCCGATTCATAAAACTGCCACTACGACGTAAAGAGTTGTGCTTTTTCGATGTAGTAGGGTTGTAAGCAACGTGCATAATGAACCTGCGTTCACAGTCAATGCACTCTTATTGAAGTGATGCAATGATGAGAGAATGAGCATACCTGACACTACGAGGGTGGGAATGTTATTGAATGAGAGCTCATACGGGAATCGATCCGCCCTCTCGCTGCTTTTACTACAAGGTTCGCCCTGTTTCCGCTTATCAAAGGTTGTGGCGCTGCGCGCCGCTTCTCCGCTGCACCCTTTAAAGTGCTTAAGGGATGAATTTTTCATATCGAATGATACTCAAATCCCAGCAGAGTACTTCTTACGTTACCGGGGCTTTTGATCTACATTTAAAAAATAAATAAATAATCCTATTAAATAAATAAATAATCGTATTGGTACGCGTTGCAGTGTTTACTCTCGGCTGCTATTGCAACATCCCCCTTTTAAGGGCGCTTTTTAATATTTTTAAGTGTGGGAATTTTGTTGGGAAGTCGTGTCATGCGTGTGAACTGAAAACTAATTTTAGATATCAAAAAATGGTAGAAACGTATTTCAAAAATCTGCACTTGTACTGTCTAAAGCCTCAGTTTTGATATGTTAGCTCTGATTTTCGGTAACATTTTTTAGTTAAATTATACCCCCTCCACTGATGTATATTAAAACAATTTATATTTTTAATTAATGGAAGCTAAAAATTTCATCAGAAAGCCAAAAATGGTGAGTTCAAAAACCCCTCTTTAAAATACAAGGTAGACGATTTAAAAGGTTTAAAATAATTATTAGACTCTAAGAAAGCAGAGGAACCTATTATGTATGTATGGTATGTAATATTAGAATAATTGTGATTACAATAATAATTCGCATTTTTCATATTAATATTTAATTGAATCATTACCTATATTTCATAAACAATTAATAATTGATGCCCAGAGATCAGCCGTTTAAAACGTATAAATAAGCAGGTTACCACCAATAAATGCCTTTTAAGAATATAGGTAATAGAAGTTGTAGCTTAAAAAATATTTGTGTACGCGTCAATTCTAAGTTTTAAAATTTAAATTCATTTTTTCTAGTTGCCATTTACAACAAATTACTTATGTTATTGCTCTGTAACGTGCGTCCACATAGTTCAAAATAGGAACGTAATTGTTCATAATCTATTTATAGTGTTATGCCATTCTTTTCGTACTTAGCTTCTTTTATTTTATTGTAGAGACGTTCTTATTTTAAAGAAGAAGCTTTGATAACATCTGATTTCAGCTTCTTTATTTGTGTTCAAAAATATCTTCCTAGCAACTATGTGCGTACTTTGACATTTTTCATTTTATTGTGCTTGTTATGTTTGAATGTAGGTGAACGTGTTATTTGAAAGAAAACATTTCTGACGTGTATTTCAAATTTTAAGCATCCTGTCGTGGCTCCAATATGAACCGACAAGAAGTATTATTTGCATGTTACAAGAAACACGACACTTGGCATACATACAGTTTTTCTAATAAACAAATGAGTACATATGGCTCTTTCCCTTACGAAATAGTAGCGAAAAACATAAATTACGTTCAGTATTTGTGTCACTAAAGCTAAATTGGAACCTCTTGTAAAATGGGTGAAGTAGCAAAATGGATTACATAGATTTTTTTTTCTACAAACTAATAAAAGAATAGATACTATGTTTGAAAAGTTTTTTTTTTTCGTCAAAATCAAATACTTTGAAGCTTGGTTTAGTTTAAGTAATAATAACATTGTTCCTACGGAAATTTTTGGAGATTTTAAGTCAATTATTATGTAAAATTTAGCATGATTTATATTTGAGGAATAATACAAATCAATAAGTCGTAATCAATTTAATAGTAAAACGTTTCGCCAATAATATTGGCTTCATCAGTTATAAAAATTATGATAACATTTTGAAAAGATAAAGTAAATTAATGGATCATAAAGACATTATTAGTTACGTTGTTAAGGTATTTTATGAGTATTTCGCCACCCTACAAGATTAAAAAAGTTTCGAGGAACGATCTGCCCTTGTTATCAACGTTTTTAATAATTTTAATTTTGCAGGGTTGCAAAATACGGTCTAGGACGTTTAGGCGCGATTCTTTAGGCGCACATATTTAGGCGCGCACTTTTAGGCGCGAGCGCTTTAGACGCGGACGCTATTAGGCGCCTGAAAGTTTAGGCGCCGCAACTTTAGGCGCGGGGACACTTAGGCGCCACATGAAAGAAATTCACATTATTCTTGATTTAAAAACTTATTGTTAGGTAATTATTGCAGTAATTAATGTTGAAGAAAAATTCAAACCTTCATAAACAATATGTATTTGGCGCTTGTACGAGCCTTCTTCAGTGTTAAAGTTTTACAAATTTACATATTTAATTTACATTGTATCGATTATGAAAAATGAGTTATTTACATTTTGTATATGGGTAGTTTAACGTGGTGGAATTATACACACCATATAATTTCACTACGGTAAACTATTCATATACAAAATGTAAATAACTTTTTGTTCATAATCGATAAAATGTAAATTCAATATATAAATTTGTACAACTTTACACTGAACACTGAACACGCTGAAGAAGGCTCGTAAAAATCTGAATATATATTGTTTATGAAGGTTTGAATTTTTCTTCAACATTATTCACTGCAATAATTACCTAATAATAACTACCTAACAAAAAATGTGAATTTCTTTCATGTGGCGCCTAACTGTCCCTGCGCCTAAAGTTGCGGCGCCTAAACGTCCAGGCGCCTAATAGCGTCCGCGTCTAAAAGCTGCGCGCCTAATATCTCGCGCCTAAAAATGCGCGCCTAAAGATGCGCGCCTAAACGTCCCTTTCCGTGCAAAATACGCATAAAATAACTTGAATTCTATCACGCCACAAAAAGGCTTCGAAGATTATCTTAAAATTCTAACCCCTTGTAAAATGGGTAAAGTAGCAAAACTAATAAAAGAATAGATATTATATGTATTTGGAAATTAAAAATCAACTACTCTTAATGCTTTCGTTGTTTGTTTGTTAATGGACAAGGCATGCAGAGTACCAGGTACCTTAAACACCGACTGATGTGGTCTTATGGTCAAAGTCCTACTGAAAATTTTGCCGAGACTAGTTCCAATCCTAGTAAGGGATCTTTAACATGCTAGACATCGTAGTAACATTGGACCGACGGCTGTACATGACTTCCGAATGATGGGATCCTGCAGACGATTTAATCGGCATTTTAATTTTTTTTTAAACCTGCCGGGACGGGGGATCGAACCCGCGACCTTAGATTAGTAGTCAGAATACTTAACCACTGACCTACCCAGCCCAGCTAAATAATGTTGTTTATGGAAAGAAAATGGTAAAATTGCTCCATATTCTTGAAAATGTGACATTCTCCATCTTGCTAGTTTTTTCTACATGTTCATTAAAAAAGTCCATACGGGCTGCGGATGTTCAAACGTATGAATAATATGTTGGTGGCACTGTAAGTCTATGTCAAATTCGAGGTTATCAGGTTAGGTTTTCCATCAATTTTGACACAGACTGACGCAAAACCGAGTATAGCAGGTTAGGTTTTGCGTCACTCTGACTTAACAGACGTTTTTTTAATGAACATGTACAATACCAAAGAAACCTTTTTTTATGTAAAAATGTTAGATTCAGATAGCTGGTTATTTTATTAAAAAAGTTAAAATTGCTGTCTCTTCACAATGTGACGGTTCGCCATCTTATTGATATTTGTTACTTTAAATATTGACCGAATCACTTATTTTTCACATTAAACAAAATATTCGGTATAATTTTGATGATTGTATTTGTGTTTCTTCGAAAAACTATTATTTTTAATTTCGTTTCGTCAAGTTTACGAAGTATCGTGTTATTGTTTAAGTAAAAATTAGTAATAGCTATTTATGCAACAAGTGCTAAAAGTCGACGTTTATGCACGAGACATGAAAATTATGAAACGAAGCCGAAGACTGAGTTTCATAACATGTCTCGTGCATAAACGACTTTTAACACGCGTTGCATACAATATTTTATCTACGACCTTAATTTTACGTTATTAATCCATAAATATCGATTTAACAAAGGTTTGCATCTGTGACAGTTAGAATTTATGTCATAATAAAGAGAGGGCCTTTGCGCGCAGGCGAATGTTTTGGAAACCAATACTGTCAAAGTCAGTTATCAAAGGTAATTATTAATACTACACATTTGACTGTATTCATTACACAACGCTTTAATTATTTCAAAAACACTTTACCTCTAACTCAAGAAGTAACTAGAATAATTTTACAACTTCACTTCCAGTTCGAAATTGTAGTTTATAACCTCACTTCACTTTATCTCACACTCGCGCTAAAAGTAAACAGCTGATTTCTTTAAACACGGTAAACTATAAAACGTCACTTTTAGTGAAAAAAGCTAGCGCTAAAAGGCCTAGGTACTTTTTAGTGGTGGTCGTAGATAAAATTGTTTTCTTTTCTTGAAATCGTGACGGTGCCTGACCTTATTGGCAGTTCTTATTTACAATATTAGCTGAATGGACGAAATATTTTCATATAGGTAATTTAATTTTTATAAATGCAGGATAACAATTGTCCTATTTTGGAGAATTTTAACATTAGTAATTGGAATATTCCAAGATATTTGATCAATGTCCGTTTCGTGATTGAATTTAAATACATACTCAAGAGTTACGTCTAAAGACTGGAAGTTGAGGTTAAACTGCTTCAAAATGCTTATTTGGGTGGTTTTTCTACATTAATGCAATTTTTAGGTATAAACGCCTGTTTGGTTCTTTTTTTATAGCAATATTGAAACGTTCGATCGGGTTTTCCTATAAATACTGTTTCCCAGTAAATTCCAACAGAAATTCTTGTCTTGTATTGTACTGAAAGCTTAACAAGAGCTGAACCCGCCCTCGAAAGCACACAACCTACCTGGTTGTGGTATTACTATGAATAGGCTATACAGTCTGTAAACTGTGTTCTTGGGAGTAAAGGTTGTCCCAAAAAATAAAAGCGCGTTTATGGTTTTTTTCTGAAAACAAAAGCTTGTAAACCATTAAAAAACACGAGTATTAAATGGTGAGGTAGTAGACCTCAATTATTTGAACGGGAAGAGCATTGCATGTTTTAAATATGACTGAATAACTTCAGCAGATGTAAAAAAATTATTTTCGAAATTGAAACATACATTTTCGCCCAGAAAGTATAATTTTTTTAACATTCAAAATTTAAAAAAAACAATAAATTGCAATTCTTATTTAACAATTGTAAAATACGTTTTTGTCGCGTCCACGTCCGTTGTTGCATTCAGTCGTTTCCTTAACAACCTTTAAAGCTCGTCGAGCTTTAATCGCCTGTTTTCGCACGCTCAGGAGTGCTTTAAACGGCGATTCTGATGCAGGTATAATAAAAAATATTATTCTGTCCTTCTATATCCCTAGTGCATGATAAATATTCCCGTATTTATTATGCAAGAGGAATAGATTGGAAGACTATTTTCTGAGTAAAATTTCGTCTACGTTCACTTTTTTTTTACATTCACCTTATTGTCTGGTTCGATATAAAAAATTGCTAACCATTTTCAAATATACAATTTTTCTAAATTTAGTTGTCAGTTGTGAAAATGCCGGGGTATGTGTATATGTGCAAATATTCACTAATGTTTGATTGTCATTGGACAACATTATAAAAATACAAATATTTGATTCGTGGAAATTTTCAAAGGGCATTAGTCGAAAAGTGTTTTTGAGTAAACTGTTGAAAGTGTAATAGGGCTCCATTTTGTTGATTATTTTAGAAGCATAAATTAATGATGGAGCAAAGACTACTTTCCTAATTAAAGCAAATAACTTTTTATAATTTACTTTACTTATTTTTCATGGCGTTTTTTAAAAAATGCGAAAATTATTTTACTTGCCATTTTTGAGCTGATAGATGTTCGTTCCCAGTTATATTTAGAAATTACTAATTACATACCTATCTTAAACATTGTAAACTAAATAGTCAAACGTGTAACACTTTCAACGATTAACTTTAAACCAAGTTCAGTCTCCGTTTATCTTTTTGGTTATTTGTAATGAGTCGAAAGTCTGTTTAATCAACTCACAGCATTAAACAATTTCTCAGTTGTGCGTTTGTAGGTTCAACATTGTTTCTAATTGCGTCCCTTTTGCGTACATATATAGTTGCGTGCTTTCCTTATGTCTACATTACAAAATCGTAAAACATACGATAATTGAGTTCGTTAACGTAATTGGACGTCGGATATTTGGATTTTGGAGTCGACGTTCCTCGAACTTAATAAAAACGTAACGAGCTAGCCGTATTGTGCATTAATTATCCTGTTTTGAGGATTAAATCCAAAATGAACTGCTTGTATAATTTAAATGGCGTGATCTATTCATTATATGTATGTAGCCCATATACTTTCTTGTATACAAGTCTTGGTTTTTCCTCAAATCTCGTAATGCCTTTCTTTGATTTGGACTTGCGTTAGCTATTTTAACATTTAAATTGTTGATCGATCGAGCAGACGTGTACAGTTTAATCGATATGTCATCTTCATATAGTTTTTTTGTTTCCATGATTGTATCTGTTGTTCGTATGAAACTAACACTATGCATATAACTCAAAGAACATGTAATTCAAGTTATTAATAGACTAATGTAGTAAATTTATGGACCGCCGGTAGCATTGTTTAAATTTAAACTAATTTTTGTGACATCTGTATATGATATAATGTATCTAGCGTATACACTTATACAGCTTACTCGGTTTATAATTGTTTTGTAAGGTTTTTTACGCGGTTTTTTACATAATATGTATGTAATTACATAACCATTGATTATGAATGATTTGCATAAAGCTATCGTTGTTCCAGGAGTGTTCGAACAAGGGGATGGACCCTCTGGGGGACAAGTGGACGACGACTCGCTTCCTCCGCTGCTTCGCATCCAGAAGTACGCGCTCTCGGAGAACGTCTTCGACCGGTGAGTGAAAGTCCCATTCATGTTATTCGCTCATTCATGATGCCTTTTATCGCAAACATGTTTGTTTAACTATCTTGAGAAATAGTTGTTTACGCAGCGTAAATGTTAAGGGTCAATATTAATTCATTGGCGAGTGAATCATGTAATTGTCACCGTTTATTAATGTTGGCTGCTCAGTCAATCAAGGCTTTGCTGCGGCGATATGGCTATTTCGGGGTTCCAGAAGGTATTTTCGGAACTCTGACGTACGCATTTTGAAACGGCCCAGAACGACAGTAATTACATCGGCGAATTGGTTAAATAGCCATAAAAAGGCTGTTACATTTAGATCATCTCTGCACAATTAAGTTGATTTTCTACATTGAGGTCGTGTTTTGACCATATGGCCTTTAAAAGATAATTTTTAAAGTGCGAGAAGTTTTTAAATTAACATAGTTTATCAAATTTATTAGACATGCGTATGCATATTCGCGTTCATTAACCTGCTGCTCGTAATAGTTATTTACATTACGAGGGCGGTAGGTTGTATTTAAAGCGCGAGGTCTTAATTTTTAAAACACGACGCGAAGCGGAGTGCTTTAAAAACTAAGTATTGTATTAAATTTTTGCCGAATACATTTTTTAACATTTCTATAAATTCGATTTTTTTTTCCGTAGCCGATATCAAAACCACCGTTGTCATCTAGCAAGCTGCCTTCGGTAAACGTTTTAGTCGGCTCTGCATCAAAACGCATTGAAACGCTAAACGTCAAAATCTTTAGTATCTGTAAAGTGCAATAGCGTTATTTTCCCAAAACTCAAGTGAACAAGCAATTACGCAACTGACGTTTCTGCAAATACCCTTTATTACTACAAGCAACTGGTTTTAATGATCTCTAAAAGGTAAACATTATCTAGTCATTTTACCGCATCTGTAAAGTCGTAGTTACGATGGATGTCAACTGTGTTTGAATGTGTTATTTACATGCCAGGAGGCCAAAAACTATATATAAAACATATAAAGGTGCTTCGTTTTGCTAAAAGTCCTAGGTTCTCTAATTTTATCAAAAATCGACATACCTACTAAAATATTAAATTCCGTGTTCATACTGTTCATGGCATTATAGTGAGTGATGCTGTACACTGTGTTTACAAAAAAATGTGCATGGCAGTACAGAGTGCCAAAGATATACCAATACATTCATTATTATTATTACAATTCAGGACAGGCAGTGCAGCTGATAATGTTCCACTTCCATTGGCATATAGCTACGGTACATTTTACAATGTAACTAAATTTTAAAGGAAAAAAGAAACATTAATGTAATATGCGAACGATTATGTACATACTTGCTTAAAACACCCGTCACAACATGAACTTTCAGTCTTTCTACCACTTTTAGCCTTTCTTCTAGGCTGGGTTGTGCACACCTACTTTTTAGATCATTTTCCTGTCTCCCCTGGGCACCACCCAGTCTTCATAATTATGTACAAAATAGTTAAAAAAACTTCTTAATGTTTGTAAACATTCGGTCAATTGAAACACAGTAGCTAGTATGAATAATATTAATTCACAAAAAGAGAAAAAAATACTGGAGTCCGTAAGATTTGCACCTACAGTCCTAGAGGGAGCCTGATATCTACTCAGACGTCGTAACTGCTCGCCCAGAAGTACTACGTAACACACCGGCTTATCGTTGTATTATGATGGGGAGGGTGATGATTGCGCGTGTGGGACGGACTGGCGCAGCTGCACTCGCTTTTATTGATGGATACATGTCTTTCCTACCTAAAGAATACTCTTGCAATAGCCGGGTATATATAATTGTGTTATTTGAGATGTCCAAATATTTGCAAATCCTTCTTTTTAGTGAAAAATGTTATAACTCATTGGTTTATGTTGTTCAATTTAATAGTGAGCCAAAATCAGGAACTTTTCGCATTAGACCAGGTAGTTCAGTTTTTCCAATTGCATCTCTCTGAATTTGTAAAATTTCAACCTTTTATACAAGGAGAGAGATTGCTTACCTTCCAAACAAATTATGTGTATATATTTTCTTCCCCCTTTATCATTTTTATGTATTTTTAAATGGACCCTTTCTTCAGAGATATATGGCTATATTCAAATTTCTAGTTGTTGCTCAACGTGATATAATAATAAAAAATGCAAAGGGGTTGGTAATAGATTATAAAATACATATATGTCAACATTCATTGCATTATTATTCAGGGTCAACCCCTAATGAATTTTGGTATAGGAAACCCACCTTACTTACCTATAATGGCAAAGCTGATTTTCATCGGAACTATCAAAACTATTGTATCAGCATTCCCAAAATTATTATAACTCTGGTATTAATTCTGATCCGTTTAGTTGCGGTTCGTTTATTGAATAAAAGTAGCAAACTAAGGTAGCAGCACTTGACGTTAATTTTCTGGTTCCATTTCGAGATAAATCGAACATTTTGCAGGAAAGGCACTACACAAAGTTGTTTATTTTTGTAACACGTCGTGGGATTTACTAAGTTCGATGGAAAGTTCGCCTTGGGTTTAATTTAATATCGACTGCTATATTTGTCTTGGTTAGTTTTGGAGTTGTTTACACCAATGGCATTGCTTCTGAATTAATGTAATCGTTCCATCAGTATTATGGACACAGAATATTGAAGACATTTCGAAAAAGGATATTGAAGAGAGCTATATCCTCTCGTTATTTACCAAATATGGTTTTTATTTGGATTTAATTTTGTCAACCAGGAAATATGAAAAAAGAGAGGAATAAATTTCATACCAATGCAATGACTGAATGCACCGAGATGGAAATATATTTGTACCATGGTTCTAAAACCCCTGTAGCTTGCTCTATGTGAAATTTCCCTGTACATAATTACCTAAGATTACAGCTTTGCTGGCACAGTATTCCAATTCCTGACAGACTCCATATTTCATTCAAATGATTTACGAGAATAATTTCAATAGGCTTGCACCTTTCATTGTCTTAATATTTCTCTCGATCATACACCTACAAACTTCCGATTAAGTAACTCATGAATAACATGAATGAACGCGAACTCGTGCTCACTCCTACGACTTCCAATAGACCGAGAAATTATGTCAGAGTCACGAAGAAGGATAATCTTACCACCGTTTGCGAAAGCCAAACGCCCATGATGATGTGCCTTGGACCCAGCACAAGTCGTTTTTCACAACTGCGTCGATTTCACGTGAAGGCAATAAAAAAGGCGAACACTAACCATCAGGCGTTTGTGACTCATCCATTTAAAAAATGGCACTCGCGCTCGGTTTTTGAGTTACGCCAGTAACCAGCAGGGGCCGATAAATAATTGAGATTAAATTGATCGCTGTCTTTGGTCATGCAAGGTTAAGAAAATTCGTTCGTGTGCTCCCAGCAGCTACAACTGCGAATACGTTAATGCATTTTATTGCCCGCCCGAAGTTCTATAAATTATTTTTAAATTGTCCTCTGCGCGCACATGCAAGTTGCTCTGTTTTTGTAACCTAGACAGTCCCAATTTACAGATTATGTATTTTATTTTAGTCCCATGGCGAGGTATTTTTAGAGCAAAATCGGGGCCAGTCGTGGTAATAAAGGCGCGGTCATCGCACCTCGGCGAAGGGGTGACCTAATCGTCCGTTGGGGTGCACGCGGGTCAAAGGGTAAAGGTCGACAACCTCGCGGACCCTTCAGAAAGGGTTGAACAACAAGAAATGTCCGGTATGCAGACGATGACGCGACAGGTTTTATTATTGTCCGGATTATTAATTTCACATCACATTTACTCGAGGGGACGCCTTTCTATAAGGGGTTCATTTCTCACGAACGCTTTTCGGGGCTTCAAGATTCACCGCGTTCTCGCGAGTGCAGCGGCGTTCCTCAGGGTTCCGTCCCTGGCCCGCGCTTGTTGTCTAGAGGGCCCGCGACAATGGATGCATGGACTTTATCCGCAATTGCCAGCGTTTGGCAAAATTTCATGAACTCGTTGCGGCACGGCGTCATCGGTAATCGTCTGGGCATCCGCCGGTGGGCGCGTTATTTTCGCGACGTCCTGGATATTCCTGGCGCCGATCTTTCTGTTTCAACAAGTCGCCAATACTCCCGTTCCGCTGTGTTAGTAGTGTGTAGTAAGTTGGAACTTTTCTTTACTCTTTTTCTTTAAATTTAAGGCATTGGTTAGCACTTTCAGTGATTTTCATTCGAATGCCTAACTAATGAAAATAATTTTAACGATGTATAGCAAATGTAAATCAAATATCTCAGAGACTCGGTTTGATTTACAGAGACGCCTTGGGTACGCACGAAGCTATAGTTCATTTTAGGTTCTAGTTACCAGATGTAGAAGCAGTCCACCATGCTTTATTGACTTCAAGAAAGCTTTCGATCAAGTCAGACATGATAAACGAATTGAAATCATAAGAACAGGCCATATAGTTCAGGACATTGAGCTTATCTAACCTAAAAACAGTATAGTCGCTATCTTGGAAGTAATTATAAAGTTAGGGTGGGGGGGCGGATACTTTTATTTTGAAAATTAAAAATAAAATGTATACTCACAAGTTTGCAAATCAAGGTTATTAGTTCACTTCATATGTGGACCTACTGCAATTAAAATAATTTGTACATTTTTAGATTGTATTATAAGTAAATGAGTAAGGTACAGGTGAAAATGTTTTTAACGTATTTTATAAAGACAGCAAGGTAACAACTTTTGTCAGAATAAATGTCGGTTGAAGAGTGTTCAAAATTGTATACAAAATAGGTAATAATATCTTAATGAAGTTGAAGAAAACATTGAGCACCGTGAATTACATTGAGCACCGTGAATTACATTAATTGGCAAAGAAAACAAATTGCAAAATTTTACTCTGCGTCATAGCTATGAGTAATCTGCTTGCTAGTCAGATGTTTTGCCCGCTCGGTTCAAGAAAACTGCCTCACATTCTTATCATTGCATTATTAAACAAGCGGTGCCGACAGGGCCGATCGAATACAAATAAGTGACACACGCACCCACGCAGGTACCTACAGCATGCGTTTATCTTTAAGGATACCAACAAAAACATGTTGAAAATAAACGCACGTCGTTGGTGACTTATTACACTCATCTATATAAAAAAAGTTTATTTAATTAGTTTTCATTTCTTGCGTTGTGCCTGTCTAGTTGCTGTCATTTGAGATGTTTCTATTATACCACGTACTGTCTGCATTGCTATCATAGAAAGTGTCTTTTTGGTTTTTAATGCCATATACTTTTGAAGTTTCTCCTGATATTCATTAGTTTTCATTTTCAGCTACTCGACGTTAATTTAGTGCGTATTACTTTTTGCTAGTTTTCTTTGTCCTTTTACTGTGTTCATATACATCTTTGCTCGTACCATACGATGACTGCTACCTAGATTCGCTGTACTAATTACACTTGTGTCCACAACAATATTTTTTTAAATTAGATATAATATTATCTATTTCATGTTTTGCTTGTTTATCTGGACTCTGGCAACTACATGGTATTTTTTCTAGTTTACTGAAGAAGGTATTCATTCAGTGAAAGCAGAGAAGAATTGTAAGAAATGGTAACTGTACTTCAAATAAGATCTAGGAAAACGTAAACAAAACTAAGTGCATGCTCAACGAGAAAGTAGAACAAAACCATAATCCAAGTCTTGTGTTGGAAAATCATCAACAAATAGCGGATCCGCCATTTTATTTACAGTATTTTGACTTCGAATTTGTAATCAGTTGCTTTGAAAACCTCTGTATAGTAATTTTTCACATGTGGCCGCATATTGAATCCGCCATTTTCTTTTTATTTTATATTCTAGTCTAAGGCCATCTGAGGTTTTAGCCAACTTTTCCGGATTGGACCTACTTTGCGGGCGCCTTTTGTTTGTTTGAGCATCCCTCCCCCTCTCCCACTCCGCACAGCCTGCAACACTAAAGTACTTTTTTTGTCTATAATAATTTTCAAGGTCAACTTTCTAGGGGATAAGTTGCATTCCTGCAGGGTCCATAGTTTTAATGACGTTGGTACATAGATTTTTAGTTCTTTTCTTCCACTAAAAAAATGATTGTCATTTTGACAGATATGTCATAATTTAATATCGCTTGCTTCATTTTTGCATTTAAAATATTTCTTGATTTTCTTATTTTATCCTATTGATTTATTGATGATGATATGATGATGATTCCATATTAAGAAAATAAATTTGTCAAAAGTTCAAATTAAGAAGCTTTGACATTCAAAATTGACACATAACCATAATTTTGAAAAAGTTCTACCAACACGAGGTATAAAAATTTCCCAGCGTTTTAATCACATATCTACCAACATTGTAACACTTTGACAGTTATTATAGAAAAAAAAACGTACTTTAGATATTCAGAATCAACGTACTCAAATTTATATGTTTCTCAGTTTTTAGCTTTATACTTTGTTTTAAGAATTTTTAACTAATATTGGGCTAATAGCAAATCGATGTATATTGGGAATAGTCAGCGACGCTGACGATAGATAATCGACAGAGGAATTCGAAATTCGCAAAGAAGTGCATCAATGCTACGTTCTCTCTACGACGTTATTCAACCTTTATTCCGAGAAAATCTTTCAAGAATCTGTGGAATGATATCGTGGCATAAAAATCCATGGTAAGACTATTGACAACATTTAATAAACTAAATTATGCCTCTATTATAAACACTCTAAGGGACGTAGCGCAACAAAAATCTACTGTCGGTCAATCTCGTGAGCAAAAAAAGGAAGTTAATGATGGTTACAATATCAGAGCAACGTCGTAACGTGAAATATATCAAGAAAGCAAAAGCTCTCTTCTCTAAAATGAATAAACTATTCCCAGCTACAGATTCGAGTTTTTGCCCGCAAGATAAGAAAGGCAAGATGCAATGCATTCTTCTCTACGGAGCTGAAGCCTGAACCAGAACCACTACGAAATTACCAATAAATTAAACGATTTCGAGATGTAGATGTATCATTGTTTCATGTAACAAATGGAGAGGTGCTGAAGAAATACTACACATCGTGGAGAAGCATACACGCGAATACTTAGAACATACTGTGAAGAACAAGAAATATCATGTTTTACAGAGAAATTATAAATTTTTCTCTCGCCTAGAAAATTACAAGTCAAGGTATTTATTGTCATTTCATTTATTACTCGAACCAAAAGTGTCGTCTTGATTTTTTATCGACAGTTTTATTTATAGGATAAACTAACTAATAAGATCTGTGATACGGTTTCAATGTATTTTAGTAAGGAAATTTTACTACGCTCATCATCAGTCGTTCCCTTATTTCGAAGGATTGGGATATTCCACAATAGCATTAATTAGCTCTCTCTATTTGTTCCGATCTTCTGCAGTGGTTATTGAGTATCGGAAGGGACCTTCAGTGTTACGTTCGGATACTATGAATTGGTCAAGGTTTTCGCCTGGACGTGCTGCAAACCGATGGAAGAGGGTTGTGGTTATTTTCAGTTTTTGGAAGATGGGAGATATTCGTACGATGTTGAGTCCGCGAGATGCGCAGCATACGGCTCCAACGTCACATCTCAAAAGCATATTTTTATGTTCTGATAAGAACAAGGTCCAGGTTTCTACTCCATATCGAAAGATTAGAAAGTTAGGGTCTCATTGCGCTTGTGGCCGTGCTTGTTCTTCGAGAATTTCAACTATTCTAGAAGTTTTGAGAGGTATTGATCTTAAAGAATTATTAGTTTTGTTTGGGGTCTTGATCATCAACACCAATACAAGAATGAACTATAGCATGGCCTTAGTCGCAATTGTCTTGGTAGTCTAGGTAGCTAGCATTGGAAGTTAGAAGTCTTTGACGTTTTTTTTTTGTTGACAATTTTGGCTGAAGGTGAATTTGTATATGGTTGTGACAGTGCTTGGGACACTCACACAACCCGAAACGCATGTAGATTACATAACTAAGCATGCTCGAGATCACTTCTCTTGATAATGTAATTCCGAATAGTATACATCAGAAAGATTGTCTCCATATTGCCCATAGAAATGCGCGAATGATCTTAAGGAAATTCACCTCGATGATACAATGGTAAGAATATGTACATTACAGGCAGAGCGATACTTAATAATAAGCGAAAGCTTATCGAAACGTGTCCGAAATAAAGTATTTAAAGAAAATCCTTAAAGATTCGCGAGATCTCTAGACTAGTCGTGGTCTTGCTTTGTCTCGATTTTCGAAACAAGACCCAAGACTTTGTGACTTCGTGAGCGGATGCGCTAGCGAGCAATATGCTTGACTCTCAGGAGGCTGGCTGACTCTGATTCGATTCTCGATGACTGCACGGAATAGTAAAAAATCATACGCTTCCCGGTTACCACTCTTAACACCTGTTAGTCGTTAGAGGGCTCATAGGACCACATTGACCAGTCTCGCCTAAAAGCTTTTCAGTTCAACAAAATGGAGACAGATTGTATCGTTCTCCAGATCGCGTGTTTACATCCTTCCTGCGTAACACTTTCACTGAACTTCATTTTCGGATTTTGCTTTAACATCAAAAGCGACTGCTGTCCTCACAAAAGTTATGCAGTTTCATGAGATCTTTCATATAAGTTTGATTGAGCGGTTGCCCCAAAAATTCAAAATTCATAAAAATGGTACTGCTTGAAAGTAATGCATCAGGAGATCGTGGCGAAGTAAAAAAAGGATACAAGCCTAAGATTGCACATCAACCAATACAAAGTCAAAATTATTAATCTCAAAATCAGGACAATACCTAGACATGGGTAGCGAGACTGTTAGTCTTGGTTCTAACATCGATGTGAACATTTTGCAGGTGTATTTAGAACTTTTATGTAATTCTACCCTGATTCCTTATTCTGTTACTTATTAGAATTGTAGCTGTCAGGAGGTTGTCAAAACAGTTTTTATGGTACTTGACTATCGAGGCCAATACAGCAATGGGGTTTTTTTCCTTTTTGGTAGTGGTAGCCGTGGTTGCATATAGCCTATTGGATGTAAGTTAACTTATTGAGAAAATGTGCGTGCTCAGTGAAATTCTTTTTTGTTTCTTTGAATAACGAAAGGTTTGTTTGGAAAGTGTCGTTGGTTGTTGGAGCCTTTAAAATTAATTGTAGTTAGCTCAGTTTTTACCATATTTATTTTGCTTTTTATTTGCCATGTCGCACTAGAATTGTATTCTCCAAGATAGATCCAAAAATCAAAATCTAAACTGTTCTTAATTTTTCAAAAAATTGGGAAATTGTTTTTGTAAGTATTCCAATGAAGCTGATCTGTTGCTCTACTCCAAACTCTTCGAAAAATGGATATAACTAAGCAGTAATTAATGTAAATCTCTGTGCTACCAATAATTTAAGTGGTGTATACGTATTTAAAATATGGGGGGAAATTATTTTTGGTATATTTTTTAGGGGCTGATATGTCTGCTAAAATGTAAGTTGAAATTGAAAAAGAAACTACTATATGTATACTAGCGTAGCGGTCTATTCTGGAGACAAAGGGAAAGTGAATTTCACTATAGTCGAATAGTTACTGTTATAATTATGTTTTTAAAATATCCCTCTTTTAAATTGTAAAAAAAAACACCAATGATGCCGACTATTAATATAAAATCAGTCCAAATTCGCAAATTTTTCCCCATCTCAAAGCCGGAAATATATTGTAGACGCAAATAAACGAGAAGTGTAAGTTGCGGAAACGTTTTTCCAACTAATTACGAGAAGTTCCTTTATTTAATTGCTGAAACTATGGAGGCGAAGTGGAAGGCCCCGTGCTATTGTTAGAGTAACGTGTATTTCCGTAATGCGAAAAAGAATTCTAGGCACAGATACAAAATGTCTACTGACCTGGAATTTTGTGAATTCGAGGAAAATATCTCGCATTTTCTAGACTCACTGGAATTCCGCCGAATAACGAATTTCAGCGTCTTTCCTGATTGTGCAAAAGATACATTTTATTTAATTTTCAGATAATAAATTCGACGACATTAAGAGAAAGCATCAAAATAGCTGCAAGCGGAGTAGACAATAGTTTTTTTGCCATTTAAAGAAATGATGTAAACTGCTTGGAATACATTATGACTAGATTACTGTTCCAATGAATCTATTTCATGAACTAGCAAATTTACTCGGCATTAGAGTTAGATATAAAAAACAAATTCCGGGAAATGCACCCATAATTTTATGGGTGGTCAACTGGGTTATATTTGTGCACCTAATTATGTCATTCATAGAGAGAATTGAACCTCAATTTCAAAATGTGCCCTACTTATACCAGTTAGAGCAGTTAAATTGCAATAAGTATGTAATTATAATTTTAGTTTTGGCATTTAATAATTCCCATTTATTAACTTCTCCTGGCTGACGCATTTTTAAATACTTTATTGTTTTTTCCAAAACTACTTGCAGGAAATTACTTCGTTACACATGCTTTTTATTACATCTTATTTAAATTTCCGTTTACATTTTCGCTCCAGAATAAAGCAGTTGAGCAGCCAATGTGATATCAATAATTGTACATTACCTAAACTAATAGAATTTATTGGTGAATAGACAAATATATTTAAGTTATTAGTTATTATATTAAAATAAATATCAAATAAATTAGAATTTATGATTAGTTACTAAGTTATACTTACTCTTAGTGGTTATCCGTATATTTAATTTTATTGTAGTTCGCACTTGAGGTTATTATCTAATATTGTCTTATTTATTGGCTATGCTGCTAGACAATTAGACATATTATTATAATATTGAAAGCTACATATACAGTAAGCAATATTAAATTAATCGACGTAAAGTTGTTCTTGTACTCTACAATTGTGTGGAACATTTGGGTAAATGTAATATAGATATTCTTAGCATGTTGGTCTATGCAATTTTTTTAAATAGTTTCAACTTAAATAAACTTCGTATTTTAGCTTTTACACGGATTTCTGTCAAACGCAAATGTAATTTTTCCGAGAAGTTTAATATTGTTTTAAAATAATTTTTCCGCCATTTTTGTTATAGAGGATGTAACTTAAGTACCTACTTCGAAATCAAGGTATTTTGTACATCTCGATAATGCCCTGTACATGTGGGGGATTGTTCTTTAATATAGTGTATACTTTTTAGTTTCATCTTTTTTTAATCAAAAAATTATAATAATTGTTATGTGTAGCAACAGCAACTAATACGTAATAATACAATTGAAACAAAATATTTTCAAGTTGTGTTACACCTTTTCTTTGTTTTTTGTTTTCCTGGATGTCTAAAAGTTGTGTAACGCTCTTGTGGTTAGAGTAACTCAACCTGCAGCAGACTATTCTAATTCCATAATTATTTTGGAATGTTTGTTAACATCTCCAATTAATTAAACTTCAGTATCCATCAAAGTTTTGTATGTTTCCTGCTATGGACAGGAGCTGTCGAAAGTGCTTGTATTTGGTAATTTAACTTCAGTATGTACATCTGAAAACTCGAATTCTATAGTTGTTTTTAAAATGTTTATCGACATTTACACTCAAATTTTAATTTTATTCTCTACGCCCTCAATGAAATTGGAAGTTTTATCGTAGTAGTAACTTTTCAGAACGTAGATATGCCTATATTTACTCTGCGATGTCTAAGAGCTATTGAAGGTATCTGTATTTAGTAACTCAGCAATTTAACCCCCAAAATCCGCCCCAAATTTCGCATAAACATGCCCTACTTGCACGTCGTCGAATTTTTCTAGTGCATGTGCCACGCCGAGCGGATTAGTCTCGTCCCGCATTTTTCCTTGCCATAAATATTTCGGTCAGTGAACATCGCAGGATGAAAAGGATCGCATGGAACCCCAAATTAGAAAGAGCAGAGGTCGTGGTTGCGAAGGGCTTAGCGGCGGTTCCCAGGGCGAACGGCCCGTTCTGGAAACGGGATGGGAACCTGCAGGATAACTGGATTTGTTGTTATTTACCATTGTCTGCGCGCGTAAGAATCGACGATCTGCCTGTTCTCAGGATGCCTCCGTTGAATTATGGGATTTGCCGATCCACCCCGGGCCCTTAAGGTCAGCTTTATGGGTCATATGGCCGATCTAAGCCCTGGCTCGCAGGAACGCTTTCCATTTCAATTCGAGTTGGCGGATTTGATATATTGCCTTGTTGCGCTTACAGCTAAACATCTTTTGGGAAATTGTGCTCGTAAAAGATTTGCATTTTATTGCTTGGTCGCAATTTGTAAAGATGCAAGGAAATTGTGTATTTATTTGACTAAATGTCATCAAGTTCTTGCAAAAATGTTGACAGAATTAATGAAATATTTTAGATTGTGTGTATTTGGTGACAATAGACTGCGTTAGAATGATTAATAGTCTGGTCGAAAAATGTGAAATAAATTTGACAAATAAGATTTGTTTTTGAATTTGCAGTTTGTATGGCAACCCACCTCTTTTCTATGAGCTTTTTTATAAAGCTAAAAATATATTTTAGCTGTATAATTCCTTATGTGGTTTACACAAAACTCAAATAAGAAAACCCAACTGAAGTTCACTTTAATGTCAGCATGTCAGATACTATTTATGCCATTCACGAATTTTTTGATAAATCATGATCACAACAAATTGACAACACTATCAGCATGCAATGTCATGTTTCCATTTTTTAATATTTTCTTTACTTAATTAATAATAGCTTTACTATCAAATAATATTAAGCAGACGTATGTTGTCAATTCGTCATGTGTTATTAAAGTTTATGTCTGAATTTTCCAGTTGTATTAACATTTGCTTAGCTTATCCTGTTTACTGGCACTACGAACATTATTTCGAAACTTGAAAGACTCTTAACGCATTTAAATTAATATTTGATATCTAAGTAAGATGAAGTCATGCATTATTATACAGGGTGATTCTTGACTTATACGCATAATTGCGAGGAATGATAGTTCGTGATGTGTAGTGATGGGTAATTAAAAAAATGTGTAGTAAAAATTGTTGGTTAACGAAATAACGAATTAAATATATTGAGAGTGGCGAACTAGTAAAATATGAAATTATCGCATTTATCTTGAATTGCAGATATCACTCTCCGTTACTAGTTGTCAAATTGGAGCTTCTTGTATTCATAAAAAAATTATGGCATCGAACTTCACCAACGCAGAACGCATGGACATGGTTTTAACGTATGTCCCATAAGTTTTGAGAAACAATATTAAAAACTATACTTTATATTGCTTTAATTTATATGAATTCAACTACAAGTAATTATTTCTACATCTATATTTAATAGAATAATATGTTTAAACTAGTGATAATGGTCTAGTTCTTCAACGCCTACCAGATTAAAAGCATATTTCCTTTAATAAGCTACATCGGAATTTTTCTGCGTTGGTGAAGTTAGATGCAATTCAAGGTAAATGCGATAATTTTATACATATTTTACTAGTTCACTACTCCCAGAGTAATTTATTCGTTCTTTCCGTTAATAAACAACTTTTACTACACTTTTTTTTAATTACCCATCACTACACATCACGAACTTATCATTCCTCGCAATTATGCGTATAAGTCAACTATCACCTCTGTATGCACGAAAAAAATAAAACTGCATATGTCAAACTCGCCTCAACCACCAATCACATACAAGATATGAAATTACTTTAACCAATTAACATTCAACAAAATCTGATTAATCCATAATTTTTCTTATCAAAAAATTGCATATATGCAATTACTGATAATGATTTAACAATTAAGTTTTCAGAAGAATGTTTATCTTTTAAAACAACACCTTTAAGCAATATTAAAAACATCTTTATTCAATATAAAACGAAACAATGAATTTTTAACATTGTGATAATTAAATATACAGTTATTGGTTGGAGAATTTGAGGTATTGATGCCTGAGACTGATTTACTATCGGTCATATTTGTTTGCAGTTCCTCATTTTGAGTGTCTTCTCCACGCATCTTGTTTACGATATTAGAATGAAATTCTTCGTCGATGTATGTAAATACGAACTAACAGAATTCACGTTTGCGTGCCCAGAAATTTTAGTAAGCTTATTTTCACAAATTCCTGTTTTTGCCAACTGACTTAACTTTACCTATGAGAATGGTTCGTGAATTTATGCAACACCAATCCAATCTTTCTGGCTGATTCTCCTGTCCACTTAGAAATTTCATTTCGACCAACGGGCATATTTTTGAACCATCTGCGAATTACCTTCCAGCTTGGGTTTGGTCTTAAAAGCAACCGATGGGACTTAATATTGGCTCCCCTGTTTGATAACAGTTTCGAAGCAACCTACAAACCAAAAAAATAAATTAATACATCGTGGAAAATAGATAAGATACCATACTTCTAGTAAAATTATAATTAATGTTTATTTACCTTACGGGGTACATATCTTCATTAGTGGTATTCTGCGAAAGCCATTTGCTATCGGTTAACTTGTGAGATCCTTCTTGGCACGATTTCGAAAAAACTAAATTATGCTCGATCCTGTTTTTAAGTAAACCTTCGTTGTGCAACTCTTTTTTAAAATAATGAACAAGACATTTGGCCGCTTCACCTCCACGCCATGCTAGTTCAAAAGAAAGTATGTGAAATGATTTTCTAAAAATGGAGTATTTTCATCCCATCGACTCACAATTTTTATGAATTCCGCATGTTGAAAGGCGGCAACGCCTCTTTTTCTATTTTCAGGGTGGACTTTTAAGGTTTTTCTCATAGCATCCCTAGCATCTCTTGCTGTTTTAAATTTTATGTCTTGAAGATGATTTATTATTCCATACTGCTGGTGGTATTTTTTTGTAGTTGCTTTGCTGTTACATTCTACTGGTTTTCACAGTTGCCTCCTCATAGTCACAACCATTCTTTCTTCTCATGGTATTTGTCCAATCTTTTAAAATGGTAGCGAGCTGCTCCACAGAAGTCGTTCTTTCTAACACGTAGTTTTTATCACTACAAAATTCTTCGAATTGCAGCGTCCGCTTTTGGTATTTTTGTATTTACTGGTGTAAGCTGTTCTATTTCTTCAATTTCCTCCAAAGCATCTGCCCCAAAATGTGACATAATTTCGAACCACATTCACATTTGATAAAAAAATAAAAAACAGTAAAATTGTTTATTTTATTTAGCGTTATAACAACAAAACAGCGTCATAGCAACATAATATATCTATCTACCTTGATTTGGCAATCACGCCAAATATCAAATCACTTATGTTGTTTAACCAACGAGTAATGTGAAAATGGTTCCAGTTTAATATTTTGATTTATTAAATTTTCTTATTAAACGAGGCGTAGCCTATAAGATTTTTAAAAATTTCATGAAATATTCAAATCCAAGCCTATTTTGTATAGAATTTTAGTTGCCTTCAAGTGCGTTGGTCAGTTCTGCTAACTAAGAAAACGTCTTTATTTATTGAAATCTGTAATTTGTTCACGTCAAAATAAAATTAAAAATGAATAAATGAATACACAATTGGTTTGTAAAATCGTTCATTCTTAAATTAAAAACAAACACACCCTGAAATTAATTTTAAAGAACCTACCTTTTTAAATGAAATTAAAAAAATATATAATTTTAAATATTTTTTCACTCAAGCACTTTGGGCATTTGTGCTTCCTTCAGCGCAACTTGTTTTCGTGCACGTTTCCTTAAAATTGTCAATAATTGTGTATGCACTTAACATATTACTGACTATTCAACACTATAACATATAAGCCAATCACATTGCAGACATTTTCTTTTTTCAACCAATAACAGCAGTATGAATAACAATATTAATTGTTGGATTATTTTTCAATAAAGTTAGGCTAATCGTTATGTATTAATATTGTTAGATGTTCCAAATACCACTCGAAGTGGATATATATTTTTTAAATATTTTGCCATTTCCATAGAAATCTTCGGCTCGTGACATTTTTGATGTGATTTTGTATCGTGAAATTGAAACGCAATAATTTACATGGAAACGACAAAATATTTGTCAAAAATATATCCACTGCTTGTGGTATTACCCTTGATAATTTCAGTTTCATCTATACAAACTTTAAACTGTTTTTAGAATGCTGTGAGTTTATTCTAAGATACCCAAGTTACAAGTTACTATCTCTTTTTAACTGTGAAGAAGTAACTTCAGTTTATACATTTTTTGGACTCCACTTCTTAGATTTGTATTTTAGTTCAATTGTAGTTCTACTTCTGGAAGTGAATTACTCAGGTATGAAAAGCTACAAGTTGCAGTGAAATCTTGAAACTGGGTGTTCCATGAAATGCCTTCAACCGTTTTTGAAAAAAAAGGTAGGGTCGATAGGTTCATCACATGAAAATCGTATTCTGATAAGGCTATACAACGTAGCCATTTCATTTTCAAGTTGTAAAATATTGGATGTGAAAACTTGAGCTGTGTCGACATCGCAATCTGTCCTGATTGTCGTCTAAAGACGTGGTCATACGAACGGAACCTGTCAAATTTGTATTTTTGCCTACATCCTCCTACACATAATACAATTATCAATGGATTTTCCATCTGCTTTGGTTTTACACCTAATATATGAATGATACTTCAATGCATATATAATGTATAAAAAAGTTGAGTACGTGAGTTTTGGTAAGTAGTGAATAGTTACATACCTCTTTCAAACATTATATTAAAAGTTGTGGGCAAAAGCACTAGTACTGTAATAGTATATTTTAACTGTGCAGCTCTAAACTGAAAATAAGAAATGTAAACTTTTCATATACTTATTTGTTTAATTATATTAGTATGCTTCTTCATAAACCATTTATTTAAATTGCATATGAAAGTTCCTTAAACCGTAATTCTGTTCACGTAATTGTAGTAATTGATTATAAACTAAATAAAAATGTTTTGACATGATTAATTAGTCGATATTATTAATACCACAACATGCACAAACACATTCATTGATTAGGGCGTGTTAGAGGAATTACAAGTGAGCAAATGAAACATTTATTTGTTACTTTTAACGTACTCCCGTAGATCAGCTTGAAAATTTTAGGCATTTAGCTTTGCTTGTAGGCTGGCGATGGGAGAACAACTGAAAACTTTTAAATTAATTAGGGAAGCAAATGGTAACTCCGCAATTGGAAGCTTTACCCTTTATTGGCTGTGTGCTGGCGTTAATTTAAAGTTTATGTGTTGCTTTGGCTTTCGCCGATTTATTAGCTGCCGCAATTCATTTAATTTGTGCCAGAAGTTCAGAAGTTAAAGTGATCAGACGTCGAAACGTTTGGGATTTGGTTTTGTCTTACTAATATTCTTAAATTTTGCGTATTTGTTACTGATTTTTAAGTAACCTGCGGTGATTATTAATAGTGACATAGGATGAATACTTAATATTGTAAAGTGAGTAATAGCAATCTTGTAGATGCCGCGAATGAATTTGTTCATTGGTTCCTTGATAAAACTTAAATTCAGTTATTATCTTTTAGATTTTAGGTTGTTAATTGATAGGAAAAGGCACAATGGATTGTTATTGAACATAAAATTCTAATCCGTAATGGAAAGTTTCAAAATTACCTAAAGCGCGGACAACAAACTGTAAGAATCGACAAAAATATGTCGGAAATATGTGAAACGAAAAGCGGTGTTCCCCAAGGAAGCATATTAGGCTCGATGTTGTTTTCTATATTTAAATTAGATTTGCCAAGTATTCTGAAACATAGTCTATTTCATACTAAAATTCAAGACAAGGATGTAGCATTATGTAAAATCAATGAAGACCTAAATAGTGTATCGACTTGGACAATGGTCTGCCTTTAAAGACTAATAAATCCATTATAATGTGTGTTAGCAATGACAAATTAAACAATCATTTAGATTTTAACAACCTTACAGCCAGTCTTATAAAAGCCACTAATCTGACGTTAACTTTAATTCGCTGTTAAAATAAATAAAAGCGCATCAAAATTTGTTTACTAATGAATAAAATGCCATAAGCAATGACGTTTTGATGCGCTTTTGTTTATTTTAACAGCGAATTAAAGTTAACGTCAGATTAGTGATCTTTATAAGACCGGATATTAATGTGTTAATTGGCAGCAATACTTTGAAGTGGTCTTCTTTATTTAAAAATTCAGGCGTATTACTAAACGACTATCTTTCGATTCACGTGTTAATTATGTATATCAAAATTATGTACGTATATGCTTGTAAGTTTAGTGTATGCACATATCGATTACTCTAGTATCGTAATCAAAATGTTTCCTTTTTATGTAATAATTGAAAATTACATCAATAAATAGGTTTATTATTAAAAAACCAGCGTAAGTTCTTTGATGTATCTCAATAAATTTAAGTTTTTATGTTTATATACCTTAAAAACATTGCCAATCTCTTGAAATTTGAAGTTCTTGATAATCAAGTGATGGTTGATAAGGGCCGTAACTAGGTATAGACCGAGTAGCCCCCGCCTACAGGCGCATGCGGCAAGGGCGCCAAAATGGCGCTGAGAAAAATAATTTCTCTCATACTAATAGAAAAATAAATTAACAAGTGGGCGATTTTAAAATATTAAAGAATTTAGCCTAGATAATGCAAATTGCTGCCGATCTGGTCGAGACATTACATTGCCTTGTGCAGTTTGCGTAGAGAATGTTATATGTCTAGCAGATTTAAACGGTGTTTGTTTTACAATTCCCACATATATCAATCAAAGTGTTAGAATTATTAGCTTCTTGGCCCACTGTATGGGTGGTCTCATTCTAACTATAACATTTTTTGCATTGTTAAAACTGACTGTAATACTGTTGGAACGGGTTCTCTGATTGTACAATGTACATATTACATATAAATTACATTCACTGCTCTGGGCTTATCGCTGGTACAGTGGCCTATTGCAACAATCAGCAGAACACCACAGACCGATTTCGAGACTTGATATGTTCCACTAATATAGCGTTTTTCGCTATAATTACTTGCAGCTAAAATTTGTCCAATTTAAGACACTTCTGCGACCCGACACGATAGCAGCTTTTATTTTAAAAAAATGATCGGCATGATGCAAGGCTCATACAAGTGCCGACAGAAAAAGTTTCACGTTTTAAATATTATATAGATTACTACAAGACGGTGTGGCAGTGTAGCTGCGAGTACAGAACCTTATTCTACGTTTATATGTTACTACGCACAATAATATGTAAGTATTTATTCAAATTGTATTATTATAACATATTGACAAGCGTGCTGTTAGATCGAATTATGGAAAAGAGTCTTAAAATTTATCTAGAAAATAAGTAAAAAATAGCTTAATGCTGCTAATAATACTGAAACACTTAGTAAAGCGAATTATATGAATTTGCAAATCTAAAAAAAAATTCCCGCCAGTTAGATTTGAACTCGTGTTTACTGATAAATACATATGCTTATCGTTGTGTTATAAATGACCCAGAGCCGTTCCGATTTTGGGCGAAATGCGCCCGATCGGTGCCGATGAAATGGTGACGCAGAGACGCAGGTACACTACATGTTTATAGGGATTTGGGGATTTGTAAATGTTCTAGTGACTACTTAATAATATATACTTTTTACTTCCCTCTTCTAAAGACGAAGGAAGTAATCGCGAAAAAATTACTTTCCAAGATCTCTTCAGATATTCACGTTTCAGGGTCTTTTGGTGACGAAAAACAGGTTTTCTCAATTCCGTATGTCTGCCTGTTAGCGGTATAACTCAAAAACTTAACTTTTGGAGGAATATGATATTTTGCATGGAGATTATATGCCTTCCTGGCATTAAACAGAAAATATTTCGGTGTAATATAAAAAAACCTTAAAAATTAAATTCTTTCAACTCAGAACTATTTGTTAAATGAGAGCAATCCTTTGCACATAACTTAGATTTTTATTTTTTACCCTTGAAGAAAAAGGGCATATTGTAGACCCATCATAGGGCAAACAGCTTAAAAAATACCTTTTTATTTATTTTTGCTTTACATTAGCAATAGACAAAAGTAATAATTTAGGCTTTACACTTGACGAAAATGTGACCCAATAGTTACAGGGTAAATGTAAAAGGAGTAAAAATGGGACAAGAGTAAGTGTGTTCAGTTTAATATAGTCGCGATACGAGAGATTCCGGATGAACCAGTGGATCAGACGGGTTAGAAACGAAATCGCATTCGCAGGCGCTCTAGTTCGAATCCCGCTAAGGGTAATGTTTTTTTTAAATTTGAAAATTATGTAATTCGCATTAGCAAGTGTTTTATTGTTTCAGTATTATTATTTTCCGATGCTTTTTAAAATTATTTAGTACCACAACGTCCACTTGCAAGAGAAGTTCTTAGTAAAGCCTTTAAAAATTAGAATTGTGTTATATAATCTTGTTTTTTTGTTCCTGTTTTATTTGTCTTGTATTTTATTATGTTAACATTTCGTTGTTTATTTTTAGAGCTTTTGAATTAAAAATGTTGAATTTATTTTTGAATATCTACCTGTGTGTTTTGAATACATTACATCATATATCTGGGGAGAAATGTAGAAGTCATACAGTAACCTTAGTATCTTTGTCACCTCTATCGTTAGTGTACCGAGGTGCGCAAAACTGTTGGCTTGTCTACAATAAAAGTTTGTCTAGTTACGGCCCTGTTGATAACCATAGCCAATTTAATGCTTCTGAAAAAGCGAAAAATATTTCTAAACAGCAAAATTGCAAACGGCAGGACCTTCGCAAAACTACAGAATTTCAAGCAAGTATTTGGCTCTATTTTTTCTGATACTGATTACTGAAGCCCTTACTACTAAATACTTATTACCTACAGAGAAACTGATACTTAGTTAATGTTCTAGTTATTATCAATAATCAATGGAATTTGAGAGCTTTTCAGTTTAGAAAAACCGTTTTGTTGGAAATATTCTTTGAATTTTACATGTTGCACTGATTGATTTTGGTGAACAAAGTAGTTGTTAGTATCCGAAGTCGTCTTCTATATCCACATTTTAGAATATTTCGATTTTTTATTATCGTGAGTTTTCAATTTCTTTTTTATTTCAGTTGCACATAAAAAACTGTTTAGCCATAACATATCTAAGTAAAGTGATAACTTGTGCTTTTACAAGATTGTGATATAAAACGTTTTGGAATAAGCTGATTTTTTTTCGAAATATATTATAAAAATTTGTTACATTGGTACTTATAATACAACTGTAAAAACCCTTCATTTTACCGATGGGGCTATTTGTCGGCTATTTTAATGCACATGGGTTATTACTGTTGAATGTTGAAGAATTCAAAACAAGTTTTGCCCATATGTTAAAATTTTGAATATATGCTAGAACAAAGTACCGTTGATATTGTACTAAAAAAAAAATTCACAATTTTTCTATTTTATCCTGCTACACTTTTCCTATGTCTTGTACTATGGGGCGCAGAGAAAAGTGAACGACTGCTGTACATATTTTATGGGATATTTTAATGTTATCGTACTGACTTCATAAGCAATTACGTAAGATTTGCCATTCACCAAGCATACTAATAATGAGTTTGATCGAAACGTCTTAACATTTCAAGTGGAAAAATGAAATACAAAATGTATTTCTTGAAAATAAAAAGTCGTTTACTTTTCAATGCTCCTCATGGTAGAAATTTCGGAAAATAAAGGTGTTGTAATTACGGTTGAGGTTGATCCACCAAAATTTTGATAACGCAATATTAAATAATACAGTCCCTCACACTTCAGTAGTCATTGCTTTTTTATTAACACGTTTATAGAGTTACCTAATCTACGTGAAGCGTAAATACCACAAAACATTTTATGACACAGCCATGACAGTGATGATTGATTGGTAAAGTAAAATGATTCAGTTTGAATTTTAATGAATGTGAACGTGTAGTGCCGTAGTGATTTTAATTGTCTATTATTGTGAATATCGTGATATCTACTAGGGATGTCGGCGGGTACCCGAGTACCCGGGTCGACCCGGGTAATAGTCAACCCGGGTATATTTTCAGGACCCGGGTACCCGACTAGTAAATTATGTAATGCCCAAAAACTCAGCCTTTTTCGGAAAAGATAATAAAAACTTAAAAAGAATAGGAATAAGTTCTAGAAAAACACAACCATACAGTAATAACAAGAATCAACCCATCCCATACCACACAATGTTGATTATTCTTTCATGTAAAGCAATAAATCCGCTTCACAGAAATATTCAACCCGTCAATAGCACCATTAAATCGCATCAGTATTGGTTGAACTAACATAAACATCATCTGTGTGATGTTGATGTTGCCACCAATTTTGCATAAAAAGTCACGTACTTGAATTTGATAACACGTGGAAGTCTGAAAATACTTAGGACAGACGACTTGCAGTTTGAATTGGCGAGTAGGTACTATTTCAAATTAGTTCACTTGAAAACTCGCGGCATTAAAATGCTTAGAGCATAGAGTTTGAACATTGTATGAAACTACAAAAGTACAAACAAATACGAAAACAATGTCATAAAAAAATCGCCTGTATGAAAATATTTTCATTCGCCAGAAAATAATAAGGCAAAATGTAAATTTTTGGGGTACCCGAGGGTACCCGGGTACTGCTTTCGGGTACCCGGGTTTGATTTTAGACCGGGTACGACATCCCTAATATCTACTCTGAACATAAGAAAGTCGTTCCATTTAAGTTGGAATTAAAAACAATGTCCCAATATTAGTTATCTGCAAAATTTTTAATAGATTATTATACTAGTTTAATAAGAAGGCCTACTGTAGCACGAGTGCAATGTAATAAATGCTACAATTAGGGTTTCCAAGTCCCGGGACCAAAACTGTTTTCGGGACTTACGAGCTAAATTTCAGGTCCCGGGACTAGTCCCGAAGATCCCGAAAATGGTCCCGAAAGAGAAATAGTGTTCAGGTGAAATTTCTTCTAAAGAAAAACAAGTGTTTTAAATTAAATAAAGTATTTTTGTGCTGATAATTTGCGTTGGGGCTCGTCTACAACTTCATTGCTTTCTTCTGGTACTAAAAATCTCTGTCGCTTTTGCTTTTGTTTGAACTGCAAAGTGCGTGTGTAATCCTTTCGTCAAGCTGCCTCTGACTATGATAATTTTGTAGGAACCCACTTTACATTTCGCCAATTGTTTATCTTCAATATATAAAACTGTTGCCATAGTGACTTCAAATCTTTATTTTTGTAAATGTAGAATTCATTCTAATTGTAACGCTTTAGCAGACAAATAACGAACACACTTAAAACCCAAAAATATAAATTATTCAGCTTCTTCGCACATATCTAAATGCAACAAAAAAAAAACAGACAAATACATAAATAGAAGAAGATATGCAAATGTGGCTGAAACAACACGCAGGTTTAATTCTAACCTACCGAAAACAATACCTCTCCTGCGTTACGCAAAACGCAAATAATGCAGAATGTACAAGAGGCATGAGTAATACGCCGGACGCCGGTGAATACCCGTCATAATTCTCTGATATCGAGTATACGCACGCATGTTGACATGGTCCCGGGACTTCGCCTGGGCTGGCTGTGGTCCAGGGACTCGGTTTTTGTGGTAGAATCCCGGGACTGTCCCGGGACCGGATCCCGGGACTGGAAACCCTAGCTACAATGCTTCTTATTAAATGCGTAAAGTATAATCAAAAATTTTGAATTGTTGTTGAACTTTTTTCGGTGTTATAATAACCATATTGTGACTTCAAAGTAGATTTAAATGATATTTATAGTAATTGCACGACTAAAGAATTCTCGATTAATAATAGTTTCGTGCATTTTTGATTTAATACACTTCACAGCTCAACAAAACCTGTGCTCTTTAAGTTTATTCTTGCAGAAATAAAACTTTGAGGCCATACATTTCAAGGCTTAAACAAATAAAAATGAAATGTTCAAGGGTATTACCACAAAAGGTGAAAACCTTTTTATATATATTTTTTTTCGTTTACATGCAAACTATTGCGTTGAAATTTCTCGATAATAAAATTCCGTTAAAAATTCCGCCACATCACAGGTCGAGTGGAACTTGGGCAGTTTTGGTTTAGAGAAAACACTGCGGCATTAGGAATTTTCACATACAGGCAATTTTGATTGGCCGTTTTTGACTAATTGACTAATTTATTGGTTATCGGTTCGTTTATTATAATGTTGAATGATATACGTAACTTCCTTGAACAGTGCCACACTTGGTTTGCCGATTCGCAACTGCTTTTGATACGACACAGTTTTCAGTCTTCTCGTAAGCTTATTATTCAGAATTAAAAAATTAAAGCAAAAATAGAATTTTTTAATGTGTTCACCCTATATATTCGGTTTCGAATCCGCATGAAAAATATCATATTTCTCCAACAAATTGTTTTGAGGTATACCGCCAACAGAGACAAACATGTTTTTCGTCATCTAGGGACCCTGAAACGTGAAGATCTGAAAAAATCTCGGAAGGTGATTTTTTCATGATTACAACACTTCCTTCGTCTTTTAGACAAGGAAAGTAAAACGAAATCACCTTGGGTACCCTTATCCGGAACAATTTGCTAAACTACTTCATGCTTGTAGAAATGTAACTGCATTTGTCAGAGACTTGCAATTTTCGCATTATTGGATGGTGTCATTTATAGTATAGTGGTCTCATGTACCTAATAAGCAAAATGCCGTTTTCATCATAAAAAAATTGTTGTTTTCAATCTTCGAATCTTTGTTTTTAGGCCAACCTTCAGGCACATAATTCCATTGACTTTTGGTAGAAGGGTTGTTTAATGTACCCAAGTTTTCTTTTTCATCTTTCTCGGAACTCCTTATATTCTGTTTTTGGATTGGTCTCCGTCGGTTGTTTGCCATCCATTTTATACCGTCTAAAGCGTTTGGTTTCATTCTCCTATTTTTCTACATCTCTTTGGCATTTCTACTTTTCTTATTTCAGACTTTTGCTCTTTAGTAATACATACTTCCATCATTTTACTGGTTTTTTTTAGTTTCCTTTACATTTTTTCACTTGTGTTCTTGTTAATATAATATAGTATGATCAAAAATGATTTTCATCTAGTATGGATATGGAATATTTCCTAATTTATGAATGCAACTACAAGGCACTTAAAAATCAAATGTCAGGTTTGACATTTTTAAGTATAAACGTAGTTGCATTCATAAATTAGGATCCATAGCCATACTAGATGAAAATAATTTTTGATCATACTTCATTTAAAGCTTCTGGAATTCTATTCATTGTTTTTTTTTTTTTTTTTGAGGAATGGTGGACAAAATTTCTCTTCGATGGATGTCTTCGAATTTGACCATATCTCCTCACTCACCTCACATAACCTGAAATTGTAATCTTGGCAGAAGCTTGACAATATTATTAAAAGCATTTTGTAGTGTATTTGACTTTCAATATTTTCTGAATGAACTGTGACGTGGCATTTTTTGCTACGAATAGTGATTTTGAAAGGTGTAGATACAAATACAGCATTAACGTATTACATAGGTTATGTGTCAACATGTGTAACATCTATTTTTCGTACTTCGCCTTCTTACATCATACGAATATGCTCTATTCCTTTCGCAATTACCCTTAGATAAAGAACACAGCATGCATCTTTTTGTTTTTCAAAAACGTATGATTTTGATTAACACAGCTTTCTATGAATGACACGTAAAACTAAAGCATTTTTGTGGCAGAAAAGCGGTGCACATTTCACGTGTTTTACATCAAGTTGTTATATTGCAAAGAAGTACATCGGTCTACTTTCTTAAATATTTTAGTTTTAATAAAAACCAATACAGAAAAACTTGAAAGACTCGATGGAAACTTTCTACAATACATAAGGTGTGTCCATTATTATGAAATTAATTTAAAATATAAGCTGTTTTAATGTCAGTTTGACGTGTATATCATGACATAACGTCTGAACAATGTAAATGTTGGCGCTTCTGCCTCAGGGTTGGAAGCGCAATTGTGGACAAAGATAAATGCATATTATGCATTCTTTTGAGTGAGAAAGAGATGTCACCATATAGTATTCCTTTGTTATGTTGGCACCATAAGCTTATATTTGTATCAAAAGTGCCTTCAGAAATGACCGAACGTTTTTGAATGGTCATGGTTATACAACGTATGAATAATATGTGGGTGGCACTGTAAGTCTATGTCAAATTCGATGTTAGCAGGTTAGGTTTTGCGTCAGTTTTGACACAGACTGACGCAAAAGCTAACCTGATAACCTCGAATTTCATTCAAAATCACTGACTTCGCCACACCAATTTTATTCTAATATTTTCGGGAAATTCTATTCCTGTTATCAACGGAACAAAAAATGTGTGCATGTAAGTTAATAAAGTATCTTTTTCGCACCTTGCAATTCATCAAAGTCGGTAATTGCTTGACAGATTTTGACTGCAGCTAACTCGCTTCAATTTTTAAGAATCAGTAACCAATTACCCAAAACAACTTCAATTGATACATTCTGGTGATGTATACCCTGTTTCTTCACAAAATACCGTGAACTGCCTCCATATTGATTTGTGAGTTATAGCTGTATTGACAGGGAAAATATTTTGATTGCTTTGTGGATTAATGCACTACAAGGGTTCTGAAAACGATTTTTCTGGTACTCACTGTGAATGGTATGACGTTTTGCAATTAATTTGTTTGTTTGTATGCGTTCTCCATAGTAACGCAATACAAGAATCACAGGGATGCTCAGTAATTTTAAAATAGTTGTCAATGTAAACGTCAAAAACAGGAAAAGAGTTTCTATTAAGCAATATAATTTGAAATTTGAAATGTTTGATCGATAAGAGCCTGCAAGTAGCACCAATACGGTAAAGTAAAAATTACTTATTGAAAAATAAGTGATGCCAACACCGCTGATTTGATAATGCGATTGTCATATACAGTGCGAGTGTAAAGTCTGGAACTATCGATATAGAACTTTTATCAAATGTTTTTGAAAGAAATCCTCGAACACGTCAATTTTTATTTTAAGAAATACATATTTTACTGTAATTTTCACTTTTAGATTGTCTTTTGTTTTTGAGTTATGACGTTCGCGATCATTTTTTTAAATGGAAACCCCAAATTTTTATGATAAATTTGGACATAGCATGAAATTCTAAGACCAAATACGCTAAAAAAGTATGATACTATATTTTGAAATTTTCGAGAAAATCGCTATTAAAGTATTAAAACAAAAATCGAATAAAAATCAAGTAGCCATGAAACAATGAGTTAGCCCTAAAATTATGACAGATCTTCATAGTTTGTTTATCTGTTTTTGTTGTGTGCTCCTAATTAAATAAATAATGATACAATATTTGAGTGAAAAAGGACCAATTGAAATTTTAGTATTGAGGGGATCTGGTAACCGTACGATTTTCTCGATAATTTCAAAATACAGTATCATACTTTTTTTAGAGTATTTGGTCTTAGAATTTCATGCTGTGTCCAAATTCATCATAAAAATTGAGGGTTTCCATTTAAAAAAAGTATCGCTAACGTCATAACTCAAAAACAAAAGACAATCTAAAAGTGACAATTACAGTAAAATATGTATTTTTTAAAATAAAAATTGACGTGTTCGAAGATTTCTTTCAAAAACATTTGATAAAAGTTCTATTTCGATAGTTCCAGACTTTACACTCGCACTGTATGTCAACTGTCTGCGATGTAAATATATATATTTTTTAATTTCATTTTAATATAAGATACGTCTTTAATGCTGGTTTGTTATTTCTAACGTCACAGAAAAAGAATAATATGTACACTTTATCACTTCGAAAGTATTCTAGGCAAGATATTCCATTATGCTAATCAAACTGACCCTTCGAATTGACTGGCTTTAATCAGTTATAATACCACAAGAGCATAAAAATAATAGATTATTTTGTATTCTGCGAAAAATCACAGCAGCACAGCTGGAGTGATTTTTTAAGGAATACGTTGAGTTGGAGGGAAGTAATCAATTATTTTTGATGATCGAATGATATTCGTTACACTTATATGTAATGAATGGAAAATTAATTAAACAAGAAAAAAATAAAATGTTATAGTAAAAAATCGCGATGTTCAAAATCATGGCTCTAAATTGAATGTTTTTAATTGTTGGACCTAGTGAAAACCCAAAATGGTTGTATCACGTTGTCAAGCTTATAATCGCTGATCTAAACATCGTAACTATGATAAATAGGAATTTTCTATTCACTTACTAAGTAATGAATTATATCATCTCCCTTAAATTTTGACAAGGATTTTATTCGCTTATCTAAAGCCAAAAAAAAATTGTGGCCTGTTTTTCCGCTCGTATTTTCTTTACAGTACATCTTCAATCTCATTTCTATTATTTAACTTTTAGATATATTTCCTTGGGCATATTTTGAAATTACAATTAAATTTTAACACGATTGAACTGACAGCTTGAACGAATTGTTTGTTTTGTGCTATTTAAAAGACAAATCATTTATCGATCTTAAAAACCCCGTAAATAGTTGTCTCCTGCCAGACCATGCAATATAATTTTTGTTTTAACATTAATGTATTCTTTCACTCTAATACATTTTGAAAGAAATGCATAACGTTTAAGGATTATTGCGAATTCTGCATGTATTACTTTCATATTCACAATAGCAAAAGGATTTTCAGGCAGTTTACGTTATTTTCTGCATTGGCATAACATTAAATGGAAGAAAGTAATGCATCTTTCGAACTTTACATCGTTCTTCCTGGGTCTCTTTAGATTTAATGAATGATATAGATTTCAGGAAACTTTGTAATAATTAAAACGAATTACGTTAGAATGAGATATTTAGAGAAAAATATTACATTCGCATATCTACTCTTATTTGCTATTTAGGACAGTTCTTTTTTGTTTATTTGTTGCTAAATAATAGCTTTCAGCTTGACAGTGTTATGCAAAATGGGAGTAAGCACATTCATGGAATTCCATATCAACCCCTAAAGTGATTATAACTAACAACATTCTAGGAATTTGCTTTTGTTTTTACGCATATCGATATTGCAGAACTGTTCTAGTTGCATCTGAACACACAGTATACGCGAATAGTTGTTTCATATGTAAAGCGTTTCTCGTTGCAATTTTTTCTTCTGCATCGGCCATTGCGGTCAAAGTGGCATCGTGGGAACGTTTGCGAAATTTGTAAATGGCGCTAGTCCATCGGTGGCATTTTTGGGCGCGTAGGTGCCGGACGCCGCACGGTATCGAATGCGGCCGAAGCTGTTGCGAATATGTTGTTGTGGTGACGGTAGGAGTTACCCACCCTCGGGCGCTCTAACTTACCGGCCAATCGCTTTGCGGGACCGCCGCTCACTTGTTTACTACTTTTCCGCTTGTGTTTACATCGGCGGGTGCATTGCTTCCCTTGATATTCCATTTTTGTTGCTTTCTTTCGCCTGCATGCCTTTCTGCCGCTCTTAATTTGACGTGCGCTGCTGGCCTCTGCGTTTGCCTCTGTCCAAGTGCAAGAACCCCACGTCTCGATCTATGGGCAGTTGACGGCCCCGTCTTTTGTTTTTTTTTTTAGATTATTTTAATCCTTGGTGGATTTGACGATTATAGAAATGTGACCTCAGACTTTTGTGATTTTTTATTTTATTAAAGTTGACTTGGTCGGAAATAATATTTTATGTCTTTTTAGGACGTATATCAAATTTTCAATAATTAGAATACAAGCCTCAACAAAATTACCATGTGTCCCATTTTATCGCATAACATCGAAAAATCTACTTTTTAATAAAATAATCAGGATTCAACATTTTGGGGGCTCGCAAAAAGTCCAAACCATCTATTTGAGCGATTTTTACCTTTACATAACCTCTTACCATGAAGGATTAAAATACGTCTTTATAGAAAATGGCTGAACGACTATAATTTGATATCACAATACTACTCTGCGATAAGTATAAATATATGATTCTCAACCATTATTGTAATGGCAGCGGTACATTTATTTGTTAATATTAAAAATACGATTTAAAACGTCAGCCGAAATACAGTACGTCTGAAATGTTCTCATTGATAATATGACAATTTGACACACGCCACCTACAAGGGAAGCCCATACTATTGCACATGGAGGATTTATAAGCTAGAAATATATATTTTAATCAGTTTCAAAGAAAATCCAGTTTTTATTCCCCATTAGTTAAGAACTGAAATGAAATTGCCCTCCCCCTCCCAACCCAACGTCCCTAGAATTTTTGGGTAGATACTGGCTGTGGGGTACCAAATCGTTAGAAGCATTTTTGGGAATAGCTAAATTTAGTCGTTTTTCGATATTTTTTGGGTATTTGGGCTTCGTGACACCGAACCAAAGTCCTAGTAGCTACCATCATTCCCAAGCTTCGTAGAACATCTCCCTAATTTTGTATGAATTTTCACCCGGTTGTTTCCAAAGCCCTCGACCAATAAATATTTTTTCACATCCGCACAAACTCCCAGATAAAAAATTTTCTAGGAAGAAAATGACAAATAAAAGGTTTCGGGGCAATTAGAATTGAAATATGGAACGACAAAACCAAAATCAGCGCGTCTCAAAAAGAATGGGACGCTCATTGGTGATAGATTCATTAAATTAATAGTAAAATGATACCTTACTACAAAGTCGCTGCTCCAATATGGAGTTATAGGGCCTTGAAGTTCAATTTCCATAAATCTAAAGATATCGATTTCAACTTTGGTGTACTTACAATAACATGCTACTATTATGTACTGCATTAATCGAAATATTTTCGTAATCTAAAATTCATTGTAAGAGGCACTTTGCCTATCTTTAAAATCTTTAGTGTAGCTTTAGCTTTATGTGTAACATTTTTTGAATTTTAAGGTTATCTGAAACGGGATTAAAAAGTGTAAAAATAAGGTACTCTTAGTTCATAAGTGTAAAAGCAACCGTTTACCTCAAAATTCCTATCAAAGTTTTGGGTTGTCATTAAGACGTGCAATTATCAAGTATCCATGATCACAAAAACAATAGATAGTGGTGTGGTAACAACAATCATGTATCAATTAATGACGTTGGTGACATAGATTTTTTTTATGTTTTCGAAAATGTCACGAAATAACAAACATTTCAGCATTGCAGAATTCGTTATATCACGGCAAAAAAAATTATGATCGCAAAATCATTATGCATAGCAGCATTTTGGATCGACCGTTTATTCCAGTAGATTAACTTATCAATTGCGTTTCTATTTTTCTAACTCATAAATGTCTGTATCTAGTAGTATTTTTTTGCCAAGTTGGTTTTTATTTCGCCCGTTGTGAGAATTGTTAGCTAGTTTTAATTACCAACCAAAAGGCAATGGTTGCTGTACATCCTGAACTAACTGTTCTTCAAATCTTGTGGGGAATAGTCAATTTCTAACTATCTTTAATGTATGAACATCTTTATTTTGAACAAGATTTAATTTTTACTTCGTAATAAAACCTAATTTAGTGTGAAATCATTAGGTACCTGTGTTACATTAATTTCCGTAAACTTATAAAAGGTCTTGTAGTTGGCTTTGTTAATTAATTTTAAAGTTATCTAAGTTTGTAGCAAATGAAAATTACGTGTCATTAATAATTTCCTTTCAACAAACATTATTTTTTAACTAATATTTTCGTCAAGAAATTAACTAATTGTCTATTTTGTAAAATTTTAGTTAGAAATCCTACTACAGGTGTACTTAAATGTTAATAATGTATGCACGCAATCATAAATAAGAATTATACATGTATTAAATCGATGAATAATTTTTTTACATATTTTACGAATACGCAACTTTATTAACTAAGTCTTTTATGGCAGATATTTTTTCTTGGGTTCAATCGTTTTTCGGACGTTTTGAAGACTTGATTCCAATATATGGAATGTATTTAATACCTGGTGTTTTCGCCTTTATTATTTGAACAATTCCAGTTGTATTTTAGATTATGATGGCTAACAAGAAAATTCAAAAGGTGCAGATATGTGTCATACTTAATCGTTTTGGAATTTCTGGAAATAACATAGAAATAAGCTCAGTAGAATATATTACCAAAACTGTGGAGGTAGTTTCGGCAACACGATCTTACACTTCGGAAGCTTTTAATGCAAGAATTTTAAAAATCCCGACAGTTAAGAATACACCCCTTAATCTATCGCCATTGGAAAACACACGCGTTTTTCAAGTGCAGTTTCAATGTCAAATTTTAGTATTAATTTAATACCCAATATTGTATGTTTTCGAGTTTTCATAGTATTAATTGAAACAGATTGGAGTTAACTGTACTGGTTAATGTCTGTCTCATGCGAAACAGAACAATAGAAAATACAATTGAATTTTACATTATAACTGAAGACCGAAGTTTCTGCACGCAATGAAGAGTCAACGACATTAACTCCCTTTTTTCAGTTGCAGATTTCATACTAGGAATTACGTTGAATGATACGGTTATGACGAGGTGGAATATTTAATACGAAGATTGTTCATCAATTTCCATCCTATTTTCATACGTGTTCTTGGAATTGTGAATATAAATTGCAGGAACGCGATCTTAACGTTTTGAGAAAGACGTTTGTTGTTTTCTATCTACTATTTGAGCATGCGTATTTTATTATTCATCAAAGTTAACTTTTCTTGTGTCTATGAAAATTTTTAGTTTTGGAACCGTCTTTCTTGAAAATCTCATTGAAAGCTAATGGTTTTGACATATCTGTAACCTGCTGTGTGCGTATGTAATAGTTATTCACATTTCCAGCGCGAGGTTTTAATTTTTGAAGCACGACGCGAAGCGCACCGAGTATTGTATTAATTTTTTTGACAGACATTTTTTACATGTTCTATAAATTCTATAAATTTTGTCTTCGAATATCAAAATCAAACCCCTACCATTAAACCAGCTACCTTCAGTAAATTTTGTTGTTTACGCTTTAAAACGTGAAAAATCAAAGTCATAAATATCAATTTCCTTTATTTCTCGAAACTAAATTGAACGGGGAATTACGTCACTAGCGTTTCTGCAAATACCCTCTAGTTCTAGTACTACAAAGCAACTTGTTTTTTTTAGGGTCTCTGAAAGCTAAAAATGTTCTAGTTACTTTACCGCACCGGAATGCGTAAAAACTTGTGTATGAATATGTTGTTTGCATGTCAGGAGGACAAAATAGTAATTTACGTAACAAGTATAGAAAGTGGAGCTTTTCAGTACGAGTGAGATGTTTCCGGAAGAGGCCGTTAGGCCGAGTCCGGAATTTCGAGACGAGTATGGAAAAGCCACTTTCATACGGGTTTCGTACAATATTTTTTCGTACACTAGCATACAAAACGGAATACTACATTTATCCTCGTATATAGCAAATAAGTAGAGTAATATTAATGTAATGTAATATTATATGTGTTGTAACTAAGGAAACGTACGGCAAAGTGCTACTTTGCCGTACGAATACCGCAAAATACTACTTTGCCGTACGAATACCGCAAAGGGCAACTTTCTGATTAATAAATTGTACGGCAAAGTAGCTCTTTCAATGCTAGTGTACGAAAAAGATATTAGTCATTCAATTTTTGGGATTTTTCTCATTCTTTAGTTGGCTTAAAGAGTATCTATGGATGTAACTTAAAAGCTTAACATCAAAGCGCTCTTTAAACGGATGTACTTTAATGTAATCTTCAATCGTAACTACTCAGTGCATAAAAACTTTAAGTGATATTAACAGACTATTTTCCGCTTTCCTATTCACGTTTATGGCTTGCGTACAGATAGTTGTAGGTTTTTCATTGCGCCATAGGTAAAAGCTGGCGGTTTAAGAATTAACCCTTTTATTGGAAAATCTGTCTTTGTTTTGATTTGCAGAGTGTAGGAACTAGTGATTTTGAATCTATGTTTACTCTAATGGTCTAATATTATTCAAGCGTTTAGTGATGAGGTTCCAAATTGATTTTGGCTTGCTCTACTAATACATGACAAAGATCAACAATTTTTTATACTGCTTTCCAGACTTAATATGGAAACCTTTAAATTGTATCTCTACTTGCTAGTTTTGTACAGTTAATATTGCTACGCAGTTAAAAAATAGACTGGCCGATTTATAAATAAAGTTTGTAATTGTACACTGGTAGTTTTATACATTTTGAATTTCCCCAACAACTCCAGTGCAATGGTTTTAAAAACAAGTAAATTTTCAATTGTTCAGCTTACAATTTGTAAGTCAAAAAAGCACCGAAGCAACCGAAGTAGTAATTTGTTATTTGGTTAGTAACTAATTAAGGCAGCATACTTTTGTTTTGGCGTCATTCCATTAGTAAAAGAATTTATTAATTATTTAGTATTTAAAAAATATAAAATAATAAATGCAATGATGGTTTTCAACAATGCACATTTTATTAACAGTCAAATTAATTGTTGGCATTTGCAGTAGCTGTTTGGATGTTCCAGTATTTTGTATATGGAAAGTAGTAAGTGTATAATGACCAATTGCATATTCGAATATAAAATTTATTTTTAATTTGTCAGCACGTTGCGTAACTGTTCTGAAAAGCATACATTGCTAATGCCGAAGTCTAAATAACATTTGAAACTAGAATTTTTAATACAAGAAATGCCTGTTAAATATAACTTGGTCCCATATAGTACGTTAAATAATGTAGAACTGCGTAATATTATATTTTTTTGCATTGTGCTTCGTATAAAGTAATTAGTTCTCTGTGGGATGTTATTTGCTTTCATTCTGTTTGTACGGGAAAAATGCTTACTGGAATATTCGTATCTGTGGGTATTTTCAACATTTGCCAGGGATCGAGTACAACAGCATAAATGAGTTTCGCTTAAGAAAAATAATTTTGAGTTCATTCAGCATAATGCGAGGTAATTTTATTAAAGCTGGTAATGTTCAGGTTCTTTCATTCAAGTGGAGAATACCTGAGACATTTACGCATCATATACCATGGATGGCAACACAATTGTATTTAATTTTAATTTATTGCTAAGAAATTTGAAATTACCAAATCCGGTACTGATCTTTGTCAGTGTTATTTATTGTTAAATTGTAGGGTACCTATATTAATCAGTATTGAGTTATTTCGTTTAATTGTACATATTAGTAGTACATTTATTTTGAATTTTAGCTAAACTTTTACTATATTATGTATTTTGAGCTACAAATGTATTATACGTTTTGTGCACTTTTAAAATGTATATGAAGCGTTTTAAAGTATTTTCTCTTTGTTTTAGGTAAGTTTCACCCACTGCTTGTTGCCGCGTAATTCAATTCCCATCTGCAGGATAAAGGTAAATTAGTTAAGTTCTCGCTAGTTCAACACGAAATGCTATACTTCAGTGGGAAGATGCCATAAACGTGTATATTGATGAAATTTCGCTTTAGAAATTCGGAGGCGGGTACATGTCCTTTGGGTAATATTCATAGCTGATTCCTTTTTTTTAAATGAAATTTTGGTGAAACATTTTCCCTAGCGCGACAGGTAGGTACATATCAAGATGATTTCTGATACACTTGATGAACATGTTCAAATTGTTATTTTACGATGTGCGAAAGTCATAAAGTGAAATGTTTTTAGCGGACTTTTTCCACTGTCTCGAGTGTTTATCAATTATCACACAACGTTTCGGGAGTTTCTGGTCTACTCCCGTCCTCAGGTGCATGCACTCCTGGTTAGTCTTGAGAAGGACTGATTTTTTATATGTTTTTTATCACGTACACTAGTGCCTACCCCGGGGTTTGAACCCTGGGACCACTGATCGCTGTGATTACTAGTCTGACACTCTTACCACTAGGTGGTGGAAAAAGTCCGATGAAAGCATATAATAGACCACTGTCAAAAAATGACATCATTCAGAGAACATCATAAAGTGAATTAAATTCAAGTTACAATCAAAACTACACGTGGGCAGTGGAAAACTCCAGACAACTCAACGTACTCTATATTCTATTAATGCAATCTAGGTAGATATGTCAGGTTTGTACACTACGAATTTTAAAACAACTGAAAGGTTTACTATTATGGGGTGACTTTTTATGTGCAATGTGTGTTTTCTAATAGATACACGTGTTGTGGCGTACTTTTTTTTACTTTTTTTAAGTTCTAAGATTTACATGTACCGGGTGGCCAATTAAGAAGGGCACTCGGCCCTATCTCGAAAAGCAATTATTGTCGTAAAGACTTGGGGTAAAAAAATTTATGACTAAAGCGGCCAAGAGAAAATGCTGGAAATTATTTTTAAGTTTCTGGAATGGCCGCCAGGGGGCGTAATCGCATTCTTGAATTTTAAATCTCGTTTTTTGAGAAATATTCTTATATTACATATAGCTAAAATGGACACCGTTTTAAAGCTGAGATAAATTCGATTCTTTTTCGTTAAATGCTCTTTCTCTTAAGGGAAAGTGGTGGGGGGTGTCCGAACATTTTCGGAAAGAAATGTCAATAACTTCAAAATGGCTGAACGGATTTTGTCAAACTTGGAGTCGTTGAAAAGGGCTTTTCTTAGGCTATCAACGCTGCCTTGAGCGGATTGATTTAGATTGCTTGTGTCGCCGCTAGAGGGCGTTCTGCGACAACACTACAAATGAAATGGATTTTCTCGAAAAAATTAAATGCAACGATATCCCTTTTATTGCAACAAAAGAGAGCCAAATAAGGGTCTAACAAGCTAGTGAAAACCGCATTTCGATATTTCTTTCCTAACCTAAAATATCAGTAAAAGAAGTTAAAACTCGAAATAATATCGCATCTTTGGGAATATTTTCAATATACCTGCCATTATTAAATCCTAATTATCGTTATTTTAGCAAAATATATAAAAGTTTACTGTTTAAATACCAACACTATATTTAAAATGTCAATAATAATTAATACTCATTCAATATGATTGACTATTCCCCTCAGATAATATAAACCAATCCCATCAATCAATTTTCAAAATTTGAACCAATCAGAGTCGAATACAGCAAATATTTTGCACTAGTGCAATACCCGGGTATTTGCACAAGTCCAATATCGAGTATTTGCGGGAAGAAGAGCAAACCAGCTAGGTACACAAGAGATTTCAGAAAGAAAACTGAAAACTCTTTAAAAATGAATAGTGTGCTATACAAAGGATGACATTTCTTCGAGGAATAGTCTTGCAATATTCCCCGCGTGCATTCTGTATAATTCGAGTATTTCTCTCGAACGCTTCGCGTTCTCGAGAAATACTCGAATATACAGAATGCACTAGGGATATAACTACTGAATATTGCCGCTTTAGTCATATTTTTTTTACCCCAAGTCTTTATGACAATTGCTTTTTGAGATAGGGCCGAGTGCTCTTCTTAATTGGCCACCCGGTACGTTCTCCAATGCTACTTACGTCGATTATATCAAATATAATTTATTTATTACATATTAATCAAAAGGTAACTACGAGTGAGGGATTCTGTAGTAAACAGGACGATATGCTTTTCATCTCTCCTTCACACAATACATCACAGGAATGTTGAGGCTGTAGCGTCGGTGATTTTGAAGGGTGTAAACATAAGCATTCACTATGTTGCCAATATAACCAAGGCATAGTAATATCCAGAGTTCGTGGCGAAAACGAAAGCTATTTATTTAATATAAAAATTGGTTGGTAGTGTCGATTAAACGTTAATTTTTTCATAGAAGTTTGCTCATATGCTGTATATTGGTTACAATAGTTATTTACCTAACAAGTTCGGGAAGGTAATTTTCCCGAATGAGCACTTTGTTTGCAGCACGACCGAAGGGAGTGCTGCATGTAGTGCGACTTCGGGAAAATTCTTCCCGAAAGAGTTAGGCACAATGTTTTTTGTAACAAATAATTGAAAATATTCTAAAAAATTTAAAAAATATTTAGTGTTTTACTACTTTACTGAGTTGACAGCACAACTCAGTAAACTTTTATAAATACCTAACGCACATGTTAACTTTTGTTGTAGATCAACACACTAAAGAAAGTGTAAGGTACCGCCATTAGTGTTTTTTTATATCTATCCTTGTTGCACAATTGCCCTAGTTTTTGTTGGAAAGTAAAAAGCACCGCAGTGCGGGAAAGGTAATTTTCGGCGCATCGGGAATGACCGGGAAATATGAATTTTGAAGTCATGAGAACAAAAAAGAGTTTTGCATGTTCAGGCACGGGAAATTGTGTGCAATATTTTTTTATTTTTAATCAATATTTTGGCCACGAAATGAGTTTTACTCCATCTGTGTCTCAATCATGGCGACAACTTGAAAGCAAATTAAGTGCAAAAAATTACATCTTAAACACTTTATGTTCAGTTGATGCGCCTTGCATATTGTATATCAAGTTTCTACAAAATCTACATTTTTTCGCTATAACGAAATTAACGCATTGAAAATAATAGATTGAAATGTATCGTTGGTTGCACCTGTTTTACAGTGTATATTTTGTCACCCACCTGTAAGGTTCATTATTAGAGATAAAAAAGATTAAAATAAAAAAGTTGTGGGGTTTTATTGAAACCACTAGAATCTATTGGTGTCGGCCGGTTTGCGCTCCCACCTGAAATCGACCAGCTTGCGCTCTGCGATTTTTATTAACCTACCCTATAATCTCCGATCGACCGACTTGCGCTCTCTTGAAATATAACTTCAAATATTTTGAAATTATCGAGATTATTGTAAGATAGAAGAAATATTTCTGTGGTTTGTTACATACAAGGGGTGTCAAAGGTGTGTTAAATGTTTTTTTTGTATTTGAAAGCTTCTTCACAATACATATAACGTTTTGAAACTATCAAGATGTAAAATCAAAAGGTCGTATTGAATGATCTACGAGATCACAATAATTTGAAAAAATCTGCTTTTAAAAAAATAACAAAACATCAAATGACAAAATGTGATATCTGACAAAATATAACAGATGATCTTCCCTTCACACTTTCCTCCCGACTTAGGACTGGCAAAGTTTATATGTAATATAAACTTTGGTGTGTTTAAAAGATTTTTTTTGGTTTTTTTTTTAATACTTTTTTTTTGGGTTTTGTTTCCAACTTTTTTTATAGTTATTCCAACTTCTGAATATAAGCTAAGGTCTCTAAACACAATCGTAGGTTTTTGATATTCTTTCATCATGGGAATGTGGTCTTATCAATTTATTTAATCTATTATTCCATCCCTCTAAGGCGTTGTTACTCCGATGTCTTTGCTGATGGCAATTCCATATTTCTTTGGTAATGTTTTTGTTGTCTAACCATTGATCAACAAAGTAATCATAGAACTCCGTCATTTTTTCTGAAACTGGAGAGGTTTCTTGGATGCACATCCACCCATCATCGATATCTTCGATAGGCAGATATGCTAACGCAGCGCACATTCTTATATGTAGTCGTATATCTTCATTGTTCGTATATTCAGGAACAAGTCCAATAGTTTGTATATTTCTCCATAAACATTGATTATAGTGGAAGTTACATCCAGAAATTTGAGCTTTTGGAAAATTATCTTTTATTGCACTTATCATTGCTTGCTCAAAATCCAATTTTACGAATGATGGTTCCCAATTCGGGATTTTTTCTTTAACTGATGATAACAATATGTCGTATGTCTCCTTGGTTTTGTTAGGAAGTAATGCAAATAGCACTGGAATTGTGTTTGTCTCATCTGGTGTACTACCAATATCGATATGGATAGTATATATTTGACTAAATTGCTTACTGCAGCTTTTGAATGTCCCATCCATAAATACGGTGCTCTTGCTATGAGCTAGAATCTCCCTAGCTTTGTTGCTGGCAAACACCAAGATTCTATCCCCCAAAGGAGTGTTCTCATCAATAAATAGAAATTTCGTTTCGTCTCTCATAGTTATAATTTCTTCTGGAAACAAAATATCTGATGCTGTAGTAGGATCTCTCTGCAAACCATGTGCACGTTTTCTACAATCATTCAAAGTACTTTTCACTGAAGAAAATGTTGGTATTTCTGTCACTAAATCCAATCCTTGATTATATAATTTTTCAAAATCATCCTGATATATTTTTGACATCGGCAAACAATCATCGTCTTCCCTAGCTCTTTTTTTAGCATTGAACATACACTGCATCACTTCCGTTGCTGCAACACTAGGCTTACATAGATGATCGGCTTCTCTAATTATTTTGTTGTTCTCCATAATGAGGTTGCCTCGACACTTTTCAGTTTTTTCTTTCATACTTGCCTCGACACTTTTCAGTTTTTTCTTTCATACAACTTCAAAAAACCGACCCATCCTTATTTGTCTTTTTCATACGAAAACTATAACCTTTATACAAAATACACGGTTTTCCTTTTGAGGTAGCAATTATTTGAATATCCATTTCACTTTATTTTCCGAAAACAAAACGAATATCACTAATCAGTAATCACAGTTCTTAACACAGTTTCAGAACAGAATGAAAATGAAGGACCTATGCACCTATATATAAAGCCAGTGTCAATACAAGAATTTGTAGACAAAATCATTAACGGAGGGATGTAATTAGCAGGGGAAAGTTTAAAATCCATGATAGTATGTAGATAACAAACGAAAATATTTTAATCCCTATTAACAACTTAACGACAGTAAACACCTTAAATACAATAGGCTCACATTGGCATTGTCTTAAAATCTACCTGCAAGAAAATACAGTATGTAATGTAGTCTATTGTATTTGAAGGGTTCGCAGATAAGACTATTAAAGTATTTAACACACCTTTGGTACCCCTTGTATGTATCAAACCACAGAAATATTTCTTCTATTTTACAGTAATCTCGATAATTTCAAAATATTTGAAGTTATATTTCAAGAGAGCGCAAGTCGGTCGATCGGAGATTATAGGGTAGGTTAATAAAAATCGCAGAGCGCAAGCTGGTCGATTTCAGGTGGGAGCGCAAATCTGTCGAGCGCAAATCGGCCGTATTCGAATCTATTACTACAACAAATGAGCATCATAGAATACTAAAATAGCACCAACATTGGTTTTTTGTGGAGCATTCTACATGTTTTTAAAAATCATTGAAGGGCTCGTTTTCTCCATTTCAAATATACTGTATGTCCCTGGTTTGATTGAGCTGTTCGATATGATTGATAAACAATTTTTGAATTCCAATTTCATATCTGAGGATTAAGCCATGCTTGACTTGAAACTAATTTGAAGTATATTTCAGGTTTTTTCAAATCAAGAATGCTTGGCGGTAGATAAAAACGTTTGTTTTATTCGGGTAGCGCACATTTTCTGTTATAAATACAGTGATTTTAAAGGATATACATTGATCGCCAAAATAACAAGCTCGTTAGCGCTGCCCACTCGTTAGATACCGCGCTCGCACGTAAAGTTCTAAATAACGATCTTGCAATGTAAATTACTATTAAATAAGTATTGCCTTCTTTACGATTTTTCGTTAAAATAAGTGGCACTTGACGATTCCTCGTTAAAAAACTATGCAAAAAAGAATTGTAAATCTCGGCTACAAAGCCATACCATAGACGGTAAGTCAATGCTGTATTTGTATCTTTACTCTTCGAATTCACTATTTGGTGTGAAAACATTCATTCATACATGCATTCATTCATTATCTTTAACCTCTTTTAGATTTCGTTGTCTAGGATAATGACAATCTAGTGTGTAACTGACAAGTAACTAAATTGTCATTTGTGTAGCATGAGCGTGTAGTAAAAGCGACCAACCAAAAACTTCTTTTCGGGTACTACAACAATGCAGAAATGCACAAAAATGTCGGCTTTAGCAAAGCTAGTTAGCAAAGTAGTGTACGACAGAACGCAGCTTAACATGCAACCACGATCTCATCCCAAGAAACCTTCGCCACCATGTGCCCCGCCCAAGAAGTTTGTGTTTCCTCCACTTCCTAAAACTTTGACGAACCAAGCTTTGGCTGAAAATTGCCCGAACTCTAAATTTTCCTGCATCTCGGGTCCTGCGGTAGGAACCCACGTAAGATTCTCGCACACGGACGTAAAGGTACCAGATTTTTCTTCATACCGGCGGTCGTCAGCGGAGAATCGAAAGAAGAAGAACAAAGATACGTACGGTTCTCGTGCGAGTTTCACCTATCTGATCGCCGGGGTGGGTACCTTGGGCGGTTTGTACTCCGCCAAAACCTTGGTTACTCAGTTGGTGTCATCTATGAGCGCTTCCGCCGACGTGTTGGCTCTGGCCAAAATTGAAATTAAGCTGTCGGACATCCCCGAAGGCAAAAATGTGACCTTCAAGTGGAGAGGCAAGCCCTTGTTTATCAAGCACAGGACGCCCGCGGAAATCGCTAACGAAAGGGCGACACCCCTGTCTGTGCTGAGGCATCCGCAAACTGACGAAGAGCGAGTGAAAAACCCCGAGTTTTTGGTGATACTGGGCATTTGCACCCACCTGGGTTGCGTGCCCATCGCGGATGCTGGAGATTACCCCGGTGGCTACTACTGCCCATGCCATGGATCACATTATGATGCGTCTGGGCGCATTCGGAAAGGTCCTGCTCCTTTAAATATGGAAGTGCCAGAGTATAGTTACCCTGATCCTAACTTACTGGTTGTAGGTTGAAATGATCTATTATGGTGCAGCAGGACGTCGTTGTAAGTTACATGACATGACATTGTGTGTTCTATGATCTCTATTAAATTGCTGTTCTACAATTTGGTGTTTGTTATAACAGTGAGTCAAGGTCTTTACCTACAACTAAGGATTTCTGTTTGAACTATACTATAGCAAATAGGAAAACGTGTGTTAAAAAATGTTAATGTGTAATTAAGTAAATTACTTTCTTTGGTTTAAATTTAATTGTTTTTTTAAGTTGAAAATAACTTTTTTTTTAAAATGATGAATGAATAAGTTTAGTATCGTCACGTTTTGGATATTGCCTATCTTTAACGAAGAATATATGGGGTAGCTAGTGTTCTCCAAATGTTGGAAATATGTAAATATAACCAACTGGTCAGCATAATATTAGTGTTACCGTTTAGGCAAGACAAGACTTTGAAAAATCTTTTATTGTCTCGAAATTGACAAGTCTTAGTCTAGGTTAAACATTCTTGTTATTGTTTTGTCTAGATATCGAGATTCTAGATTGTTTCAAGACCACGCATCCTTTGGGATGGGCATTATATTTGTGAAATTTTAAATGTTTTGATAGTTCAGGGAAAGTGCTATTTTATTTTTACTACTATCTTCCCCCTGTATTTTAGTCAAATTGTTTGAACTATAATGCATAGCAATGATCATCTTATAAGAAATGAGATTTTCTTTTCAAATCTTACACAATATTATATTTTCCGTATACCTATGTAGCTTTTGTTGCGATAGATTGTAAAATGATTTTTTTATATTGGTTTGAATACTTTCCATATTAATTTATGAAATTACCTATTGCGGAGTAATTTTAGTATAACGGTTTTCTTGAATAATAGAAAAGAAATATTGCTAGAATAGAAGTTTTGATCATAGAAACAACTTTCTACCGGCCGAACAATAATGTATGGGGAAATAGAGTTCATATTACGTACAACCTACTATGAGTAGTTAATCTTCTTTTTCGTTAGTGACTAGATCTATTTTTGAATATACGGCTTTTCCAAATCCTTCCAGTTTTGTCTATCTCCAGCTTTCACCATCCAGTTTCACATCATTACCTCATCTCATTGGTGGACGTCCCGTTGGTCTTGTGAATTCCTTAGTGCTATTTTTCGTAGAGGTCTCTGTATATATATATGTCGTAGGTACAGTATATATGTCGTACAAATCTCTCTCAACTTTTGTTCGTTCCCTTTCGTATATAAATCTAGTTTTCGATATGTTAAAGTTATGCTCACAATAATGCGCTCCATAACTTTTTGGGTTTTTTTCTAGACTACTTAAATTTGTTTTCGCTATTGCCCAGTCTTCAACACCATAACACATTACAGGTAGTACACGTGTTAAAAGTTTTTTTATCTACGACCACTACTAAAAGTAGGCTTTTTAGCGCTATCTTGTTTCACTAAAAGTGACGTTTTATAGTTTACCGTGGTTAAAGAAATCAGCTGTTTACTTTTAGCACATGGTCTAAAAGTGAAGTGAGGCTATAAAACTACAATTTCGAACTGGAAGTGAAGTTGTAAAGTTATTCTAGTTGCTTCTTGCGTTACAGGTAAAGCGTTTTTCAAATAATTAAAGCATTATGTAATGAATACAGTCAGATGTGGAGTATCAATAATTACATTTCGTAACTCACCTTGACAGTACTGGCGTGGCAAACAATCGCCCGCGCGGCGTGGGCTACTGTTTATTATGACATTAATTAAAAGTGTCGCAGATGCAAACCTTTGTTAAATCGATATTTATGGATTAATAACGGTAAAATTACGGTCGGAGATAAAATATTGTATGCAACACGTGCTAAAAGTCGTTTATTAACGAGACATGTTTCATGTCTCGTGCATAAATGTCAACTTTTAGCCCTTGTTGCATAAATAGCTATTTCTTACTTTGGTGCAGAAAGTACACATTTTTTACACGCATTTGCTTGACTATTTGCTGCACTCTAATGTCGAGTGATCTGATTGGCTGAAACTGACAAATGTTAATTTTTTTTGAGAAATTTCAAATTGAAAAATTATAGTATGTTATTATATGAGCGATTATGACAGCCATTATTCACGAAGATGACATTGCGCCACAAGCCGAAGGCGCGTGGCTCAAGTCATCTGAGCGAATAATGGCCATAATTGCGAATGTAATACGATATTTTATCTACTCCTATGCAATAGGAGTTTTGTGTTCATATTTCCGAATTATGACATATGTGACAGTAGTTAACTTCAAAAGTCATTCAATAATAAGGATGCATTTTGTGATTGGCTACAACCTATTGAATTATGAAAATAAAATTTTATGATTGGCTGCAAACCGTGAATTATGAATCATAATTCATGGCCATTATACAGTAGAAGTAGATAAAATCTCTTATTGAATGGGAAGCCGCCGTAGAAAAAATAGTATGTAACAAACTTCAAAATAGTCAGTTCACGTAGCCGGGAAAACAAAAATACGAAAATATGCTCAGGCGTAGTTGATCCTTTGTTTTCTAACATGGCAGTCACCATATGGCCCGTACCTCGTGGAACATCCAGTATATAGCTTTCCAATTTTTCAGTCATGTTCTTTACGTACCACCCCGTCACATCACTTTCGTTTTCGTTAGTTTCATCGATAGTCCTTCGATCTTACATTTGTGCAATTTAACATTTCTTGTAGTTATTGTAAATCGTTTGCAATTATAATAACATCTGCATATCTTATATGACATTCACCATTGCCTGGCCATTCAATTTTTTTACATACGTCTTCTAATGGGAACGTAAAAAGTTTGGGCGATAGATTATTACTCCTTGTCTACGACCTCTTTTTAAGTGCACTTTGTTAGTTGTAGTCTACTTTTCGTTGTAAGAGTTTTTCATATAGACTGTCCATTATACTGTTTTTTAGTTGTACAGCCCATGTTTCTCTCGTGTCGAAAACCGAGCTCTGTAGAGTAGTGGTTACCATGTCTGCTTAGCATTTGGGAGGTGTCGGGTTCGATTCCCGTGGCCGTCTGCTCTGATTCAGGTTTTTAGGTGGTTTTCCTTAGTCAACAGAGTACCTTCTCTGAGACGAATGTCGGGGCAGTACTTTTCCACCTTTCCTGACCTCTCCTCCATTTTTCACCCCTCCTTTCTCTCGCCCATCCGCAAGGTCCCTATAGAAGCCCCCCCTCAGGTGGGGAATTGAAATCACCATGTACACTTGCTTTCAAAACTTTCGCGTACACATTCAAAATCAAGTAACAACGATTTTGCAAAATTTTAGCTGTGTGAACGGGTAATTTTGATATTACGTTCAAATGACATTGACAGCATGTGCTCTGTCAGTCGAGGCATTTTCACTTTTCAAAAATTTAAATGTCAGAGTTGATTAATTACAACCCTGATTTAATACAGCGAAAAATTGATGTACGCGAAAGTTTTTAAAGCAAGTGTACCTTTACTTCGTATAGAAAGCTTTTCCTGAGCCAAAATCTCATGTATAGCATGATCAAAAATTATGTTCATCCTGTATGGCTATACAATTGTTTCTAATTTATAAATGCAACTATAAGTTGCTTAAAATTCAAAACACCCTGTATCTCGAAAATGAACCATTTTAGGACATATGTTTATATAAACTTTTTTGCTTATTTTTAGTTGTAGAAACCGTCTATGTATAGCCAGCCCAACATTTTTGTAACACCCTGTATATGAAGTGAGTAAGTAAGAATGACATTTAGTATGTTTTAATCCTAATATGTTGTCGAATTGTTTAAACTGAAACAGCAGAGGTCTTAATTGTGTAACATTCTTTTAAATATTTAATGTCTTCAGTTGCTTCGATTTTATATTCTAGTTCTGCGTTTTTAATTACTAGGTCTTCAAATGTTTGAGCTTTCGTTGATGTACAGGTAAATGTGTGTTTTAGGTTTTTGGAAATTAAAGGATAATCGAGCCGCGATCTAATTTTTCATGATTCATGTTCTGCGTTAGTTTTCAGCTTAGTCCAAGAATGAGTAGTGCACAGTATAACAGTATCATTTGCAGATAAATTTGGCAATTTAAGTTTTCACAACTATCGATACGAACTTCAACTTTCCCAACTTTTTTCTCGTGGATTATTTGTAATATAACAATCTTATACCATAAATTACTATAATCTATAATATGTAACTAAATTTTATCTGATATTCAACGTAAAACAAAATATTATTGATCAGTAGTAATATGCGCATATACGAATAAGTATAGTGTTTTGTAAAAATATGCAGAAAATTTCAGAAATATGCATGTGCATATGCCATCACATTTATTTTCTGCAGAATTTAAAAACGCTTTAATGAATGTCCATTAATGATAAACCAATAAAAACGTTTTAAAAAGGAGAGAATACGTATTTTGTGTTATTTTACTGATTATAGTAATTCTTACAATGATTTACATCATAATTAAGCCGTTATTTCAATGAAATGCATAGGTAATAGAAATAACAGTCTTAAATTAATAATTGACATAAAAACATTACAATTAAATGCTTTCCAAAATTTCCAAAAAACTTCTGTCATATGTTTGAAAACATGTACTGTTAAAATATTGAAAACGATCCTTTAACATCTACAGATCTACAAGGAGCATTTATAAATTTTGCAGTAACACTAGGAGCTACATAAAGGTTCTCAACAAATTTGCCATTCAAAACGTGGCTTACACTATTGAAGATAGCATAACCAGGGTTTTTTTTATTACAGAAGACAATTTTTAGAAAATTTGAGCACTTTTCTGAATTCTCACAGCTGTTAATGCCAAAGATTCACGAAAAGTTATTCCTTGTGTTTCAAATGGCGTAGCGATCTCGAAACAAAACTAATATATTTCGATAAATGCTAGTTCTTGGTAAATTTTCGGAGGTGTAAATATTTCTGCAGTTTTCAGTTGCTATAATAGTAAATTAGTTTAGTACCTATATTCCAAAACCACGCTTTTGATTCTTTAATATTGATCGGATTGTCTAAAAACCTAACGATTTACTTTTTTCTTCGAAGATTGTGAAAAAATACCAGTGCCACGTTATTTTTTTAAATTCCGATTGTGATAAAATACCAGTGTCTTGGTATTTTTTTCAATTCCAAATACCTGAAAGCAGTCCTAGGTAATTTTCGCCAAAAGAATTATAGATGTATGCTATAATATGCACACAACTGATAAAATATCCAAGAAATGCGTAAATATTCAAAATAGGCATTAATTAATTTGGGTCAATAAACTACAAAAGCTTTAATTCGTGCATATTTTTAATCACATCCTACGATATGCATAAGAATATGCAGTTTGCATAAAATCGGTTTGCTACTGATCAGTGTCAATTATATATATTTGAGGATGTTTTTTTTTTGTTATTTTATGCCATCACAGCGACAAAGAAAATTTAAAAATTCTTTTTCATTGAACACAAAATTTATTCCGATCAAAATTAGACCTGCAAAATACAATGGAATAATGGAATCAATGTTGATTGTTCTATTATATAGTACTAGCAGTCCAGTGAGACAAATGTCTCATTTAACGCGCCTTCAAACCTCGATCGGTTAGGCAACCACCCAGACCTGGAAGGTGTCAAAGTGGTTGCCTAACCGATCGAGGATTTAAGGCGCAGAGGGTCGCAGCTACGTTTGGCGGCCGAACCAGTTTTTCTTTAATACGCGTTCTATTTAAAAAACGGTCTTTTTGTGATTTCTCGAAAACCGGAAGTGTCACGTGACTGAAATTCGGTTCCTGACCTGACATGACCATTCCAAACATATAACTTTTAATAACTTTTTTCTCTATCTCTTACGGTTTGGCTGCTGAAACAGCGTCCCGGACAAAACAGCGTCCCGGACAAAACAGCGTCCCAGACAGACACGTCTATTAGATAAAGGATGATCAAAAATGATTTTCATCTAGTATGGCTATGGAATACTTCCTAATTTATGAATGCAACTATGTTTATACTAAAATTTCAAAGTTGACATTTGATTTTTAAGTGACTTATAGTTGAATTAATTCATAAATTAGGAAATATTCCATAGCCATACTAGAAGAAAATGATTTTTGATAATACTATGGAATCGAACTGACAGTTCTTTGCAAGGGAAATGAAAAGAACTGCTGTTTCATTCCGAACTCTGTGGAAGTTGAAGTGTAGATGAGATAGGAACTAGCTCGCACTGTCGCAGTGCTAACTTTAAATTGAAAGATTTTATGCATGGACAGTGATTTTCATATACAGTGTGTCCAAGATAAGGAGGGCCAGTATGGGGATCTCGGTAATGGTAAGAGATACAAATTTGGTTAAATGGGAAGAAAGTTGCGCAATTAAAGGACTAAAAAAATTACGTCTAGAAATCCTTAATATGATTTTTCGTTTTTGAATTATCTCAAAAAAACCGAATTTTTAGATTTTATTTTTTATTTTTTTCTGGCGTTAATATTAAAGTTAGAGCGAAACTGATTAAACTTCTTTATAGCAACTTTTAGTGGACTTCATGATTACGTTATCAATTCTTTTATCCGACGTTTCGTCTTCGAGAAACCATCATCAACTTCATTTTTTTAAATACGGTCCTGGTTTTTTGATGCCAAATTTGCAAAGCCCTTGTTACTCTGAATTCAACAATGTACCACATATTATGATTTAATTACGTTTCGAGCTTTTTTCTGATCATCATCAGAAAATTTTTTAGATACGGACCTGCATTTCTCATAATTTTGTAAAAATAAGTTCATACAGTAAGATAGGCGTTTTTAGATGCCGTTAAAATATTAAAATGCACATCATAATGTCATAATTCTGATACATTAATTTAATAAGCAACCAATAACTATTAACAATAAACAACAAATAAATGAACAAAAGATAAGCAGAATGAATGAGAAAACGAACCTTGAAACAATATAATAGGTAGGTATTTAACGTTTTGAAATAGAAGAAGAACTTAGAAGATTGGTTGTTGAAGCCTTTCAAAGTATAACGCCAGTATTGCTGAATAATGTTTTAGATTCTACAGTTAGATGTGATTTATGCATAGAGAATGATGGCAACCTTTTTTAATACCTTCTGTAAATTTAATACCTATTAAATGGTTTCGATGTTCGTTTTGTTACTCTTTCTGTCTATCTTTTGTTCATTTATTTGTTGTTTATTGTTAATAGTTATTGGTTGCTTATTAAATTAATGTATCAGAATTATGACATTATGATGTGCATTTTAATATTTTAACGGCATCTAAAAACGCCTATCTTACTGTATGAACTTATTTTTACAAAATTATGAGAAATACAGGTCCGTATCTAAAAAATTTTCTGATGATGATCAGAAAAAAGCTCGAAACGTAATTAAATCATAATATGATGTACATTGTTGAATTCAGAGTAACAAGGGCTTTGCAAATTTGGCATCAAAAAACCAGGACAGTATTTAAAAAAATGAAGTTGATGATGGTTTCTCGAAGACGAAACGTCGGATAAAAAAATTGATAACGTAATCATTAAGTCCACTAAAAGTTGCTATAAAGAAGTTTAATCAGTTTCGCTCTAACTTTAATATTAACGCCAGAAAAAAATAAAAAAGAAAATCCAAAAATTCGGTTTTTTTGAGATAATTCAAAAACGAAAAATCATATCAAAGATTTCTAAACGTCATTTTTTTAGTCCTTTAATTGCGCAACTTTCTTCCCATTTAACCAAATTTGTATCTCTTACCATTACCGAGATCCCCATACTGGCCCTCCTTATCTTGGACACACTGTATAAACCAGAATTGTGAGTCAGGAAATGCTGAGGCTTAAAAGCGTTTTGAAAAATAGAGATAATATTGAGGAATTTCAGCAAGACTTTTTCTCGTTAGGTTACATCTATCGATTTACATTTTTTGAGCTTTGAGCTTTTCCGACCTTATATATTTCAGAACTTCTTGTTTTTATTAGGTTCTTGTAAATATTAACGCAAAAGTTGTTCAATTGCATTTTTTCTGAAACTCTGATAATTAAAAATGATTTCAATTAATACAAGATTGCATCGTCTTGTGGCGCCAAGCTTATCAGTACATCGGGATCACACGATTAGGTGGATGCCGGTATTCCTCAACCGGTCCGTCAAATCGATGGTATCAGCTTTTATAGGATACAGTTTGTAGAATCTCACAGATAATTACTAAGTTGACCAAATCGATCAGGCCCGCTCAGTACTGGATCGGAAGATTTTATGAATGGCAGTGATAGCAGATGTCGTAGCAGTAATTGATAGATGCTGTGCTTCTTATCGAGCGAGCAGCTGATACGTGGGGTTGTACATGAAGTTTACCGAGCGTGTTAAGACGCGATGCCCCCAAGTCTTTTGTAGCTACCTACCTGGATAGGTAAACGACCGAGTAATGGTTGACGTATGCACATCCAGATTGGGGTTCCTTTACCTACTTATTCATTAACGCCACACAATATCTAGTTAAGGGTAAATCGAATATCAAGGGGAGGGGGGGGGTAAGGACAGTGCCGGCGAGACGCACATCTGCCAGGAGCAGGTGTGGCTCTTGCTCTCCCCGGACAGCTTGCACGCGAGAGACCGTCTACCCCCTTCCTGTCTCTTGGTACCGTACTTGGCACAACCATCCCTCAGCGTCTACCGACACCCTTGCATGTTCGTCTGCATCGCAGCACCGGAGCAACATGTTACAGCTCGTCGCAGAAAAAGCTCTTCCTTCCTCACACGGTGTAATCCGCTAATGGAGATTCTGTGTGATAGCGTTAATGAGGGTAGCGATGACGGAATGCGGGGTGGTATTGTGATCGAAGGCCGCGCGGGGGTGCCAGATGCGCGGCAGCTGCGGAACGTCAGCTGCCTCGCCACCCTCTCGTTAGCTGTGGCTATCTTTGCTCACCTACGATTGCAGGCACGTGCCATCACTTACCAGGACATGCACTTCCTATGTCGTCATGAGAATGGACAAACACGCCCACTGCTGACCCTCCCATTGCGGGTTTTTGGCTCTGCAGACCACGGGGATTACACACAAGTACCAGTATGACCTGTGACGTAATTGCATCGGCCGGTGCAGGTGAATACGAGGGGAACCCTGAAAATGTTGAGGATTAAGAAAACTACGTTTTTACTCGATATCTGGGTTACCTTTTAGTGTGGAAGATTGTTGGTTTATGTGTCTGTTTTCAGTTTTCAGAACCCGTTCCATTTGTATCTGTCAGTGTCAATGTGTTTGCTTCTTTCATTCTTTACTTGTGCTTACAACTGCTTTCTTTAAACTCATTCCACGTCTTCCTTGATCTGCCTCTTATGTTTTTTTTTCGCAATGCTTGCCTGCATCGTGATTATTTTCCACTAATCTTTGACAAAGTTTTGCGTATGCCCGTTTAATGGTTTAATTTCTAAATGTCTAGAAAATCTAGTGTTGTCTTCTACTTTCTTCTGGCATTGCACTTTACTTTGTCTTTTCCTAGTTATATTCCAAGATTCGCTTGTCTATGTAAATATTCATTTTCCAATGTGGCTGAAAAGGTCTAATACATTCTTGTCTTAACCCTTTGATGTTTCAAACAATGATAACTCAACGTTATATATCCTCATTTAGTTCAGCCATATCCTAACGTTTTTTGTTTTTAGTCGCACCAAATGTCTTTCCAAGTATATAAAGCACGTGTGAACTTCTCTTTAATGCTAACTTTCGTTTTTAACTGTACTGGCACTGAAATTGGCTTTATGGGAAGGGACCCTTTGTCCATAATTTTTTATTGTATTTAGAAGTTCTTCTTTCGTTTATTGGTATAAATTTATGATTTATCTCCATGGCGATATTGTGCCCTAGTGCTGCCTTCAATTGCTCTTTTGTATGGATTCCCCGATTTATTTTAGTCATTGGTGGTTCTCCCTCTTCGTATTTACTAATAAGCAGCATGCCTGTGTTGGGCGCGTGTAGATATTTTCTCTTTAATCTGATTTTCCTGTAGTAATAGTCTGAAAATATTGTTTCCATATCATAATATGCTCCGTTTTTTTCTCAATGCAAGTTGTTCACATTTTGTTATTAATTTTGACTTTGGTTTTTTTTATATCTGCCCGTTTAGCTCTTTTTTACATTTTTTAGTGTTTGAATTTTGATATTTCTTAAAATATTAATATTCCTAGTTATAGAATGATACCAGAACAAAAGTTAAATCGAATATTTAAAAGTCGGGAACATTTCGAATTCATGAAAAGACAGTAAGCACAAATGCACAAAATTATTTTGTTTCTGGAACCGTTGTTTAAAATAGCTTTTCGATACTCATTTTAGTATGGATACTAGATCATTACGAAAGCAGTCATGAAATTATTGTCCTGACTAGTCAGGAAAGTACTTTTTGCCCTCCTGACATGTAAACAACACATTCATACACAGTTGACGTCCACCGTAACTACGATATTACAGTTTGTTAGTGTTTTTATCTTCATCGGTGTTGTTATAGACTATTAACCAAATAAATTTTTGTTATCAGCTTCATTACCGTACTCTTTTTATATAAAAAATATATAGAACCAAAATTTATTGGTGAAGATAAAATTGAACAATATACGTTTGCTTATGGCACTTAACGAGACTCGTTCGATAGCCGCAAAAATCGGCTCACCGCCTCGTTTTGGCAATCAAACTTGTATCGTTAATATCTATTACACATCCAGGTGCGGTATAATGACTAGAACATTTTTAGGTCTCCGAGACCCTTAAACAAAGAAGTTACTTTGTAGTAACCTTAAACAAAAAAAGTACTTTATAGTAACTTTGTAGTACTAAAGGGTTTTTGCAGAAATGTAGTTGGTCGTTCAGTAAAGCTTTATAGAAATAAAGAAAATTGACATTTACGATTTTGATTTTTGAAATTTTTAAGCGTCAACAACAAAATATACTCGAGTTAGTTTGCTTGATGACAACGGTGGTTTTGATATTCATAATCAAAATGTGAAATTTATAGAAACTCCAAAAAAAAATTTGTCGGCTAATAAATGTAATACAATACTCGGTGCGTTAAGCATTTTTCGCATTTCATTCAGGAACTGACAAAATTGCCATTATCAAAATAATTTAGTAATGTGGTACTTTACAACATACTAACCATTACAGCATGGCAACGTATTTGCATAAAAACGCTTCGCTCGCTCATACTCAAACAAGCCAAACTCGTTTAGTAAAACTTCACTTTTCTAAACTTCGTGCGTAATATACTATTAAATCACTCGGTTTTAGTAATGCGCTCGGCTTCGCGTCGTCCTTCAAACATAAAACCTCTTACTTGAAATTAAGTGCCCGAACTTTACTTTTTTTACTGTAAAATGCAACCTACCCCACTCGTAATGCAAATGACTATTGCCTGGCTCAAATAAATAACTATAACTAGATCTGTACAAAAACAGCAATAAAAATAAATAACTACAAAATTAAATAACCTCTTTATTTACTTAATTATTAATTCATTAACATGATTCTTACAAAAAATTTAAACCTTGAATTATTTGCAATTACTGATTTTTACTAAAATTTAAACAGTTTCGGAAAAAATACTATAATACATAATACGCCAGGAAAGTGTGTTTTTACTGGACTTGGCGGCTTAGCATACTTGTCCTGGCGACCTCATATTACATACAGCCGCCTCGTCCTGTAAAGCATCACTTTTCGGACTTGTTCTGTAATATAGTATTGCATCAAAATAGCATTGACAATTTCGCGTAAGATTAAAATGTAATACGTCTTGTGCTAATATACGAGTCACGCATTGAAAAAAAGTGAATAAAAAATGGAATATCTACTATAGAATTTTCTTCAACTTTGTAAGCTGTTTTGGGTTACTTACAATTGTTGGCTTGACCCTCCTAGCTCGGAATCAACTGATGTCCTCACAGTAATAGTTCTACCCTAATAGGGCTCCATTCAGGCGCAAATATTAAATGGACGGGAGCAGGGTGGACTGGTAATGCCATGGTCGTAAAATTAATTTCATGTAGCATTTTTTGTTGCCGTCCATAAATTAGGTTGGCTCGTGTATTCATGGTGCTAATGAAAATTAATTTGATTCGAATTTGCGCTCGTCAGTGCAGAAAGATGCTAGTTGGAAATGAAAGAATGGCGATACGCCCTTCGTAGTTAATTCAAAAACCTATACCATCTGCCTGATAAATTAATTCTGTCGTTAATTTAACACCATAATTTTCGGCAAAGCGTTTTAATTTTTCTAGATAGTTGTATAGCAGAACTTGAAATTAACGGTCAAAGCGAGGTGGTAGTAGAACACGTAAGGTTTCAGTGATTGCGATCATGAACATGTCTGATTGATTTAGATATTGTTTTTTGGTAAAATATAATTTATATCGTGGCATGTTTTGTATGGGACCGATATAGGGAAGAATGGTACTGGTCTTATGGTGAATGCCACTATTTCTTGTAGAGGATTTTCTGCTGTTGGTGTCAGGATACTAGTTTTTTTTTATTTGAGTATCTTTTCAATATTGTTGCATTTACATAATCCTTCCATTGATTTGGTACTAAACGATTTTCATTTAAACAACGCATTCGCTTAATAATATCATAATCGTATTTACACTTCTTTTGTCCCTAATCTTGCGACATTGATTTAGCAAAAATAATACTGTGACATTGAGGACACTTAATATTTTTGAACGTATTAAGGCATTGCCATGACGAAATTTTGTTAGGAAATTGATCGAACATTAATGTAATTAAGCCGAAGTACCTCGAAAAAGTGTGAGCACTCAGCGGCAAGCCATAGATTGGAGGATACGGTCGCGCCGGCTCCTTTTGCCGGAAAAGTTAATCGGGCGCATTAAATTTCAGCACGAGCTCGTTACTGCAGCAACCGTATAAATTGCAGAAAATTACGACCGATACCGTTAATCCCAATTGGCAACCGCGAGACCATCCTGATTACGACAATAAAATTCGGCCATCTGCCTCTCGAGCGGTCGCCTCCGGGCCTCCTCGCATCACAAAAGAGCAAAACGCACATTGTTCGGCGGGCGCGGAATCTTTCTCCTCGGACCCGCGCCAGATGCTCCTTGGGGTCCTTCCAGGTGCTCCTTAACGAAGCACGTCGTGCCTCAAATCCGGGCTCGAAGACGCCTGCTACCTTCAGCACGAGCCACAGCTGTCTCTGATTTCGGGCAGGTGCTCGCCTCTTCCTGCTGCTGCTGCTCCTGCAGTTTGTCTTCCAATTCGAAATCCGCGGCCGCCGGCCCAGGATCGGCTTTAAAATTTTTGAAGCTGTACTGGGAAATGTCACAACCTGACTAATACCTAGCTACTTACATTAGTCCGGTAGCTAAGTACTTCACGGTCGAGCCCATCGGGGCGAGACACGTAATCTTATAGGGTCATAAAGGCGATTTTTTTTATACTGAATGGTTCTTATTTGTATTATTGAAGAATTATCCCAAACTATTTGCTTTTAAAATGCCGTGATTCTTGTTCTACGTTTGGCAGTACTGAAGTGTATTGCTGGTGCCACGCAAAACCTAACTTGCTAACCTCGTATTTGACATAGACTGACGGTGTCAACAAAAATATACTTGGTACGAGTGCCAAAAGTATAATATGAATCGCAGACGTCATTAAATGCGACCGGTCTAGGCCATAAAAATGTACCTATCGGACTCGTTGCGAAGCTGGTAGATAGTTGCTACTAGATCAGTATGCAAAAAATATATTACGTTACTTGTTAGTAACTAACAAATATATGCAGCTTTAACAAGGATGTCCGTAGTCGAAATAAGAAGTATGTATTATAAGTTAACAATTCTATGAGTTGCATAATTTGCCATTTTTACTAACTACAATCGCGTAAGGTCGCTATAGTAACTTAGATTAATAATAGCATATTGTTTCAACACGACGGAGTAACTACACGTACTACAAGAAACACATGTATGTGCTCTTGATACGTTGTCACTATATCTATTTTATGATACCGTTACATTCCATGCGACTCCAATGTTGTAACTGCTGCTGAATTAAGCTACTTCTACGAGTTTGTAATACTAAACATTTAAAGCATGTCATACTCTAAAAAGTCTGTAAAAGTAATGATAATCTGGATACTTCAGCAAATATTGCAAAAGAAAATTTTTACGTAGGAAATTATAAACTAAATGATGTTTATAAAGAAGAAACATATACTGGCATCCATCAGAATCTCGTGTAGAAAAAAATGCTATTAGAAACCTTTGTAGCGCTGTATGGATATAAAATATGGGCAAAGGTCATTAGTGAAAAAAGAAAGTTAATTTCGTTTGCGTTATGGTATGGTTTTGCTAAAAGCAAGGTGAGTTCATGGAATATCCAATAGAGAAATACTGAAAGAATACATGGAGGAAAAAGAATAATAAAATACATAATGAGAACAACAAACTGAAGAGCTGCATCTAACCAGTCTTCGAACTGAGGACTAAGAAGGAGGAGTAAGGAAAAGAAGCCTCCACTGATAGAGAATACTAACCCACGAGGGCTACCAATAATTGAAAGGAAGATAAAACGGAATGGTCCTCAGACAACAATGCATATTCGAAATAGAATCCATAGAATGCTGCAGCTACAGAGAGATGATACTGGCGAAGGCAAATCAATCTACAAAAAACCGATGGAGAATGCAAAATTAGACGCCGCTTTACAGGCGTTATTGCAGAAAACTTTTAAAAAGAGCAGTCACGCTACAAACAGGCCGCTCACTTTCTAAACATCGTCTCCCACGGGCATGTAACATTTGTTTTTTTCAATAGAATATTATGTACGTTTTTTACTAAGAATAGTGTATGATTGCATATTGAAATCAACATCTTATCGCAAATGTTGGTTTTTCTAGTTAGTAAAAAACATTTTACATTTCAAGTAATTGCAGTTTTGTTGTTCTTTACTTTTGAGACGTTGTAAAGGGGGAGAATTATGTAGTTTCATTTTTTTTAAAGAAAATTGCAACTTTTAAATCAGATAGTCGATAAACCTGATATCAAAACAATACTCATGTGTTTGTATAGAAATAGGTAGAACAAATTGGAATGTTTAAAGTACGTGTTAAATTCGGGGAAATTACTTTAAATAGATGAAAGTGTTCTCTTAACCATAAGCAAAGACGAATAGTAAGAAATAATGTTAGAAATTGTCTGTTTTGCTAATTGTTGTAAGAGTTTTGGAATATTTTTTCTTTAGATATCTGGTTAACATGCGCCTGTAAATAATGAAGTACATCAATTTCCTTTATTATTTTGATAATGTATTTTATTTACGGCTGCATTATAAAGTACTGTTTCTCACATCGCGGCAATAAAGTTGCTCTTTAAAGTACTAGTAAAGTAAACTTTACTTTATTTTACTAGTATTATAAAGTACGTTACTTTATTTCACTAGTGCTATAATAGTATACTATGTTATTAGGAGCAAAAGTTGTATTTTATGTGGCATTGCTGGACGGCAGATTAAGTACAGCCGAGCCACATAAAGATACTTTTGCTCCGAATATAGCATTTTTTCTTCAAACGTTTATAAGAAAATCCGAAGAAAATTACTCTATCTCGTCAGCGGCAGATGATATTATCTGTCGCATGGCAATAAAGTGACAGTTGAGCACCAGCAATCCAGCAGTGTAATGCCACATTTTACTGCCGTTTCAAGAAAAAGTACCTTTACGTCAGCTATCAATACCAAAATAAATGCTTGTCAATATCCCGTAAGGCACTCCAATGTTACTTGTTTTATGTCACAGAATAGACGTCAAATGTATAAATTAGATTTTTTCGATTTTAGCAGTCAAATATAAAACAAACTCGTACATAATCGGACTTGATTAACTCGCGTTCTTTATTGACCTCGCTCGCAAAACTTGCTCTGCTATAAATTGGAATCGCCAAATAAAGTCCTATATTATATACTTGTTATATAAATAGCTATTAACTACATCCGTTTTTTTCTCATAATGACAGCTCTGCTATGTTATTATAAATAAACACGGTGTACTACTATCGAGGTTTTTATTATATGTACGGACAAGAAAAAATAAAAATGGTAACAAATGATTCACAAATATTTTATTCCAATTCTTAAAAAAGAGGATATTATATTCATATAAGTAATTTTGCCAACAATTTCAATGATATTTTTGAGTATTTTCTTCTTAACCATAATAATGCGTAATCACTATGGTTTCTGTCAGTTTGATAATGACAAAAATTCAAACGTCAAAATTTAACCGCGGTTAAATATGTGTCAAAATTTAATCGCATGTTTTGCTCTGAAGAAATGTATCTCGTAAATTTTCCGCCCCAAAATCCCTCGTGCTACGCACTCGGGATTCTTGTTGAGCAGAAAATTTATTTAGCATATTTCTTAGCAAAACATTCTGACAGAAAGAGTCAAAATTTTATCGGCTATTTTAATGCACTTGGGATATTACTGTTGAGTAAATTGTAATAATCGACGAATTAAATTTAAGTTTTTTATAAATTTGGCAAAATAAGTGTTCGTTTAGATTTATCGATTAGTTTCATGTACCCCAAACCTAAAAAGATCTACGATGGATATTTGTTTTCATTTTAAGTAAGGATTCGATCTTGGAAAACTCACAATTAACCAGAAGCCTGTATTTTCCACTGGCGTTATAATTTTCCTGATCTTTCTGATAATGTAGATTCATATATAGTCTGTTCACTAAACATAAAAACACAAAGTGGCCTTTGATTTCTAAAATTTCATGAGTGTACTTGCAAAATGCATCTTTTGTCTAGGAATGTACTTACAAAAAGTTACTAAAACAAATAGGTTAAGAGTGTGACATTCAATAAGCATCTGTCATAACTACTTTTAGGGATGTTAAACGTGTTGGATACTATTGATGTAGCATTTATTAACAAGTATTTTTATTACATTTTATAAATGTTCAGGCAAGAATTTCCAGAATAGTATGTACTTTGACACTGAATTAATGATATTCATTAATTGTCATTTTTAAATTCAAAGTCACTTTTATGCAGGTATGGAAACCTTTGCAAAACAAAATTCAGAATCCCTAACAGACAAATTTTACGTATATGCCAACTTCAAAAAAATGTATATGTTTTTGTGTGACCTATAGTTTCCAATTTCTAGCGATGTTTGCAATCCTTTGTTTGCTTTTTCTACTAACGTGTTCTTCGCAGTCGTGGAATAGGAGCGTTGATTGACAACTCGAGCAGTAGCAAAATAAAAATCCGTTGTATATAATTGACAAGATCAGTCTTAAATGTAGCGTGATAGAGCTATGACAACACAGGCGATAATCAGGCTGGTAATTACACTCATCTCAATATTTTTATGATAAACATGAACTGTTAGGGAAGCTCCCAGAAGATGCATTGAGCTGTGGATGTGGAGACGAATGCTTCAGAGGCAGCATGTGGTCCATCCTTCAGGAAACACGTCCCTTTAAGATGTTGTAAAGCGTCGTTTACACAAGAATACTTTCATATTTCGGTCACATTATCAATAAAGGAGAGGATAATATTGATCGAACATGTAGTACAAATCAAACTGAAACCGTTGCCTGAACCGTTGTATTGATATTACCAAAGACATTAAAGAAAAAAGGATTTGTTGAAACAATACGCAAACAAACCGCGATCGATGGCCGGGAGCTGTACGTTCAGCAATCCAAGAATGTGAGGGTGCAATATAATAGAGCACCAAACTCGTGGGTCCCAAAACGTCTGCTAAGACGTGCTGATGAAGGGGAATCTTATTTCTTACTGTTCTGAGTTATCTCGTGTATTTTGCTCGATTTTAGGTGTCGCACAAAATGCACACGGGAAGGAAGAATAGAAGGAAAAAGACAAAAGATCAAATCGTAAATGAGCAACGTCTGAAGCTGAATGGGAAGAACTGGAGAAGTATCCTCTCCACACCGTTATAAAGATGCCTATTGGAAGGAAAAATAAAAGGGCATAGAGATAAAAAAGGAGAACGAATGCTCAAGAATGAGAAACCTTCGAAACTGCATTGAAAGGAATACCGAACAGCTATTTTACACGGTATGAAGTAGATATACATATACTGGAAGGCAGAGAAAAAAGAAAAGGGAAGGAGAACGAATATCATGAATCAGTAACATTAGAATCGATTAGATGCCAGCTATTCCACACAGCAGTAAAAAATATGTACTAATAGAAAGAATAAAAGGAGATAAAATATGAGTAAACGGACACTGTGGAGGAGCAACATCAGAAAATAAATTGGAAGAGGGAACTACTATCGGACACGCCCCAAAAAGATTTATACTGAAAAAAATGTAAAAGTAACGAGAGGTCACTAAAGAAGAACGAATATGATTGATGAGCAACGATAGAAAATAATTTTGGTAGTCTAAGTACATGAAGAACGCAAGAACAGTCATGAAACCGCCCCTGAAAAAGTGCCGCTTTGAGCGACAGTTCCCTTGATGTTGCCTAAAGCCGGCCTTGCGCGAGGCAGGTGTGATTCGGCCGCCGGATTTTATAATGTATACGGTCTTCGATTCCTCTTAAATAATGCACGTTTATGCGCCTTCTATTTTTGCTCGTCGCACGTGCAGATGGCGGAATTTGGGGGCAAAAAATCGAGCAACCCGGCGATTTATTTCGTCAAGATGGCAGTGGATACGAACGGCCCGTAACGATTCGCCTTTCCCCCTGATAAAATAGCAACATGGGGCAAGGCGTTCTTGGAAATCCAGACCGAAAGTGATCGTTAGAACCGGGGTAACATACGGTCGGCTAATTATCCGGTCAACGTTATTAGATCTATTGTTTGAGCCAAAACGTACGGAAGGAAGTCTTGGTATCTGCTTAATAACTATTCGAAAATGGCAGCTGGTTGCCATGACGGAAGTTTTTTATTTTTCAGAATTCCTGGTATTATAGATTGTCGTTAACGATCCGGTTAATTGGATTAAGATGTCAGTTGTTGAAATCGTCTTCCAATTTCTTATTTCTAAACCCCTGGGTTTTACTGTCAATAATTTGGTAGTAATTGGTTTGTAAATACAGTAGGATTCCCTTAGTACCAAATACCCGAATATTTTGGTATATAACAAAGACATCAACCAGAAAACTTAACTATTGGCAAAAATGTAGGTAGGTAATTATCTAAGGGCCGGTTGCAGAAAGCAATGTTAAGTCTAGTGTTAGCTAACATCGCGTCAAAGTGAACAAAATCGCATCAAATTTTGTTTACTAATGTATTAGTTACCATAAAGATTTGAGATTTGATTCGTTTTTGTTCACTTTGACGTCGCGTTAGCTAACACCAGACTTAACATTGCTTTCTGCAACCGGCCCTAAGTGTCAGAAGTTATATACCTTATCCCAATACCAAGGAGTAATTGAAAGTATTCTGATCAAAACCCTATCACCGAATACCACGTTATAAAGAAAATGTAATGAACAACTCTAGCCGAAGAAATATTTTCGAGTTCATATCCTTCTGTTTTTGGTGGTTTTGACAGCAGGATTCCAATAGCAATCCAAGTTTCGTCACGGGTGAAGAGCATTTGAGTATTACTTTCTAATAAACCACATTTTCGTTAGACAAATAGGCCGTGAGTGTTGGAATTGCCTTCTTAGCAACACCAATTCTTCAATTTTTCTATCATGCGGTTGTACAAATGTTTCCGCACTGAAATCATATTATCCCTTTCTACTCCGTTGAAACTGTTTTAAACATTATTTTGCGTGAAAGTAGTGAAGAATGAAGGATTATTTTCTTCCACGAAGAATTTATTACTTCACAAACTTAACGTCATCATTTTTATAAAATTTTTAAAGTGAAACTCGCTAATATTACAGAAACTTATTAACGAGAAATATAGTAGATAGCTATAAAACATACATGATTAATATTAGATTAAAATAAGACAAGAAGAAACGTTTAATGTACTTAAAACATCTTCACACTTATTTGCAAACTTTTATCGTTTACTCATAGTGTTTGTTCAAAAATGTTTTGAAATTTTTATTTTGGATATTTACTAGACGTAGTATTTATATTTATCGATTGATAATAATCAGTTGGAACTTTATACAGTGCTTTCGTAAAGTAGTGGGTAAATTCGTTAAAAATTCAAGGTATAATTTTTGGAAAAAGCGCCGAAACCGTCGATTTTTATTTCTATTTGAGCATTTTTTTCAAATAATATGTATACATACAGGGTGGCCCGCGTAGGAGGTATGACGTCATCGATGTTTTTTATAAATAGCAACCCTTTTTTATAACGGAATTTGAAAAAAAACGCATTTTTTTACTTCCGCAAAGCGGATTTTTGAGTATAGGTTATATGGCCAAAAATTAAGAAAACAATTTAAAATTATGAAATATTAAATTTAATTGCAATGATTATTCAACACTATAATCAATGAACCAATGAAAATTGTTCAATTTGTCAGAAACGGCCAATCAAAATTGACTGTAATTGAAAACACCTAATGTCACAGTGTTTTCACGCGAGCCCAATTGGTTCTAATGATTTCAATTTAGTGAGTAGCCTTTGACTGACATTTCACCAAAACGTCAAAGTCAAAGTTTGCAAATCAGCGTCGTTCTAATAACTCATTATAATCGTGTTGGAAGCTCCACTATTGAATTAACAGTGGAAAACGTTAAAAATGTATGCTGTCGAACACGGTAAAAGTCATCTACCCATATTGTTGAATAATCTTTCCAAATACCACTCAAGGCAAGATTTTTTAAGAGAATTTTTCACCTTTTGTGGTATTACCCTTGATAATTTCAAAAACAACTAAAGTAAATGTTCAAATTGTGCACCATTGTCTGCCTGACAGTAAACAAGAAGACCGACATGTTTTTTATTGATTGATGTCATTGATAAAAAAGTTATATCATACTTCCTAAAATTAAATTTAATGTTTTGCAATTTAAAAATTGTTTTTCTTAATTTTTGGTCATGTGACCTATACTCAAAAATCAGCTTAGTGTAAATAAAAATTGGGTTCTTTCAAATTCCGTAATAAAAAAAGGGGGTTGCCATTAAAATAAAACATCGATGGTGTCATACCTGCTATGCGGGTCACCCTGTATGTATATATTTTATTTGAAAAAAATGAGCAAATAAAAATAAAAATCGACGTGTCCCAGCGTTTTTCCCAAAAGTTATTCCTTGAATTTTAACGAATTTATCCACTATTTTATGAAAGCACTGGATACAATTGACAGTGCTACATACATAACATATTTGAATTCATATAGTACGTACTACGTAGCTGTCTGTCTAGCATGTGCGCAAAAAATTAAACATGCATTTCGTAAATGCCGGGTGTTGCTTGCGGCTTTGTTCGAATGCATAGACATATGCAGTTGCTGTAATTCCTGTAATTACTGAATTAGGTACTTTACAGGGTTGCTATTAACTCTGTTGTAATTTCACGTTATACTTATGGTAACTTATGTGCAAGTGAGCGTTCTCCGAAGCATGTAAATGGAGCGAAATTATAAGTAACCTTATCCTTCTTTCCCCCTAGAACTGGGAGGTTTGACTTAATGACCTATCATCTTTCCTTTTCAAAGAATTGCCAGGAGCAGGGGATGAAAAATCGTTGGAAATCATTTTTCAAGTTTTTTGTTTTTGTTATTTCTGTGGTTTTTTATTCATGTGTAACATGAGCATGCAATAAATTACAAAATATTAAAAATTCGTGTGGAAATCATATTTGTGAGTCTCGTGAAATGCTCGACTCATATTTCACAAATTGTATATTTCAGGATGTTTGAGAATAATGTTTTGGGTACTTATATAAGACAATTTGACAAAAATACCTTCAAAAATTTTACATATCTGGAGAAATATCCGAGCTAAAATTTGGAATTATTGTGCTTTCAGAGTGAATAACAATATGAAACCATTAACGGTACCTGAAAAAGCTAAGACATTGAAAATTTCAAATTTTGTTCTCCGTATTAGTTCATTTCGACAAAATATGAAATATATGAGGTTTCTTCAAACAATTGCTTATTTATATGTCAAAACACAAAATATAATTATAATAATTTATTGCAGCTGTTGAAGAATATCAGTTTCTGTTATATGAAGGGTGATAAAATAAATGCAGATTGAAAGTATGTTTATAATTAATCCAGAATTATGAACTGATAGTATTGACAATTCATTGCAATACATTTGTTTGTTTGGATTTGGAGATACGTTTTTTATGTAGTGATTATGAAAGTCGTCTTTTTTAACGAAAAATCGTATTGAAAGTAACTTTATTTAACGATTTTATTGCGAATTCTCAATTTGACAGTTGTAAATTCCGAAGTCCTTTTCGACTAAGTCACGAGTTACAAGAGATCACTATGCAAAACAACTACGTGTACCACACTTTTAAAAGTCCCTTTTTTTCATTAATTTTCTTCGTCCTCGTTAATCAAACTGCAAATTCATGAAAGAAAGTATGACTTTCAAAACTAGTTGTAGAAATTACTATTTTGCAACTGGGCACATCGTATGTACTTAATAAACTTCACGTTTTGCCATACTAATACTAAATTATGTGATTCGTGGCTAAACAAAATTTGTCAAAATGATTTTTTGAGACGAAACAATTTTTTTCAAATGGAGCTAACTATATTGGTACCATTCAATACTACCTTAAATATGGAATTCGGTATCATTATTGGGATGTTTTAGAAATTTATTTTCAAGCCGTTAAAAATATTTTTCCATCACAGTATTGTCGATCAGAATATCGTTCAGTGTAGAAGTTGGTAGCAGCAACTATATTTTTTTACATTCTCCATAATAGTAGTTTACGTGAAAAGTCCGGAAAGGACATTTCCGGATGAGTTACGTACAACATTTTTAGGCACCGCTGTTTCTTCTTAATTTTACCTAAATATTGAAACCTTCGAATACCAAACAAGCATTATACCTATGTGAAAATCTAGAGATACTTGTACTTAGTTGATTTATTAATAACCACAGTCGACAAATATTGTAAATCAATCAAAACGATTTTCCAAAATACTCCTGTAAAGAAGTACTTTCCGGCCAAAAAATTGTACAGTAATACATGATTTTCTGAACAGCTGCCGAAAAGCAATGTTAACATCTCCATTTTCTCATCTCTTGCATAAATTTGCCACATTTTGAACCGAATTAACAAGCAGTTTTAAGAGGTACATTAAAAACACTGGTAAACCATCACACATGTTTGACAAGCTAATTGTTTCATTTTGTCAAAGTCACCTTAGTTATTTATATATTAATATATAAGTAGAACAAAATTACATATTACAATTTTTCATTGGCTGCAATTTCGGTTGTATTTGTCCCTGTTGCAAAGTAGACATATCTGAAGATTCCTCATTAGCGATACTATTGAATGGTAACCAATGTGGTACCATTTGAAAAGAAACGAGTTTCGTCCTAAAGCCAATTTTGAAAAACTTTTTTCACTCATAAATCACATAATTTAAGATTTTCGACGCGATTTCGATTTTCCTAGCATTACATGGGTTGATTGGAATATTAATAATATATGTATAGGGTGCCCTATTTCAAAATCAAAAGTTGGTATAATTTTCGCTGAAACTGCAACTGAAAAAAACTATATGTCAAAAAGTAAGGTTGATGAACTACATACTATGTGCTAAAAATGTGTTTCAAAAATGTATCTTCAAAAATTAAAATAGGGGGTTTACCATGATAATGTTACATCCGGTATATTGCCATTTGGCTGTTTTGTAACATCACTGTAATGGCGCGAGGATTAAAGGGCTCTCAGTTCTAAGGTATCACTTCATGCTAATGGTTAATAGTCGAATAGGTGTTCTACCAGATTGTCTAATTTTGCTTGCGTTAAACGACGCTACATACTGTGAAAAATCAATTGGGTTTATTTTAATCCACATAAAGATCCAACGGGGGCACATAATCCCAATTTGCAAAATTAGAAGTTTTTTCTGAAAAATTTCACGATGTTTTTATGGAATTTACGTAATTATTTTGGCCTTAGTCCATCAAAACATAAGGAACTAATACCTACACCATCAATTGAAATATTTTTGGTTAAGTGAAAGATGTTCAAAATATATGAAAGTAGAAGCGCAAAGAATTCAGTAACCTTCAATGATAATGATTGTGGCATATAACTCCCCAAACGCAATTTTTGAAAATGAAATAGAACGTGTATGCTCAAAGGGTTAAAACTTCGCGTTGGAGCCCTTGTATCTTTGGCGCCGGTGCTGAATCTAAACGAATTTTGAAAAGCAAACCGAAAAGTTTGAAAATTTAATTTGGATATTCTGGTAATATTTATAATTAATACCGAAATGTCGAAGGGGTGCTACCCTGCAATCTATTTTATTATAACAATACCAGAAGAAACCGCGAAAGTATTATGCTGTTTTCTATATTTACAAGTGTCACTATTCCAAAATTCCAATTAAAAGCGAAAGAAAGAAGTTTCTTCCTATTCCGAAAATAACCAGGAATGTATTTTTTGCGCTAATAACTTTCCCTAAATTGCTGCACGACTGGATATTTAGAACACAGTCAAACCCATTTATTAAAGCCGAGATCTCGTGGGGGTGCGGAAGTTGGTTATTTTTATTCTCTCGTGGGGGTAGAGCCCATCGCATCCCCTTTATAGACAGCACGTGTTCAAAGGTTCCCTGACACCCAGCGATGGCTTTTTATACAAATTCGACCACGGGCGTCTTTCCGCTTACGAGGGTGGAGAGCGCGATTTTTTCAGAAAAACTCAAATAATCTCGGGGTTGCCATGGCCGGCACGTGCGTAGTCGAAATCTGCAGAAGTACCAGGTGCCTCGACAATCATGGCGGCCTTCTTCCGGTCACGTGGAGGCGTCGTTCATTTGTTTCCATTATGTCTGGACGAACGGCGATTACTGCCGCGTGGCACATGTCTCGGCCCCGGTATTAATTAAATTCGATATCGATACTTTTAGGCGGCTTCGGTTAAATAGTGAACTTTTTCGTGGTTGCGAGTAGTTAATCGCCGCAGACATTTGGCGATTTGATAATAATTACCGGTTGCCGCGGCGCTGTTATTCTTGTAATTATGCCGAACGATGCCGCTTTTTGAGGAAAATTGGCAGGACAATGATCCTGATTTCTGAATGGAGTGAGGTACGGTGGAAAATGTCAGCGTTGTTCTGAATGGGAATTAATTGCACTTCGTGCAGAAACATCATTTACTTTGCTAAACGGTGATTAAGATTAAAGAATAACTATTGTATGCTCCAGACGAAATTGAAATATCGAGACTTGATAACAATACGTTGGGAAGCAACGAACTCGTAGTAGAAGCATCTAGATAATGCTTTTCTAGACATTTCTATATCATGAAGAAAGTGTTGTTTTTCCATAACTATTTGTAGGCAAACCAAGTTTCACAGTAATTTAACAACTTTGTTACGTTTAAAAATTATATATATTTCAGCGCTATAGGCCTTAAAGGCCCTTAGATTATTTAAAAATTATGCGGAATGTAAAATTTAAAAAAAATACCAGGAATTGTGTGAAGGTAGCTATTTCCAGATATAATTTACTTGGGATGACGAGACTTAGTCGCCGCTTTCTCGTCGAGGTACGTTTGGTTGCGTAGCCCCCTGCTGTAGTTTTGATTTTCAAATGCAATATTTCAAAAATGGGTACATTTGGGAATTTCTTAAAAGATTGTCTACGTTGTTTCCTGTGGCTATCTTGAGCACATTAGTGATTGCTGCTAGTGGTTTGTGGTAGATGTTGTCTCCCGACACCATGCGATTTCTCAAGCACCATTGATGTGTGGTACTGAAATGTATCTAGCAGTGCTAGGATCCAATAATATTTCTGAAATAAACTCACCCCAAGCCGCCTTTCACCTTCTAGTAGGTTATCGTAGGTTCGTAATTACTTCACGGTGTTCAACTATTTCAGGCATTTTTCTTTGTACCACCCTCTTAGTGTATATATTTTCGTATTGGAGTCCTGATGCCTTCTCATGAGGAACACCTAGTGAAAGGATTCATTAGTAGTTTGGAGGTGCAGTTCCGCTATCCTGGGCAAAATGGCCACTTCCGAATGCCTTTCGCTCTTATCCGAGCAATTCAGATTGGAGAAAAGCCTTGCATCCTAATCCTGCAGCTTTGTTGAGGCAGCTTTATCAACGGATCACCGTCCAGCACGTTCTGTGGTCTCGTGCTGGTCACCCATCGTACACCAATTCGACCATTTTGAGTACGTGGCAGGGTAGAACTGAAAATATTTTCTTCTCTTCTATTCACGAATTGCAGTGCAGAGCGTTGCAAAATAAACCGACTATAGCTTTGCTTGTTGCAATTGTCTTTTAGTTTTTCAGTACTGGTTGCTGGTTCGACGTTTTTAGACGCGTTCAGTTACTTAACATAGGTCACATTCAACAAACAACTCTTTGTACACGATAATGACGATTGTGGGGGTGTACTGGGGGTTTCATGAGTGGTTGGGAGATGTGTGTTCGTGTAAACAATTGTGAGAAAAATTATACACCAATTTCATTTCTGGCCCGTTTATTTGCCTTGCATTTTGACAAGAGAACTGTGTACATACATAGACAAATTTGACATTCACAACTACTATAACACGAGGAAAAACTTACATCACGAATTACTATGTTCACAACACAAAATAAAACCGATAAAACAATAGTTATAGTAAAATATATACCAGTTGCAGCTATGGTACCTACTCGTTTCCTATCTACCAAAGTAACTATTGCATTTTCTATTTCAGTTACTGTTATGGAAAATAGTATTTGAATCTTTTTCAACTCATGGAATTGCCATGTCCCGTACAATTTTAGGCAACCTGTATAAGTCGATAATATCGATTTATATCTTTGATCATTCTTTTGGTCTTTACATGAATGTGAACATTTGCCATTCCATTTTGTCTCTTTTAAACACTTCTGCAAATATTATGTCATGTTTTGACGGCAAATTTAAATGAAAACTCTTCATCTAGTGTAAATAAACATTGTGTTACAGCAATTTATGATTTTTGTTTGTTGTTTTATGGAAGCCATTATATTGTTTGGGAATTTACACCAACAGCTATAGACCTTTTGATTTGGACCGTCTCGGACCAGTGGCGTTTTCCACAACCCACCCCATCTTCCTCAGGAACTAGCTGATCCATCATTGCTACACAGCGCGACAATTCCTGAGTCACAGTGTCTTGTTTTCACAAAAAATAATCGCATTAGTGGGTCGTGATTATTAATTTATAGAAATTTCTACTGTAGCAGGTTAACCTTATCCTTAAACAATTACAGCTGGTCGAAAGGTACTTTGAAGGAATAGCACATTCTAAACGTTTCAATTTGAAAGAGAAATTGAAGGAAGTATGGAAATAGTTCATATTGTGAATTAGAAGACATCATTGTGTTACGTTAAAAGTACAGATTGCAATAAATCAAAACTACCTAAAAAAATCCCGGGTAACCAAACAAGGCCTCTCTGAACTATATTATGCACTGCTGGTGGCTGTTTAACTGTAATAGTTTTAACGACATAAGGCCCTTAGTAAGCCTCTAAAAATGAGGATAAATTTGTGGTCGAGGCCGAGGCTAATGAATTTATCCGAGTTAGTAAGATGCGATAACGGCCGTATGTCGTTTGAATATTTTTCATAACACCTACAAAAATTGAAATACTAGAGCAATTTAAATAAAAAAGTTAAATAGTATTAGTAACGGGTGTTAGAAAACTCGTCTTATCAGAGTCACCTATGGAAAAAAAATACGTTTGGCAATACTGAAATGTATTGTTGGTGACACTGTAAGTCTATGTCAAATTCGATGTTAGCAGGTTAGGTTTTGCGTCAGTTTTGACACAGACTGACGCAAAACCTAACCTGCTAATCTCGAATTTGACATAGACTTACAGTGTCACTAACTATACATTTCAGTATTGTCAATGTTAAAATGGTACTGTTCTGTTATTTCTTAACAACCTAGGCTGTTATAGTATTTAATATTACTAGCTTGGTAAGAGGGTTTTTACTGGCGAATAGAAGGATATGACTGGCGAGCCAAAGCCGAGCCAGTCACCTTCTGCCAGTAAAACCTGTTATCTTGCGTGTAGTGTTGAATATTTAAATAACTAGAAATTTACCATTTATTCAAGATGTCAAACTGACAAGTAACTAAATTCATCTATATGACACACTAAGGAAGACATCTCTGGCTTTGCACGCTATCATTTATCTATGAGCACGCTTGTAAAATTTTACTGGTTAGCCAGTAAAAAATTTACATTCTAGCCAGTTAAGAAACATTTTCAAGGTGAATACAGTGACTTCATAAATTGATGTGTACAAGTGAGGAACAAATAAAATGTATAACAGCCATGGCTGTTATGCGGAACCTTTCAGTCAAGTTGATAGTTCTGTTATTGCCAAATAACAAGTAGGTGTTATGAAAAGATATGATTATTGAAAACCTACGTTAAAAACCGTAGAAAGTGGATACATGCTATGGTTGCAGCTTGGAAACTATTAAACGTAACAGAAAAATTGATGTTTTTGTATATTGTAAAAAAATGTATAATTTGTTCATCGTGCGTTAATATGTTTTATATGGCTTTTGAAGCAATATTTTACCTCTTCTTGCTGATATGTATCTTCCTTGTATAATCCAAGTTGTTACGTTTAAAATTACTAACATAACTAATTCTACAGAAATAGGTTAATTATACAATACTTCAAAATATGTAAATTAAATAGGAAGTAGTAAAAATAATAATTAAAGAACTAACTAAATAAATATTGTACGGTACCTCAGTAACGCCGATCTCCATATCTCAGTGGCTACTGATTTAAGGGTCGAGATTTCGATCCCCAATCACGGTGAGGTTTTAAAAAAAAATAAAAAATGCTGATGAAAACCGCTACAGAATGCCATCATTTGGAAGTGATGTAAAGCCGTGGGTCCCATGTTACTACGATGTGTAACATGTAAAAGATCCCTTGCTAGGGTGGGAACTCTTTAGTCTCGGCAAAATTCTAAGTAGGACTAAGGTACCTGGTCTCTGCATGCCTAGACCTTGTCCACGGGGTTGGCAAAAAGGGCCTATGAAGGCCTACTTGCTTGACAGCAGTCTCCCCACAAGAAATACTAAAACTAACCTTAATAACTACTATTTACAAACATTTACAATTAGGTACATAATGAATATCTTGCATGTATTGTCTCTTTGAATTTTGCAAATTTTTGAATTTGTACTATCAAATGTGCCAAAGCTACACTAACAATAAAAATTCTTTTTCAACCACTGCCTGTTTTGCGATTATTCTTCATCTGTCGTTTATAAACAGATCTGGTTAATTGAAATAATTATGGATGCTTGTTAATTCTTAATAATCCGACCAAATACTGTAAAATAGCATCTAATAAATAATAATAATAAATTCTCTTTAATTTTAAAGTTGGCGAAGTACAGCTAAGGCTGTTCTTCTACTTAATCCACTGTTCTTCCACTTAACCAACAAATTAGTTTAGGAAACTTCACAAAATCAGAAATTATAAGTCATGTTAGTGAAAATAAGTCATCTTTGTTAGGTTATGTCCACACTTAGTACATGGTGCATTATTTTATTTCAAAGCAAACCTTAGTAATACAGTTTGAATTCTGTCTACTTATTGATTAATGCTTACATCGTACTTGTAAAAGTAATTGGGGTGTAAGTCAAGTGTTGGAGATTTATATTATTTTCAGGTCTCTAAGTGGTACAAGTTGTATTGCTTCAATGCATCATAGGTTTACATGATTTTTTTACGACCGACCAGAAAATATGCAGTTTCTGGAGATTTTTTACCGGTCAAGATCGGAAAACGGGCATCAGGGATTGCCTGCCAGCTTTTGCCTGTCCCTGATGCCTTCGTTACTATGGAAACAAGTTGGTGCTATTGTTTGAATAAGTCAAATAATAGATACTAATGTCATAATTCTTTTGAGAGTTCGAAAGCGAATTAACAAGTTTGAAACTATGGACTCGGATGTTGTAAAAAAATATTGGACGATAAGTGTTTTGCAGGCCTCCCCAAGCTTCCAGCTTCCATCTACTACTTGGTTCGATCTGCAAAACACTACTTTCCGGTCTTGTAATGTAAATTACTATTACGTCGTCAGTAAACGCTAACAACAACGTAGGTATGTCACAGATATATTAAAGTTTCAACACTTTAATTAGCAATAAACAAGGAAGACCTTTGCAGATATTTCTGAGTTGCCTTGTGACATTTTTTATGCTGAATAATATCTATACAATTAAACACTTTATATATTTCCGAATTGCTTATTCGAGTATGTGCAATTTTACCTATACATTTTAATCTTGTCATTTTCATACAATTTATAAAGCAACTTATTTGAAATTATAGCTTAAATATAGGTGCATGTTGAACTCTGAATGAAGTCAATTTTGGCAGTGGTCTATTGGACTTTTTCCACTGTTTCGGTTGTTTATCACACGACGTTTCGGGAGTTGTTGATCTACCCGCGTCCTCAGGCGTTCTTGCTTAGCACTGAGAAGGACTGATTTTTGTACGTCTTCCAGACAGCCCAACAGGAGAGATTTCTTAGCCATGCATAAAATATGCATGTAGTATTTATATGTATTTATATGTTTAGACTTTCAACCACGATCCACGCAAGAGGTAATAGGACTATTTCGCTTAATTGCTGTGGTGATCTCCCTCTCGCGGACTAAAATTCTGTAGCAATATATAGTTAAATATGGAGGATAATATGGTTAATATTGTTATTAACTCGAAAGGAATTCCACATTCTTAAATTCATTCATCCAGTTATACTTAGGCTATGACGAAATTTACCTTGTCATTAATTTTGCTGGAAAATGTGACTACTATTTTTATTACAATCCAAGATGACACTTGTTACTTTGAAATTACTCTCGCAGTTAATTACTCTCAGCTCCTCTGGGTATCTGTGATGTGATGTGATAGTTTAATGATCGAAGTAGTAATAAGATTGGAAGATTCTTCTAATAATTGCATAGAAGTACTCTTTGTAAAATCGTTGGACCTATTACTTTGTTCAAATATCATAGTTACAAACTGACCTCGGCAATAATCTCTCCTACGTCATACAGAAGTTACTTTCGCTCCTTAGAAGAACCGTTGGTATAACACGCACGTTTTAAATTTTTTTTAACATCAAATTGCTCTTAATTGGTTACAGTGCGCTTCGTTACCTGCAAATAGACCTCTCAGACCCTCCAAGTAAATCGCACCCCTTGGGTAACTCAATCGCTCGTGCTTCAGCAAAGATACATCCTCAAGTTTCTTCTGAATGTTGTTCATCAATCACCCTCCGTACCTAGAAGTCGCTCGCGAGGGGCTAGAAATAACATTTCGAAAATTGCCGGAATGAGGAGCGGCATGAGTGCTTGTTCCTGGTTTAACTAGTGCAAGTACTGAGGGGTCTTCGCAGGGGGCCGCAGTCATAACAAAGTTATAAATAGCGAGGCCCCTCCTACGCGCCGCGACGCTTCAAGCGCTGCCCGGCACGTCACATAACACCCACCATCTGTGGGTGTTAAAGAACGGCCTCTTCTTTGCCAAGTCTGACTGTACGGAAAAATAGGACGTAGCATGAGACGTAATTAAGAGAAAGATGGGAATGTCTGCGGAATTGTAATGATCGGTCCAAATAATCCTTTTGCAAAATGAACGCGGCTCATATGTGGAACGGCGCTTCTCCTAGAATATTCGTGCCTAGTTTTTCACAGGATTACATTGGAGTACACGTAGGTTCAGTAACACATCTTGTTTCGAGCATGGTAGGATTAATGTGACTTGACCTGGTGTAGCACCCTGTTGCTGAAATACCTTTCCTTTTAAAAGCAGGAAACGATGTATTAAACCGTCTCTGATGATTTTATAAATAATTCAATACATTAGCATTTATTTGTTGTTTGTATGAACATTTAAACAATATTAAGAAAATGGGAACAGCTCCCAAAGAATCACAGTAGCAACCATAAAAGGGCTTGTGGCCAAATCCCTTATGGTGTTGGGAAGAATGAGAAAAACATGTTTTATAGTATTTGTCTTCAGAATAAAAGTACTTGCAAATTGTAGAAATTTAATTTTGGTTGTATTGTATAACACTATAATAAAAAATGTTGCCTTGTAAATAAAGAATTCTTTACTTCCAATAAAACGAGAACTGCTGAAAGAAATGTTCAAGACGATTCATATAAAGAGAAGAGATGTACTAAGGTAATTACGTCTGATTAAAGATGGTCCTATCCTAGCTTCTCTATAGACCAGCACATCTCAAATACATGACCTTTTCATTAATCGGTACTACGTATAATTGATGAATTGGAGAAAAAATGGTTGCGTAAAGAATCAAAGAAAGATCAGTACAAGGTTAATCGGACCTTATGTTCTAAAAAGTAGCTACCCTAGATTAACTCTTCAAGTACAATCTGGGTATTACAACGCTGCTCACACTGCTCAAAGTAGTTTTCATTCTCAGATTTTGAAATAGCTTTTAACTGCTTCGTCAGGTTATCCTTGATACGCTTCATATTCTCAAATTTATTTCTCTTCCAATTGATACTATAAAAAAACCTTTAGGGCGGTGTGGAAGCTGACAAATTTGAGTAATGACATATTGGCCAAAACATTCTGTAGAAGATGAGATAGATACAAGTGGCCGCTTTTTTCTCACTCGCCTTAATAGGTAGTATTCCTTGTTCACCGTACGATCGTATAGAGCTCACTGGTGGTGAAAAACATATTTGTGGATGGTTTGACATTGCTCCGACTTTGACGTGCTGTCTTTGACGCTTTCCCCTTCTTGTGTTTTCCATGTTGAAAAGGTTGGACCTTTGTCTCAAGGTCATAGCTATATGCTTATGATTCGTCACCGGCACATGAATGCCCCAAGCTTTTTTAAAAATTCGCTTGACCTGCTTCTGCAAGTCATCGAAATTCGTGGCTAACAAATCAAAACTTTCGAGGTCCATTCATACCGCATCCAAACTCGCCACACATTCAACAAACTTTTGTCTATTTTAAACGCAGAGAAATATTTTGGTCACGGCCAGATTCGAACCCATGTCCACCTAGTTGCTAAGCTAGGCCTTTACTCGCTCAACCACCCGGTATCCTCTTATATACATGAACTACCAATTCAGTTTTAATAGTGATTTCTGGATGTAGTCCAAATAGTACTAACCAAGAATTTTTTTTTTGAGAAAGTATTTTTAAGGACGCTTGAAAACGCTGTACATATAGAGATATTTTTACAAACTAAGGTTCTTTTCGAGATTAATCGATGGATTTTTAATTTTAACTTGCTTGTTTGTTAAAAACCAAGGTTTGCGCGTGCAGGCTGTGTACTGTGTAGGTACCAGGCACTTCATTGTTTCTTGTGCGTTAGATATTAGTACGCAGTGGTACAGTGTTTGATTTGATTTTTTTTTAAATACAATTCCGCGTTAGATATTAGTACGCAGTGGTACAGTGTTTGATTTGATTTTTTTAATACAATTCCATTGCCCTGTTGGCTGGATTGAGCTCGGTCTTTAACAATCGGTCTTCGCCTTTGCTTCTGGTAGGCAGTTCGAAACTTTTATTCGTTGATTACATGGTTATCCGTCGTTCTAAACCATTATTCAATAAGTGTAGTCTTACTGAGTTCGTAATGTAATAGATTTTGTTGCGATTGCAGTGCTAATAATATAAGTGTGCGTTTATCGCCTTTCGGCCGTTACTTCTGCGAACCTATCATGTAGAAAGGTAAGTTAAAGAAGGCAACTTATTTGTTATCTTACCATATACTTTAAACCTATACGAATAGTAGTCCTATTAGCTGTAGTCAGCAGTTTAGGTAAAAGTCAAAATAAATTCGAAAAGTAGAGTAAGATACTGTACAATTCATATTGAAAAGTAGATCAGTTTAATGCAGTCTCTTTTGAGACACTGATATCTGAAACAACTGCTTATTTTCTGTTGTTGGAAGAAATTCAGATTTTTTCTCAAAAGTAGGTAATCGTGAAACATTTCGCTGCCGTTGTATATTATCTATGTCTACGTCGCGTCCAGTGTTGAATTCAAACTGATTACTCCGGGGGGGAAAATGAAACGTCTGGGGGGTATTTTTACCTATTCCACCGCAATCCGCCCATTATTTTATAGATTTAAAGAAACATGAGTATGAAGTGGTAATGTTTCCGGGGGGGAATTTCACCCCCGGTCACCCCCCTGGATTCAACACTGGTCGCGTCGTCTACGTGATTGCTAAACACTTGGGCCTCCAATTGTCGTCATAGTATATATAGTAAATTCTTCTTCTTCCTCCTCTTATAAATAAATTATACTTGCCATTTTCGGCCGTGTCAGGAGTAGGTGGCCAGCCCAACCCCTTGAATTAGGAGAGAATGCCCTTCTGCAGGGGTCACGACCACCAAAGAAAGACGTTGATACGGTCTACATTTGACTATTATATTTATTCCCAGATAAAGTACCTTGACGGTAATTAGATGATCGATAATGTTCAGTATTGGTGTGATAATGTGAAAATCCTTTTACCCCAACTGATCAGATGTCGAAAGAATTATTAATCTAGTGTTGCTTCTCTTTGCACTATTCCACAATTCTGTTTCCTTTTCCTATGATGTGATCGTATGATTGACGAGTGCATTTGTTACAGTGTTTTGACATTTGAATAAAATTGTGTTTGTACAAATTCGACTCGCTTTTAAGCGACTGTTATTACAAGTATAGTGCTAATCGAGTATGTTACTCAATTGGTTGCTTACATCAGCGTACATAATTATTCTTATTACCTTAGAACCCTAGGTAAATAAAAAATGTCCCTAGCAACGAATGCAAGGTACCACTAGGGCTGTTTCCGCATGTTTCGTTTGTAAGATACCACCAGAGTTTTAGATGTATTTTCGTAAAATCGTTATATATTCGCTTCTCAGTTGCTCTATCATATCGTAGCGTTTCTATTTGGATTGTAGATGAGTGCGTGTCTGGGAAAATGGTAAACAATGCTCGTTACGTGTGTAATCTTATTACACTTTGTTAATGCGTAGTTACACATGTCCGATAAGGGCCCGGACTTACGTGGGCACGCGTGTGACAGAGTATGACCTGTGATGTCAGCGACGGTTTACAACGAGGGCACACTCGATTTGCCAATCTGCATCGGCGTGTTGTTTACAAACAAACTCGGTGCACAACTTAGCATCGCAAGGAGAACGAGGACTTGCCCTATTTGAATGTATTTCGCGGAACTTTCAATGCCCGACGCCGTGTGTTAAGTGCCGGAAGGATTCTGAAACGCATCAGTCAGCCCTAATTAACATCTACATGTCATTCGTTTGCGCAGTACCATTACTGAGAAAAAGTGAAAACTTTTAAGAGATTGATCGTATTGATTATGAGGGTCTTGTAATTCTGTTCTTGGAAACCAACAGTACGAATAATACGAGGGCATTAACTGAGCAAGCCTTGCAGCGCATGTATTGGAAATGTACTGTGGTATATTTCCACCAGTGATAAATACACACAAGTGATTAAGCTTTCTCTTTTAACTCGACCAAGGCTGGAATTTTTATCAATAGTATAAATGATTTTGAAAATGTTGATACAATAGCGTCGCATCAATAACATATGCACATACGTAGTTATTCTCTCTTCCACTATACCAATATATTGTGTGTAGAAATAAGGATGTATCATAGTCGATATAGAACATTTTTATATTTTTCCAATATAGTCACCCCTAACATCGACAACTAAAGTATGTAAGCATGTGATTGGTAACATCAGATGCGATAACTTGTATACGATTTCAAAATAGCTATGTCAAAATTATGATGAGGCTTTCAGCAGCCCCGTCGTTGTGTTTAATTTTGTAACTTATTTGCCCTTTTATTGCCAGTTAGCTCAGTTCACAACAAGAGACCTCTTACCTCTTTTCCAGTCGTGGTTTACGGATACATCAATGCAACAAAGCTCCAGAAGTTGACCCTGTCTGGATCGTAACACTGCAACAAAGAGCTTCTACTCAAATAAAAGCCAATAAAGAACATAAGATTAAATTCGAAAACAAATGGCCATTCCTAAACACAACCGTGTTAACTAAGAATGTATAATCTACGGGTAATATCAGAAATTTGAATAGGACATTGCTATTGGTGAGCCGGTTATAGACAGCTTAATTTTATTTGAAACTAATAGACCAAGGTAGAGAAGATATTTTTCTCAGCCGAGCAGAATTATTTCCCGAGATGCAAAGCATCGAGTGAAATACGTTGCGAGGTTAAGTTATGTTCGTTAAACGTAGTGTAGTTTAGTTTGTATCTTTAGATGTCTGAAAACCTATATCTATACATAGCAAAAATTTGTGTAGGAATAAACATTTATAATACTACTGGTTCGTCAACTTTCTTTCCCTATGTAAAGATGATTCGTTGGGAAAGAAATGAGTTGAACGTTGATCGACGGACTAATAGTTCGTTTGTGCTGTGGTGATACGGTCAAAGTCTTACTTAGAATTTTGCCGAGACTAAAGAGTTCCAACCCTAGAAGGGATCTTTTACATGGTACTGTCGTGATACGTCCTAAGTCGGAGTAACTGGCAATCCTTTTAGTTAAAATACACTTGAAAGGCACGTTTCTAAACATCGGCTAAATATTCGGTTGTTGTAATTTTAATATACCATTTTCCCTACGAAATTTTACCTTAAAATATTTATTATACAAATGGCTTTATAGCTAACTAAAGTACAGTTTATTCTTACAACCGTGTATAGTTCATTTCACTAAAGAACGCAAATCGTAACAGTACACATCGTAGTAACATGGGACCCACGGCTTTACACCACTTCCAAATGATAGCATTCTGTAGAGTAGGGTTTCCAAGTCTCGGGACCAAAAGTGTTTTCCGGACTTACGAGCTAAATTACAAGTCCCGGAACTAGTTCCAAATACCTCGAAAATGGAAAGGGAAATACTGTTCAGCTGGAAAGCAAATTCCAAAGAAAATAAATGTTTTAAGTATTTTTTATTTAAATTCATATTGGTAGTATAGTATACTATATACAGTGAAATCTTTCATAAGTGGACACCATGGTGTCAACGATTTTTGTCCGCCTAATGGAGGTGTCCTTTTAATAGAAATGCTTTCATTTTCAATTTTTTTTATTTAATCTTTATTTGAATATAGAACGACAAAGAATACATACATTTTTAAATACATACAGTTCTACGTTTGCTTTTCATTATGACACTACTGTAAAAAAGTAGCTTTAGTAAATACATATCAACTGCAGACTGTAAGGAAGAAAACCTACCCGCTTTAAATCAAATGCAGCTATAAACAAAGAGTACTTTGCTATTAATAAATAAAATCGTTTTCTGAAAACACTTCTTTCACTTCCGAAGTTCAGATACATAACTGAGGATTAAGGTTGGAAAACATAGGGCGTATATGAAAAGAGGTAATTGCCCTAGTTTCCTAGCATTTAAGCACATAATTAGTAACATGCCCGATTAAAGGAGGGAAATATTTAAAAATTTCTAGAATTTTCTTGTCCGCGTCCTGTTAACAGAGAGTCCGCGTAATGGAGATGCCCTTACATTTAAACTACATTGGTTTTCGACTGTTCCAAGAAAAACGTCCGCTTAATAGAGGGGTCTGCTCAATGGAGTGTCCATTATGAGAGATTTCACTAGTAAACAATTGTAAATAACGAGAAATACACTATTATGATATAAACTAGGATCTTAGAGCTACAAGGGCAGTTACGAGCTCATTCCCTAATTTCGAATGGATTTTCGTAGAAAAAGATCCCGCCATTGAAAATGCTCTCTCGAATTCGACGCTCGTAGATATACATACAATTTCGCTCTTGTTACGCGAAATGCAAATATGCAGAACGTGCAGGAAGCATCAGTAATACGCGGGACGCCGGTGAATACCAGTCTTAATTCGGTGATATCGTATACTCGTATACATGTTGACATGGTCCCGGGACTTCGCTTCTGGTAACTGTGGTCCCGGGACTCGGTTTTCTTTGTAGAATCCCGGGAAGGTCCCAGTTCCGGATCCCGATACTGGAAATCCTACTGTTCAGCTATTTATTCGCATTTTTTATTTTTAAAATCTCACCGGGACCGGGAATCGAACTCGCGACCCTTAGGTCAGTAGTCAGAATACTTAGTCACTGAGCTACTCAGCGCGGCACGGGCCAATAGTAAATTATACTTTTAGGTAGTTTATCGGAGTTTTATACTATGAAATTTAGAAATGATTTTGGTACATGAATACTCCATAACTCTGTATATTGTACCTTTTGACCGGAGTCACCGCCTTCATTGTATCATGATCTTCGTCCATCTTCCTTCCATTATTCTAGCTAGATGGCCAGTCAACTTCGATTTCTAGATCCTTATTTTCCCTTACCTTTCTGCCTAATTTCTGGGTTTCTGGTATAATGTTACAACGGATAGGGGACTTAATTGTTCCGAACTGTATTTATGTTCTGCTTGATATTTATCAGTTTTACCCTTCGATCATATCTCCTTCGTGTCTATTTGCTGACATACTAATGGATTGTCTCAAAAATGTGTATTAATATTATAGTTCGTTCCAGAAATATTTTCCCTGATGTCATGTGGATATGAAGCAATTTACGGATATGATCTAAAATTGTGTTTGCATATTCCTCATGCTAGTAGAAGAGAACATTCTAGATCATTTGCACATTTGCTTCATACGCACATGACGTCAGCGAAAATATTTCTAGTACAAATTGTATCTACAGCTGAACTGATATTAGCTTGGCACTTCGAGCTGCGCGGCACCTGAAAAGAGTGGGCACTAGGAAGGAAAAAAACAAAGTTCGAGCTATGCTGTCGCTCCACTGCGCTCACATTGTTTTGTACTAGAAACTAGAATATATCGGATATTCACAGTTACGCGACTGCGAAGTAACTGAGCTCCCTCACTACCCCACCATTTTGGCTACTGCGCATCGTTTACTCACATGCAAACTAATATCTGCCGAGCTGTTCGTTTTCTATGGTGTTTCTACCTATCCATACATTTTGCACGCCTTTGTTAATATATTTTAAATTTATCTTCATTTATTTTCTGCCCCTTTGAACAGGACGTCATCGACGAACCTGTAGTTATATAACTTGACTCCATGGATGGTATCTTTTTTATTCGAATCGCTGTTCTTAAATACATCCTCTAGGCGTCTAGGCTTATGCCTGTTACCGTAAATGTTTCTAAAAGAGCGTACTTCTATTTCTACTTTAATGAGCCTTTGGGTTGTTGCGTTTTGATTGTTGCAATAGGTTTTTTTTAAATCTCTGTTGTCATAAATATGTATTTGCCTTGTTGATTTTGTTTTGCTGTTTTTATCGAATTCTACCTGTATCAGAATTGCGATATTTACAGGGTGTTTCCAAAATAAGTACATTATTTTTATTTCGTAATAGAATTCGTCAAAGTCAACAATTTTTTTGAGTACTTTTTTGCAAATCTTTAGCTATTAAGTTAGAATTGTTTAAAAATTAGCCGCAAAATTTGCTACCCGCCTGTGGATGAGGAAAAATATCACGTGTTTCATTGAAATCATCAGGGAAATAAATGTATTATACTTCGTTGTAAAAATTGTCGGGTATACGACTTAATTACGGAAGGCTGCATAGAAGGCTTGTTAATTTTGGGGGGGGGGGGGGGGGGAGGGTGTAAAAAAACGTAAGCTTTCGTTAAAGTGGCACATATGAATTTTGTTGTTCTCGACGACTTCTATCACTGGTTAAAATTAATGTAGTTCTTTCGGAAACACCCTGCATAATCATCATTCATTAATTCCTATTTTGTTGATAATACAAATATTTGTGCATTCAATTGTAGATGCAGCTTGTGCCTTTGAACTTTTTGTTAGAAGTTCTAGTGAAGGTCGGTAGTGTTGCAAGTATAGTTATTAAATTCTTTTAGTATAAAATGAAATAGTAACTTAATCGGAATTCAGCATGACGAACGAATGCATCGAGAAAAATGTTATATAAAAAGTGTTTGTCTAATAATACGAAAAAAGCTGCGACAGGTAGTATTTGTTGTTTACATACAGTTGCTAATGCTGTTGATGCACATCCTTAAATTTCCTTTAAAAGTTTAAAAGGTCGTTAGTTGCACTATATTTAGTAACGGGTTTTGTTTTTTATATCGCTTCCCTAATAAGACAAGTTTAGTGACCTTATCAAATTTTTGAATGAAACTGGATAATGCCGTCAATTTTGTTTTTGCAATCTGCACTATCAAAAGCGCTTGCGTTAGTCAACAATATGTGGAGAGAACACAAGGCGCCTAGAGACGTAACTGCAGTTTATGCAGGAATGCGTGCCTTTTGATGCACGCCACTGGTTGTTGTTGTGGTGCATCAGCATCCGGGCGGCGGTCAATGGCTGGCTGCTCTTAGGTGGCCTCTATCCTCTCTGCCCCTCTTTACAAGCTCTCCCACACCGACGCTTGCTGCTCCAGTTACTCTACATTGTTGACCAATTAGCATTATTTATTCTTCTGATATTAGCGGCCTCGCCGTTCACAAAACCTTCGCAGCCGAAAAAATGTTGCTAATCTCCGGCTGACACTTGACGATCGGGACCCCCAGCAAAAGTCGCCCGTGTGGCACGAGAAAGTCCATGGCTTGGTTGGCAAATGCGCGCGCTCTACAGTACGTGAATGACCGACAAAAATAAATAAATGTGTCAACTAGGCGGACACAAAAAGTAGGAAATCATTATTCGGAATGATGCTGCCGGCTACCGGATGCAGTACGTCTGCTTGTTGGATGAGAAACACACTATTGTGTCGCCATTGGAACAAGCGTTTTGTCTCGATTATTGTCAACCTTGTTATTTTTCAGACCTCTTCCTGTGTATTAGCCTTCTAGAATCGTAGCTTCCCATTTCGATTACTCCAGAACACCTACGTATGTCGGGATAATTTTTATTAGGGGTCCTATAGAAGCTCCTAATTAGATTGACGTTTGTTGCTCTGCTGGTGTGTTGGCGGAATATGAGCAACACGATCTAAACAACCGAAAGCGCTTTTGAAGCGGTATTCTACAAAAATAATAGCTTCCTTACGCCCTCGCCCAAGAGCCAGCGCGGTTTATTATAATTACAATACGAGATCAAGTAGGCGTTGATAGTTCCATTTAAACCATTTCATGTAAACAAAACCGCTCGCCTCCTAGCAGCTTTCGCAGTGGGATTACATTTACCATTACTAGCTGCAGTTCAAGGTCGAGTTTAAAGAGCCACCGTAACTAGCGTCGTAATGGCGTGGCTGTATTTGGTATCATGTACTGTCGTTTCCACGCCAATGCTCCCATACTCGTTCCAGGATGGCTCAACATTTTGTCGAGTGACTGAGCTCTGAAACAATGGGAAATTTTTAGCGCACTGACGAACACTGCGAAAGATTGGTTATTTTCGCGAAATTTCAACTCACAGTAGCATGTGATGGTAAAACTGAGTTAACTAGTTTGGTTTGCTTAGTAAATATATTTGTCATTCAGAATCAATTTAAAACTGACTATCCTTTCAATTAGAACTTGAAATGAAAATGGAACGGCGCATTGTCGTGGTGCAGGATATGCACCTATACGAGTATCATTCTGCCCACTTTTTAAATCAAGTAAACGGTGCCACTATTTGGTGATGTTTTGTCTTTCATCTTCGGATATTACATTTATGTAGTTAAATATTAACCATTCAATGATTTTCTTTATCTGTTTGTTTAGATTGTGATTTGACAGAAGCATTTTCGATCAAGCAAATTACAAGATGTTCTAGCGTTCTTGAAATTGTAAGAGAGCATATTCAAATAAGGTGAACTGATTCGGAAACTTCTGTTCTATTCATTTTGTTAAATTTGTACACCAAGGTCGATGAAAATTGGATGCAAAAGAAACATTAGTTGTATTAAAGCTTAATATCGTGTCAAGTAGCATGTTAGTTTACTCTGCAAACTTGTTTGTGTGGTGTCTGGAATAGATCTCTAGACCAGTGGTTTCCAAAACTTTTTTGATCGCGTACCCGCAAGACAGAAAAATAACTTATAGTGCATACCTCTGACAGGGTGTCCCAGAAATGGTAACAAAACGCCAGGTAGCTATGTAGTCTGTACTTAATTCACGCCCATGAATTAAAACAAAAAAATTAAATTTCACAACCTTATTAGACGATGGGACATTATGCTGTACAATAAATAATAAAAGAAACGCCATATAACCAGGAAATAACTGAAATAGCTAAGCTTGATTAAACACTGACAAAACTGTCGCAATAAATGCCTGCAATTTTAGAAATAACATGAACTTGGACTGGCATTGTTGCCATATTGGCTATGAGTATAAAACTCCTGTGTTCAACAAATATTTAAAAAGGAAATCTGCATAATTAAATCAGGCTGCATGGCTAGCTGGCATTCGTATTTCTGGAACACCCTCTATATACGAAATAATATCATGGGTTGGCAGCCTTAAATTTCTTCACGTTTAATTATAAAGACTTGCTGTTTGCACCTTCTGAGAGTATGCGATAGTGTCGTTGCTAGAAATCCGTCGTCTATTTAGCGTTCATGTAATTTAAAAATGCAAGTTTTTTAACTGATTTTTTAGCGTACCCCCAAGCATCGACTCGCGTACCGCACTTTAGAGACCACTGCTCTAGAGTCCACTGGTCTCAAAAGTAGGGTAGGGGTATTCTAGTAAAAAGGAGGAAAATAAATTTAAGGTTAAAATAGTTATTTGTCTACCAAGTGTGGAAATGAAGGTTATTCCAGTACGAGATGAATATTTGCTGATCGAACGTTGGCTAGGTCAACAAATCGTCCAATCATGGAATAACCGAGTTTCCACATGTGGCAGACAGAATACTTTTTTTAACTACTCGTCAAATAGACGAGGAATTGATAGCAGCAACACGATCACGTACAACTGGCTGCCAACACTCGATAGTGTAACGTATATACAGTGTGTTTCACGTGAAATTAAGTCACCTTAGTATATTCTACATTTTTAACCATGATTTCGCATGTTGGTGGTTTGTACAGAACCCCAAGACTACGTAAGCTACCTATTTGGATTATTTTAATCTCTGCATACCGACGTACCATTATCAATTAAAAATGCGAACTTACCCTAGCGGTCAAGGTAGGCTCTCAAACTTTTTTCACGTCATTACCATAAATTTTCGTTGCTAAAAAACATGAAAACATTTTTTTAAAGAATTAATAGTATTTGAAATATGGTCAAAAGATAAAATGACAACTTAATATTTTATCGATGATAATTTCCTTTCCCTTTTAGGTTTTCCAAAGAGGTTATTAGATGATTTTTTTTCATGGGCGCTTTTTGTTTAAAAAATTCACAAAATATAAAATCAGTATCACTTCAATTCTTCTAATAGTCAAATAATTAAGTTTACCACAAAAATTAAATGTAAAGTTATTTGAAAATGTTTGAGAATGGCGGCGAATATATTGAAATCGAATTTTCACATTTCGTTTAAAAAATTCGGATCAAACCTAACCCAAGGTTACAGAACTAGTTCTGTAATCTTTGAACCTAACAAACTGTTTGAAAAACCAAACAATCGAAGCAAGTTTTTGTTTTTATTACGCAAAATTGTTGCATTTTGAATTTACATGATTTTATATTTTAGCCATATTGCATACTGCTAAAAATTTATTTTCTTCTGTTTGGTATCTAGAGGGTTTTCTAAGATGCCAAAAACGACTTTGAAAGCAAATTCAGTCTTTCTTGATCGCTATCGCTAGTGTAAGTTTCGGAAAATTTATTTTTTTCGAGTGCCTTAAGGGGTCTGTACAACCTACCCTAATTTCAAATCATTATGATTAAATATAAAACAAATAATAGATGCCTTCGTTACAAATGAAACAACTTTATATATACCAAGTGAGAAAGAAATTACATAAGGGTTAGCCATGAAACATAGACTAATGTCAACAGCAAATCTATTAGGGGTACGCACTGCTTTAGGGGTCTGCAATAAAAAAAGAGACCATTGCTCTCGAGCTAGACCATAGAAGAGATTTATCACTTATAATTACACGAGAGTTTTTTTTTGTCGAAGTAAACTTGACATTTTAATGAGAATTTCTTGCTTGGCAATTTAACGAAAAAAACTGCCTCCGAAAAAATTACGAGTCCGAAGGACGAGTAATTTTTTCTGGCAGTTTTTTGAGTTGAATCGTCCAAAAGCAAGGAAACTCGAATTATAAATGTTAAGTTTACTTCGATAAAAAAAAAGCTTGAGTGTAATTCGGTACGACAATTTAATGAATACATATTTAGTTTACATATTAGGTAATTTAGAAGTCTCTAAATTAACAAACAAGGCAAAAATTATTTTAGAATTAGACCGTTTTAAAAGTTAGGTTCCGTTTTGTCGCTGGAAAAGTTAGGGCTAACTTTTGCCGCTGTCATAGTGACAAAAAATCCGCGGCTTATGGGATTTTTAGTGTATGCATTAAATTGTCAATTGATATGAATAAGTCTTTCTGAGACTCCCTAGGTCAAACTTGTATAACACTGATTATGTATACCATTCATAATGCATAAAATCCCTATTCAGGCCACGTATTAATAAGTGAAAACACTGGTGTTATGGTGTTTTCAATTTTGAACTGTCAGCTGTCAATGTCATGCCATTTCCAACAAGTTTTTTAGGATACGCGTTAAATACATTTTTAGTGTAATTCTCTTATTGATATTCATGGTATAATCTAATCGAATACGCACTCGACGACTTTAAAAATTATCAAATACTTTTGCTTACAAACTCAACGGGTTGCTTTGTAGAAACATCACTCGCCTTCGGCTCGTGAGAAAGAAAAAGTATTTTTGATAATTCACAGTCGTCTCGTGGTATTACTACTGATAAGTCTATAAACGAGCACTATTCCGTGTTCATTTTATGGAATAGTATACAAGGTATTAGTCCCTAATCTTATGGAGTTGTTCTGATTATAGAGTACTATAGTCTAGCAGATATGAGTGATTATTCATGCGGGGGTCATTTTGGGTCTATAGTTCTTTTTTAGTGTCAAATGAAAGGTATTGAATGTCTGTCAACATGAAACGCCTGGTGACATTGGTCACCCATTGAGCATTTTTAGATATTCAATATGTTGTTCAAGATGGCGACAACAAAACTGTTTCATGGTCATATATGGTATCAAATTATATGTTTCCAGAGGTACTAAATCCAAATATGTATTTTAAAATGGTGTAAAAATTTTATACAGAATAGGAAACTAAATATGTTTGCCAAAATGGATGCCGTTTGCGAAGTGCTTCATTTTTGTGTTATTCCAAGTATTGGAAACGAAATATGTGTTAGGGATTCAATTATACATAAACAATAGCTAAAGACATAAGTTGTTTCAATATTTTTTGTTATAGCTTAGATTAAAAATACAAAAAACTTGCACATTGTTTGAAGCTTTGGCGGTTATTGGAATATTCAATATTAAAATAAAATTTTGGCTTAGACCGCGTCGTCTTTGTAGATGAACACCCAGCAATTACGGCATTGCTCAGAGCACCTGTGATTCTGATTATGCAAGCTGCAATTTCTTGCGAAACGTTAGTCTATATGGGTGCACAATGAGCAAAAACGGCCAAGTTTGTCTATAACTATTCTTGTTTACAAGGTACCTGGTCGGACCAAGTGGACGAAATCATGGTTGACTTGCAATTGTAAGGATTCAAGGGTCACCATCAACTTAACTATCACATATCCTTGTTGGGGTTCACCTGGTGTACAAAGGCGACGCCTTAATTTGATTTTAATATTGTCAAATAGCTTAACTATCAAACACCCATTAACAAAAGTAAACATTGATTCATATTTACAGGTTTTTTTCTTCACCATGTATCAATTGTGTGTCACTGTTGGTCAAATGTAATTCCGAATTGTCACTATTTACAAGGGTGGACAAGAGGGAAAAGCATTTGAGATAAAGTGAAACACAGCTGATGCATAGCGAAAAGCAATCGGAATCATATGTATTTCGTATTACATTTTTAGAAAATTAAGATACCTAATTCTATTTACAATTTTTGCAAGGAACTCTTACAATAAAACAAATAATCTTAAAGAATGAAACTTATACTTCCGTGAAATCATATGAATCACGTAGGTTTATTTACAATTAAATTGAGAATCATTATTACATTGAAAATCACTGCAAGAAGAGAAAACGTTTTGCAGAATGGCAGCTACGCTTTGAAGATTTAATAAGGAATCTGTTTCGTGCAGCTGCATTTGGCCAACTTCAGGGGAATAAAAAATCCGTTCTGGTATTGCATCAAGGATGAGTGATTTGTTTCCCTCCTCCTTTGATCTTTCATATTTCACATGCTTTAGCTTTGCGGCTTCAGATCTGGTTTCTGATTGTCAGAGACAAAGCTTGAAGATGCGCTCGTTTAACATTTTCCACTAATTAGGCAGTAGCCGTAGCTTATGACATGGTTTTACATCCAAGCTGTCCGTAATTGTCCAAAAGCCAGTAGCAGGGATCTAATTGGAGAAGTCCAGCAACAAACTCGAAGAGCCGCACAAGTATGTAACTGGAAATCGAAAAAGTATGGCATGGTACAATAGTTCTTCTTCTTCTTGCGTTAGGGCTTAGCCCTGCGGGTTCCACTGCTTTTTTCCCCTGTTGGGGCACGGTACAATACGTTTATGAGAATTGATACCAAAGTCAAAATATACAAAACAATGGTACGCCACTGAAATAAAAGCGTAAATGAATAAAACAAGGCAGAAGCTGAGGACTGTAGAACTGAAGCTACTAGGCTCAATCCAAGGATTAACACTACGAAATAGACATACAAATGCAGGCATAAGACGACGATTTGACGTTTCATACATGTAGACGTAGACTACATGGGCAATAAATGAACAACTGGTAAAACCACAGGACGACCTCTCACAGATGTGCTGAAAGTTGTTTCTCTTCATCCGTGGAATGACGAGCTAGGACAAACCTTGTCGATCATAGAATAAGAAGAAGTTGTCTGGTATGCTGGCACAAAACTTGTTGCCTGCCATAGAACATCATTTAGTTCAGCAGTCTTATCTCCAAGCAAGGAGGAGTGATATTCTTGAGCGAACTACATATTTTGATAATCGTGGCTTTACCAAACGCAATGCAGCAACCAACCATATCACATCCCAAAAGTGCATCAGCTGGTAAAAGTTCCGAAATAATTGAAGATTATTTCATTACTATTTATCCAATGTCCTTCATTGTCGTTTCTTGTACCGATGATTCTTTTAATACACAAGTATTGTACATTTCACGGTAATGTAAGAGAAAAAACGTACATATTAGTGCCACCGGAAACAACCGAGATGACTTTTCTTTTTGAAACGGCTATCATTTCGTTGATGATAATGAAGTTGATTTCCTTATGGATATGCTTAAGTAACTGTTTTTGTTTCCAGGAACTGCCATAACTGTTTGGGTGGACGAGGTGTATTTTCTGTCAGTTTCTACCTTCGACTGGCAGATGGAGATCTTGTTTCTTTGGTTGTGGATTTTGTACTGTAGTTGTGGTACCAATCAAAAATTAAATACCCCAAAGTTTGTGTATAAGTACATGCTTAAGGTTAAAGATTAGTTGTTTGACGGGTTCTTAGTCTGGCCAATAAATAGCCCGCAAGAGAGCCACACCATCAACGATAGTGACTTCCCGTTTAGGTAACGTTCTAGCAGATAGACTTGTCGCATCTTTAAAAGAGCGGGTCTACCTATTCGCATTTTTCCTTCCTAAAGACATTGGAAGAGGCTTATATCTATCTCACAGGAACTTGCCTGATACCAGCATTTAGTACACTTTGTGTGTCGAGCAAATCTTCCATTGACTATACATGCGATTTTATGAAACGCATCGTTTCTAATGAGTCGTTCAGCTCTTAGTTTCACTGTGTATAGCCATTAGACTCTTGCGGGGGTTTATAAATTCCTTCGGAGTGTTTTTTTTTTCGTAGCCGTAGCTTATTTTTTTCAATAATGGTCCACGCTTCAGTTTCGTATATTACTATGGGTTTTAGTTATTAATATTTAATTGATATATTTTTAGTGTGGTAGTGCCGTGTAGTATTAGATGGACAATTTAAGACATCCCGATGATGCAGTAATACTTCCAAATTACTTACAAGTTTTATAGCATTTGGTGAAACATACGTTCATACGAACCGGATTAGCTGCGAATAATGGTCGCAGAAATAATCTAAAGAAGACCAAATAGTTATATGAACTACAAAAACCTAACATTACAATAGACAACCATCAAATGGAAAAAAGGAGATATAAATCGCAAGGAACGTGTATTGAACAGTATTGTGATAGATTATTTTATAATAACGTATCAACTAAGAATTACCGTATAAATCGAGATGTATATAAAGAGCCTGATATAGTCTCCACAGGTTAGCAAACCGTATCAACAAATTAATGCACAATAAAGCTGCTGGGAGGAACAAGGTCACTGGTGAAATCATACAAGCCATGGGAGAAATAGGCCTATAAATATTTCATACCATCTGCCAGAAGATCTGGGAAGCTGAAGAGTGCCAGAATGATTTGACAAGCTCTTGAGTGTGAAATTTTAGTAAGGCATAGATCATATGCCCTTACTGGTTGTCTACATACCTTAAAAGACAAACTGTGTTATATGGTGTTTTGTACGAGGTTATTACTGAGAATTGAACACCAGTTTAAAATCGTTACGTTGCATATGTGTTAATTTTCTTTGATATCATTAATGAATTTGACCGATTAGTCCAGTTGCTATCAAGGCTTTAGAGGTAACTTTTTATTGTACTATGTATTTTTTGCTCCATTCGACCTAATGACTATACATACACATATTTTTGTACATCGAATGACACCGTACTTACAACTAATCCCATTGAATGGAACAGGATGCGCTATACAAAAATTTGCAAAAAATGTAGCGCTGCCACCAATTTTCACTGCGCGGGAGTTGTCTTTTGATAGTGTTATTTCTTACACATCGGCCCGTCGTTAATCCGAATGTAGTATTTTTCTGCTTTGGGCGATATATAGTATTCGTGCACAAAGATAAAAAAAAATAAGATAGTGTCTGTGAAGGGCCAGCATTTTAAGATGTTATACAGAACGTTTATCAAGGTACACAGAAATTTAAACTTCAGCATCGTCCCCTGTTGATATACCTTATCTTCAGAGAGTGGGAACAAAATATTTGACTCGTCGAAAGGTGTTGTTCGGGTAGTTGCATCGGAATGCGGGCGCATCTTCGCCTAATTCATTTGGTCGGAGGTGCGACCAAGATTTCCTTCTTCCTCCGACCAGAAATCCGTTGGATGACTCTGTCCGGCGCCAAAATTCCACCCGAGCCCCTCAAGCATAAAAATGCGCTCTTCGGCGAACTGAGGGATAAATGGCACCTACGTTCGCCCAGCAAAAAGTCCTCCATTGTGGCGTTGCCCTAGGCGAGGTGCTGTTGGCCGGAATACGCAGAAATGCCCTCGTTTTCGCCTCGGTTCGAATTCCCCAAGCCCAGGTAAAATCGGCTTCCTTTATGTCCTGCCTCACGTTCGCTAACGAGATCTAGAAAAATATACAAAGGCAAGTGGGCCGGCCAAGTTAACACCTTGTTTATTGCAAGAGCTTATAAATTTTCTTCCTCGGGTCTCTCCCGCGTGGCTTGGCTGGCTATTTCAACTTTCTTGTTGTTTGTCGGCGTATGGAAAAAGCTGGTTTTCGAAGTGCAATTTACAAATTCATGAAACCACTTTAAATATTGCCTATTGTTTGTAAACTCGTTTGATCTAAAAACTGATCATTTTTTTAAAGATCCCACACTGTACAGTCGAAAAACTTGAAACAGTAATCGGTATGACTAAGCTTATCAGTTTTGACAATTTTGATTGGTAATTTAACTTTGGGAGCAATAACCATATATTATATATTGTAATAAGTAAAACATGTTAGGTATCTAAACGGTAGAGGTACATAAATTTGTTTTTATTATCTTCATACCATAGAGAATTTAAAAGTTTAAATAAATTTTGTAAGCTGAGCTGAATCTTCTGAACACACGACATGGTAAGCTCTGAAATTTACTTCCCACTACAGATGACATACGTAGGGTAAACAGGTATAGTCAGCCTATTTATTATACTATTTTATTTAAGTATAAGCAATAAAGGTTAATGTACCTCCGTCATGAGGAACATTCAGCCAATGCATGGGGCCGTTTTAGCTGGAGTCAGTAAATTAGAATAAAAAGGTTTGTGAAGTAAATTCATTTAGTTAACTTAGAAATCATCAAGAAAATATATAAATGAACCATTCTAGTGACACAGGCTTTAAAAATGTACGTATTTGATTCCCACCCGATCATGTATTTTTCAAAATTCAAAGTAAGAGAAAATAATGAAGATGTTCTGTTCGATCAACTGTAGGTACAGTATAGTCCACTTACAATGGACTTGCTTATAATGTACTCTCGTTTGTAATGGACCGACTCAAGAGTGTAAATAGAAACGCATACGATATTGAACTTTCGTTGGTAGTAGACTAAAAATTCGCTAGAAGTTATTTTTGTAAAGTAGTTTCGTATTTTTTTGTGTTAGAACATTTAGTAAATGTATTAAATATTTTACATCTTACAATTCAATTTTGTTTCCAACATAAAAGAAATCAAATTCAGATTAGTTGGACAGTCTCTTATAATGGGGTAATATTGACTGTACCCTGAAGTCCATTTTAAGCGAGGTGTACTTAATATCACTGACAACAGGATCATAAAATGTTAACTGGCATCTTTACATCCAAGAAAAGTTACATCAAATTCGGCTGCTCCATCGAATAACACAGTATGTGATAACGAGTAAAATAGTGGGAAACAAGGAAAAACTTTAAATCGCTGGTTCCACACTCTACATCCATACCCAAAGTTAAATCCCATATATTTGCAGTCTGTATTAAAGTATAATTTTTACTGTCTGTCCAAAAATCTTCCAACCCTAAAGTTTCATGGTAAAATGCAGTTACTACTGTGTTTTGAAATCCAGTGGGTGGGCGGAAGTGAGGATTAAATTAATTTTTTACTCGGTATCTACAAGAACAGTTTTTTACGATAGGTACACGATTTTTTTTATCAAAAAGATGCTGGACGACTTAAACAAATACAAAATTACCAAAATAAATCCCATAGTATTTTTCTTGAAATTGTCGTATGGGACACTAGTGGTTGTCCTTCCCTTAATTGTTACCACTTTCGGCGGGGAGTATAATCTAAAGATTTCGCAGATACTGTGTTATACACAGAATTTTTACAAAAATGTTTGTTAGGTGTTTTTTCTAAAACATAGTAACTACCAACTACTGTGTTTTGTTTGGTTCTTTCGAATATTATAATGACTTGCTGTGTTTTGAATTGGAGAACAGAAGAAATGCATGTAGATACTGTGTTTGTGGGTAGCTGTAGATTGGTAACCAGTATAAATAGCTCAAATCTGATTAGCTAGAAAGATGCGGGATATCACAGTATCTACATGTGAACATTAAGCTCAGTTTCACAAAAAAATGTTGGATACTGTGTTTCGATGGAGCAGCCGAATTATTGCGTAAAACGTAAAACCTTGCAGTAGATTTTGCTACCTATGCTGTATATGCTCATTATGTCCTCCTCAGTTGATAAAAATTGATTCCCCATGTCCTCATAAGAGAATTATTCACTAACGTAATCGGAGACGGGTTTCTGAATCTCGTGAATCGGAAGATGCATACTGCTTGTATTTTCCATATTGTTTTTTCAGTTTGCATTTGCAGAACTAATCGTTGCTTTTTTCGTCATTTTTCATCTTGCTTCTTTTTCGATCTCATTTAATGGCTTCCATTGTCTCTAGGCGTTCCATTTCTGGTATATCTGAATAAATTTGCGATTGTCTCTTGCGGTTTCAAGGCTTAAAATTGTGCTTTTTTAAAACTGGAGGAGACGTGTATTCTTGGATTTCCTAAGACCGATTTCATATGTTTCCTCTTCATTAAACCCTGGAACTACTCCATCCTGGCTTGTTTATTGGTATTCCACCGAACAGGTATTTTGGTTTTTAGAAGTATTGCATAATCATACGCTACTACACGAATATTCCTATAGATCAACCCATAATTCGTCATTGAACAGGTTTTGATATACATTACAAGTTGTTGGCTTCACTTGCATGACCTGACTCGTCATTCTTCTCGGTTCTTCTGGACTGTTTTTTGTTCTTAATTTTCCAATTGAAGTTTGTAGAGTTCACCTTTTAATGTAATACCGATGCTGTGCGTTCAGATAAATGACCACTAATATTAGACTTTATACCATATCATATCATCTTCGCCAATATCAGATCTGTTTGATTTCTTCGTATAGTTTCTTACCACCTGGAGACCAAAACAATTAATTCTATCTGTGACTGAACGGAATTAGCCATTGGCTGAATCTGCCCCACAGGCTTAGCCATTTGCATCTCGATCAAACCATGTTTTGGTACTCTCGCATAATGTATGTTTAGGTTAGGGGTTTTTAAGGACAATTCAAATAATTTTCTGTAATATTGTTGCACCAAATAGTTTGAGAACCAAAAATAGAATTTGTTAAAAACTTACTTTGCAGTCTTGAAAAACTTTAAACTTTTTTTTAACAAACGATTCAAAGAGAAACTAGTTCAGAGAGAGAGAGAGAGAGAGAGAGTAAACTATGCTGTTGCTAATGCCAACCGTCTAATGCGCCAAATTTGAATTTCTTTACTTTTATTTAGTGTTGTGCCTTGGTCAATTGACCGGTCAATTTGACCATGGTCAAAAACTGTGTGGTCAAATTCGCTGTCAAATGCTCTTTTAGCCTTAAAATTGCTTATATTAAATTACACTATCAATCAACGTTTTTTTTTGTAGAAGGTCTTTATTATTGGCTGTAAGCCTGTAACTCATCAAACATTTACTGAAATTGCAAAAATGCAGGGGATTTACATATTTAGCGAGGGGATTCACACAGCGACCAATGTTTCTTGGGGGGTTTCTTAATACATTTTAGTTTCTTATTATTCTCTTCTTTGCTGTACTTATGCAGTAATGATTTGTTTTTATTGAAGCATAAATATATGGCCAATAAATGGTGTATTATTTTAGTTACCGAGAGTATAAAATGAAATAATTGTTAAAACTGTTAATTATATGCACTTATAAATACTAATCAAAAGGGTTGGTGGTATAATGATACTAGTTAACTTTGTGATTTGCTTAAACTTACAGAACTATCAATACAATTGATTAAAAAAAGGTTAATTAAAAAAATTAAAATGGTCAATTGGCTGGTCAATTGACCGGTCAATTGACCAAAAAGTTGTTGACCGGTCAAAGGCACAACCCTACTTTTAGTGGAGGTGGCGGATCGTGCCCCATGGATAAATAATCCTCCCTTTCCCCTACCTGTGGCCAACAGCTATGATTTCTCAGAGCTGTGAATTTGTGGGGGCGGTCGGTTCGAAAGCGATGTTCTAAAATGTTTTTGTCGATGATAGTCTGGAACTGTTTGAAATTTTCCGGAAATGCGGATTTGATCCAATAGAACTAGAAACAAGTGAACCGCAATTAAAATGAAAAACTTCGCATCTATTAAAACTATTTAACAAATTGTTCTTATTCTATTTCTTTTATTGGCTATGTTTTGCATATACTATACAAGCTTGAACTAATAGTCAAACTTAACTTTTCCGGTAACACGTAACAGTGGTGATATTTGAAGTGGTGTCCTTCGTTAATTAATTGAGAGGTAGTAGACATTATAATAACTAGAGAATTGAAAAGAACAATTTATTTTACACATATGTTGCTGTTTGAGATAGTCTTTTAATTTATGTAAAATATTTTTTTTCCAAATATCCAAATTTTCGATTGTCTGGGAGAAAACACTAAAATCAGAGGTTTTTTTCTAAAATGTCGGTTTTTTTTCTGTCTGGAAACTCTAGTTCGAACTCGCAAATTGTAATATGTAATTGGTATACATACGGGTATTACAGACAACACTGCAAAAGGTCATAAAATCCGATACATAGATACCTACATTATGTCGAATATACTGGTGGAATGTAGCAGTTTAAATAAAAGTTTACAAGCCATGCATCATTTTTGCATTTAAAAATGTGCATATGAATACTAGCTACATAATTAATCATTCTTATAGATAATAGTTGTCTTCTAAGTTGATTATCACATTTTTACATCAACGTAAGTGCTGAAAGATGAAAGGCGAGATTTTATTTCCCAGTTTGCATTGTTTTTTTAATCAAGTGTTCCGATCAGTATTATTCTTAAATTAATTTAATGTTTTTTATATTTGAGAATTGTGGAATAGAAAACACATTTTCTATTTCTCATTTTTAAACTTACACATTAATTTCTTCAAGTTTCGTAATGGCTTAATTGGCACTTGTTATAAATGTATTTGACAATAAATTTTTTGTACGTTGGTGTAGAAAGTAATCGTTTTCCGCACGCATTTGCGTGCAGAAAGCAACCATTGTATGTCAATACTTTCTGCAATTTAATGTTAAGTGATAATCATCTGACTAAAACGGACAAATGTACATTTTTTGGCAAATGTCATATTCAAAAATTAAATTTCTTGTAGAATGCCAAGCCGTTGTAAGAAAAATAGTGTGAAAATGCCATTGGCATGCTTATGGGAATGGAACATTCGTTAGCACTCGTGTATCATTTTTTTGTGTAATTGGCCAGTGGGTTTCAAACGACCGGACAATTACAATTGGAATCTTTCTTCTTTCCACGTGTCCCATTTTCGTTGTTCTAAAATAGTGAAAAATATACGCCTGCATGTTGATAAATAATAATTTTCGTAGCAATATTGAGAAACGGTTCCCGCGACGAAACGGTCGCATACACGGCGGCGAGTTATGAATCGGCGTGCGTACCCCCGTTCTACGGCACTGTGGGTAGCGTGGCTGCATTTTTTCTTTGAGGCAGCACCGCAACGGGTCATAATGGCGGGAAAGCAATAGTAGTGTAGTAACTGCGCAGTAGTCTGGGGTCATGGGCGGCGCGGGCGCCGGGCGGAGCGGGGGGCAGGAATGCGGCCGCCGAGGCCACGTCGCGGCAATGACCAAGGAGTGTCTGCTGCATCGGGATGCACACATGCAGTCCTTCCAGGAATTCGGCTCTCCCGACCGCCGTGCTCCCCAAGTGCAAAGACAGATCAACGGTGTTGACTATAAGAACAGAACCACGTTCGTCTTGGATTTTTTCTGCGGTGGGTTGCCCAGCATTTTTAGAGCCCGTAGCCCATTTTTGCTTGTTATGGCAATGTTGGAGGTTTTAAGTGTTTTTTGACGACTCCGATGACAGCAGAAGATGAATCTGGTCGAAGAAAACGATGCTTAATTTTATGAGAAAAAAACATTTTTCTCGATATGCAGTATGCGATAAGCGCGTCGTACATGGGGCACCTTGTAGACAGTAATGAGTGGATGTAGTAGCTAGCGTAAGTTCCATGAGTCTAGTTTTACAAATAACGAAGTTATGAGAGGAAATCTAGTTTTGCCTGGTGAAATATGGCAAAATTTGCATCGAAAAGAAACATAAGAATCCCGGTGAAAAAAGCAAACGCTGTATAACAAAATCATATAACTGTTGAAGGCTTTTTAAGTAGTTATTACATCAATAATTATACTTTATGTCCTGAAATGTGTCGCTTTTAATTAACACGGGTATTTTGTAAATGGCAAGAGATAAAGGTTGGGTTAAATTAGAGAAAACGCTTAGCATTTCAGGTGCTACTGCAATCCACATAAACATTGTGCAGAATGGAAAAACTCACGCTGTAGTGAAAATAAAACTATTCCAGGATTTATTTTATGTGGATCATAGTAGCAAGTAGTGCAAAACACTTAACGGATTATTAAAGTCTTTACATTACCCTTTTTCCGTGACGTCATTAATGACAAAACAGCGTTGAAAAAGTATGTCTTATATTAAGGTGAAATTCTAAAATAATCCTATTTAGATCACAGATACGAGGTAGTGGACATCAGAAGAAATTTGACACCTAACCTTTAATGCAAGAGATGCTCTAAATAATCTAAATTGTTTTAACACAATTGTCCTACCAAGATCAGTGGCTTTACGAAGAATCAGCTTTTCGTACTAAATTTACAGTCAAAAACGTAACAGATTGCTTGACAATCGTAATAGATTCACGTAAAATTAAAATTACGATCAAAATGACTAAATTGTCATAAAACAAATCTTAACTTTGGTTAACAGAGGGTTGAAAATTGTGAGCTTGCAGAATACACGAAATCTGAGATTGGTCTGTTTGTTAATGTTACTAAGAAATTGATTTGAAACGTGATTAACTATAAGAAATAAATAGAAAAATATCCGTAAAGGGATTTACACGGTATTTCCCTCGCAAGTGCGACACACAATAGGTACAAATATTTCAACGTTGATAATAATACTGAAACAATAAAAGGAAACCAATATTCGTTACATCCATTTACAAATTTAAAATAAAACTGCAAGTGGTGGGATTCGAACTCGCGCTCAGACGCGGACTCCGATTGCTGATTGTAATAGACGTAACATTTCAGACCAAGACATTATTGACCTATGCCAATCTGATGTTTCTCCACTTCGAGAAGCCTCTTGACGTTTAAAAGAGATAAATTAAACACCATGTCATCTAAAGGTGTCTGTAGTGTCCTTGCTCTTGTAATGTTGTATACATTGGTGAAACAGGACGTTCAGTAAAAGCTCGTATCTCTGAACACCAGCGTTGCCTCAGGTCGGGTCTCGTTTCATCATCAGCCATCATCGAACACCCAACGCGATACCGGCCATAAGATCTATTTCGATAAAACTTCTATTTTCTGCAAAACCCCATTCATCTTTAGCAGAAAGATTCACGAAACCATTAAGATTTACAAACACTATCCACTTCCCTCCATGTAGAAAATGCAAATTTTTAAATCCCGCCCACCTTCACTCCACCACCACTACACTTGTCTATAAATGTTGCCTTCCTTCTTCTGATAGAAGAGTTTCACCTCTGGCGTGGTACACACATTAAGTTACCGTGCTCTTTTGCTTACCTCATGACGAAGCCTCTTATGAAAATGGGCGAAACGTTGAGTTTCAATCTCAATAAAGACACGTTTCAATTTCGGAAGTAGTTCGTTACAATATAATGTAGTAAAACTTGTTTCATGGTGGATTAAGAGCAATGCAAATGAAATAACTTTCAGTTTAGTGATACACTTACATACTGCAATTGCTTCGTCAACTGGAATCAAAACGATTATTTTCTTCTTTTGAAACAGTTTAGTGGAATATAAGAAATCGATTGGGGACCGAAAAAACATCCAAAGTAGTTAGCATTGTAAAAACTATTAATAAAAACATCTCTTCACTTGAGGATGTGGAAGAGTGGTGTTTTTATTTATTTTGTTTTTGGCTTTGTAGTGCTTTTTCTGATATGTATAATTATACTACTGTGTAACTACGTTGAAATACATACACAGTGTCCGCCAAGAAGTCGGCATAATATGGGAAAAATTTTTATTTTTGATTTTTCAAAAACACTTTTTTTGTGCTTGTCTAAAAACCTATTTAGCCCTATCATATATACCGAGTGATTTTTACTTGTTTAAAAAATAGAGTTTTTCGAAATTTTCAAAATGGAAAAAGTGCTATTTTTCGGAAATTAAGTAATATTTTAATGAGATTTTTTAGAGTGTGTTATTTTTAGCTAACTAAACAATCTCAAGGCCAGAAAACCCCTTTTTTTTTAAACTTGAGCTAAAAATTAATTTTTAAATTTTTAAAATATTTTTCAAAATATCACATGCAGACTTAATATTAAAGTTATTTTTTTTTATGTGAACACTTTAAAGAATTATAATTGGTGAATACAGTGAAATCTCCCATAAGCGGACACGCACGGTGCCAACGTTTTTGTCCGGTTATTAGAGGCGTCCGCTTAAGGAAAAATCCATTTTTATGTTTAAAAAAGTCGTATTATGCAAAGGTATACCATACGCGCTAACAATACAGATACGACTAATAAAATAATTGAAACAAAGTTATGTAATAGTTGTTACAAAATCTAAAATACTCGTTTGACGTAAGGGTTTTTTCTGGCTGCTTATTATACTCTCCGCATGTATTTCTAAATGTTTTGACAGTTTGAATACTTTAAAGTCTGTACTTTCTTTAGCAAAGCATTTAAAATTATTCACTGTTAATGCTTCCGTGTAGGTCTTGATTGCATTCTCACAAATTTCTAAGTCGCCATCGTTTTCTAATTCTGCCAACTGCATATCAACGGCAGCTGATTCACCTGAAATTTCGGTTACATCATCTTCCAGGATTATTTCTTTGTCAGTGTTTATAAATTCGTCAGGGTCGACGTCTTCGATTTCTGGGATATTCCTATACAGTTTAACCATTACTGATAGGGTAAATCGTCCTCTGGTTCGAATTGATTACAGTGGCGTAACTTGATACCCGCAAGCTCCGCGGTCGCGGGACGGCCCTGGGCCTAGTTTTCTTGTTCTGTCTTTCCATAAAAATAAGCAGAAAACATTTTTCCTATTTTTATATTTATCATAATGGCTGCCCAGGCAAAAGGCAAAGTATTTTGAATTGCAGGCGACATGGACTGTTTTGTAATATCGTGCATAGGGTAATGAAAGTGTCGAATTTCCTGCGGTCATAATGCTGATTTGAGTTGACTTAATACCGCCCGTATTGCAAAAGAATTCAATAACTTAACATGATCATTAAATGTTGGATTTATGGATTGTTTTGACACCATTAGCTGGTGCTGAAGTGTCCGTACAAGAGAGATTCACAGTCTAAAAATTGACGAAAAATGGTGTCCGTGTCCGTTTAAGAGTGTCCGTTTATTAGAGAAAATTTTATTAGTAAAGTTAATGCAAGCAAGTTGGTTCCCAACAAAATGTCCGTGTAAGAGAGGTGTCCGCTTATTAGAGGTGTCCGGTAAGGGAGATTTCACTGTATAATATAAAGTGTTAATTATTTCTTTAGATTTTTTATTATTTACCGAAAAGTAGTGTTTGCATAATTTTTACGTTTTCTATGCAAGGCGCTTTTTAGGAGAATTTTTTTTCAATTCTAATTAATATCGATTTAAATGGCTTCAAGAAACTCTTAATCTATCCCTGTTAATGAATTACTGTTACACAAATCCTGTAAATGTTCTTTTGCAGTTGTCTAAATGAGGAAATTGTTTAAAACATGTAATTGGATGAAAAAATCTCCTTATACAATATAGATGGTGTTCCATTTAGAAAACACCTACATGACGTCATGTCTCTTACCTGGGACACCCTGTATACTAAGTTTTTACTTTAAAAAATGCGCAACTAAAAATACTAATTGACATGTTCGAGCGTTTTTCCGATAATGAAATATCTGAATTTTAAATGAATTTGTGCAAGACTTTATGGACGCGTTGTATATGCGATGTAGAAAGATTTACACCCGTATGCATGCATAGTCGTTCGCCAGCGGCTCGCCGGCAACTCGCCGGAGTTTCGTTATAAATAGTATGTTGGCGGTAGGGTTTCCAAGTCCCGGGACCAAAAGTGTATTCGGGACTTACGAGCTAAATTTCAAGTCCCGGGACTGGTCCCGAAAATCCCGAAAATGGTCCCGAAAAGGAAATAGTTTTCAGGTGAAATTTCCGAATGCAGTATCCAAAGATAAACTAGTGTTTTAAGTTAAATAATGTTTTTCTGTGCTGATCATTTGCATTGGTGCTCGTCTACAACTTCATTGCTTTCTTCTGGTACTAAAAACGTATGTCGCTGTTCATCTTTTGCTTTTGTTTGAACGGCAAAGTGTTTGTGTAATCCTTTCGTCAAGCTGCCTCTGATTATGATAATTTTGTAGGAACCAACTTTACATTTCGCCAATTGTTTTATCTTCAATATATAAAATTGTCGCCATATTGACGTCAAACCGTTTTTTTAGTGTAGAAGGAAGATAGGTCGAGAATCGGAATTAATTCTAGTCGTAACGCTTTAGCAGACACATAACGAACACACTTAAAACTCAAAAATATAAATTATTCAGCTTCTTCGCACATATCGAAATCCAACAAAAAAAAACATACAAATACATAAATCAAAGAATATATGGATATGTGGCTGAAAAAATACATAGGTTTAATTTTAACCTACCGAAAATAATACCTCTCCTGTCTACGCAAAACGCAAATAATGCAAAATGTGCAAGAGGCATGAGTAGTACGTCGGACGCCGGTGAATACCCGTCCTAATACTTTGATATCGAGTATACGCACGCATGTTGACATGGTCCCGGGACTTCGCCTGTTCTGGCTGTGGTCCCGGGACTCGGTTTTTGTGGTAGAATCCCGGGACTGTCCCGGGACCGGATCCCGGGACTGGAAACCCTAGTTGGCGGCACTGTACGTCTTTGTCAAATTCGAGGTTAGCAGGTTAGATTTTGTGTCACTTTCTGTCAAAACTGACGGAAAACCTAACCTGATAACCTCGAATTTGACATAGACGTACAGTGCCTCCAAGATACTATTCATAACGACTATGCATACGGGTGTTAGAATCTACTATTTCCTTTTTTTTTGCTGGTGACACTACACTTATAGCAAATCCTAACCGACTAAGGCATGGTGTAGCATGGTTCCTATCACCACGTAATCCATTTAGGAAGATACAACCCCTATCAAAATTATTCTCTACATAACATATTTCCTCGCGCCGTCACATCAAAGGAAGATATAGGTGTTACTATTACTTCTAACTTAAAGTACAGTGGACAGATTTCTAAAACAGCTAAGAAAGCAAATTCCGCGTCTTACCTTATCCCGATGGGGCCACAATTATATATAACAGCAATGAGATAACATGAACAACAAAATACAATGCTTGAGTAAGAAAGAGATGACTATACAACAAAATTACTCTAGTAGGCATAATTAGTTGACAAATGTCATAATTAAAATGAGCTTCAAGCCTACCCGTATATTTGCTACTATGTTTATCTCTTTCTTACTCAAGGAATGTGTGTTATTTTATTGTTCATGTTATCTCATTGCTGTTATAACAAGAGATCAATAAAAAACCAATTAGGGTAGGCTGTGATATGTGTTATACGTTTGGCAGTACTGAAGTGTATTGTCACTTTATGTCAAATTCGAGATTAGTAGGTTAGGTTTTGTTTGTTGTTTGACACAGACTGACGTAAAACTTAACCTGCAAATCTCTAATTTGACATAAACTGACAATAAATACACTTCAGTACTGCCAAACGTATAACACATATCACAGCCTACCCTAATTGGTTTTTATTATTGATCTCTTGTTATATAATTGTGGCCCCATCGGTATAACCCGTATTGCTTGAGTGAGAAAGAGATAAACATAGTAGCAAATATTCGAGAAGGCTTGACGCTTAATTTAATTATGACATTTGTCAACTGAACATGCCTACTAAAATATTTTTTTCGTATGGCCATCTCTTTCTTACTCAAGCATTCTATTTTGTTATTCATGTTATCTCATTGCTGTTATATATAATTATGGCCCCATTAGTACATCGGTAGGGTGTGTGAAGATCTTAGTGTGAGCAGTGTTGTAAATATACAAAAAAAACGTACGACCTATTCTAGATCTAGAGCATGCTTCAGTGGTGTGGTATCCCTACTTTGGTACTTTGGCAAAGACTTGACTAGCCAGACCGTGTTCAAAGAAAATTTACTATAAAGTCCCCTGTCCTGAAAAAACTTGTCCAGTGAAGAACGTCGTGCAGAAGGTCTCGTGGTGATCATGGTGTAAAGAATATAAGGTGAAACGTTCCCGGAGATGCGCAGTCGTTCAGAAAATAGAGGGGAGATGTCAACCAATCCGCAATGGGCCTACACACGAAATCAGTTATGGCCGCGATCATGGTGTAACCATGGACGCGTTCGTATATTGTTGCTGGCACTGTCAGTCGATGTCAAATTAGAGGTTAACAGGTTAGGTTTTTCGTCAGTCTGATATCAACTGCCGCAAAACCTAACCTCGAATTTGACATCGACAGCTTCTTCAACAATACACTTCAGTACTACCAATCGTGCCATTTGTGGGCCCATGTCCTATTGGTTGAATTTGAGGCCCGCCCACATTCTGCGGACCGTTACACCATGGTGGTGATATGATAGAAATCGGCAAGGGCTTACATGGACACTATTTCTGCATATTTTTTTTAAATTTTCAATCGCAATGCGAATACTAGAGACATAACTGCAAACTAGGGGATAACAGATATAATTTACTTCTTAAGCAACTTTTTTAGCTGTCTTGTACAAAGACATTTGCATTCATTATCAAACATTAGTGAAAACTCTCCGAGTTTAAACTTGATTAAGAATTCATATGATCGTTCTGTAGTTATATGTAATACCCAATTTAAGCTTCATTTGTATAATTATATATTTAAGTTTTGACTGTATCTGCTTGCGTTCTTTATAAAAGTTTTATCAGCTCTGCTGCCTATTTTCTGAAAACAATAATAATAACAATAATATATGAAAATGTACATTTCTAACTAATAGATTAAAACACATGGTAGCTGCTTACTACTGTTTAAAAGTGCGACGTGCAACTCTTCAAATTAATTTCTTGTCTCCTTTTACTCGAGATAGGGTATAGCGCACTACTTTAAAAAATGTTAAGTGTAGGTGGTGATTCGTTTTACTGCTATTTATGTAGAAAATAAGGAAAGCTCCAATCCTCAGCTGTTTCTTGTTTAGCACGTCTGCATGTCCAGATTTTTGAACTGTCCGTAACACAAATTCAAAACCACTGCAGTATGTATTTGTTAATACTATTATTAAGTAGCAAAATAAGAAACTATATATGTCGTAATCACACCATGCCATTAGTAGAGAACTACCAAGTCGACTGTGATGCATTTGTTTCCTTTCATTTTATTGAAAACTATCCCATAGTCTACTCTGTAGTACTACTGTTTTCCACTAGAAGCACCAAACAAAATCATCGAAAACTGAAAAATCACGATCTGATAACTCTTTTCTCATAATACACATAATTTGGGTTGTGATTCATAAATGCCTTAAGGTTCGTAATTGAATTGAACCGTAAAACTGTAAAAAATTGTTGCAGCACTCTCCAGCAATTTGTCATTGTTGAATGACGGTACTACTTTTTGGCAGCAAACCAAAAGAATTTGCCAGGTAAAAATAAACTTGAGATATGTTTTGTGCGATTGTTTCAGTAATGCAGAACCATTACATAACAATGCATCCTTGGATTGTGTTTCTTTCCTCAAGTCGACTTGTTTTATGGATGTGTTCGCAAAGAATAATAACACTCAAATCACTTTTTAGTAATAAAATAACTATTAATAACTAATTACAAGTGCACAACGAACGATTTAACCCCTCACTGAAACTGGGAAATGTCATGAAAACTTTTATGTTAAGGAGGAACGGATACTTATAAATGAATACATCCACCGTTTTTTCTTTTCATATGAAGTTATAGTTTGAGTTGTAATTGTAATAATTACTATTTGCAGAAATTCAATAAACTGCGGCACTGAGTGTGCAACATTTTTTTGAATATCTTCCATTTTTACGGAATTGCATCTCTACAACCATGTTTCTTCCGAATTTAAAATCGAGGTTCTACTTGACTACCGTCAGAGTTGCAGGATGATTATCAAATTAGAATTACATCAAAGGAGTTAATTTATTGCTGGGCGCGAAGTTGGAACTAGATTAATTAAGTAATAAAACTGACTAACCTAATATTACATTATTTCGCGCTGTTTTGCGTCTGCAACAATGCACAGTTAGTAATTTTTACAGAAATTTCAGAGTTTGTGTGCTCGCATAGGCTGTTTTTAAGAATAATAAGTTATATTTTCGCTCACTGAATGGATTTCTTAATACGTATAAGAAATGTAGATTATGTACTTGGTTTTATTAAAATTCTATATTTTATTTATAATTATGCAACAGCAACACATTGACAGAAGTAACTCAAATAGAACATTCCAAGTAACCTACTCGTTTTACCGTTATTAATTGCATTTTTTCTTTCCAGGTAAGTTTCTTCGTGTCGCTCGCTGCACCATAGTTCAGAATATCCAGGTGGTGAGTACATGGATATAAGTTGCATCCTTTGTTAAATTACAGTATCAATTTCCATTTAAACGAGTTTGTTTACGATTTTTAGTTTCTCTACTAGAACACGTGGATTTTTTATTGATAAATGTCTCCTCTGTTTTAAAAGTTTAGCCAAGCGATGTTAATTTGTAATTAATTGGGAAGGGTGCCCGACAGTTCATTTTTGCACGTTGTTTTTATTTCGCTTTGATTTTAATGGAATGTACTTCATTTATTTTGTTTGTGTGTATTTTCTCAGCTGCCTTTGTGTTTTCAATAGATTGTAAATAACAGTTCTTCCAAAAAGCAAATATGTTTTCTTTCACATTCACACAAAACATAACAGCGTGTTGCAACAACCGTTATTGTGGTAATAAGGAAATGCACATTCTAATTGAAATAGCTAATTCTGCGATAACTAGATTAATTACTATAGATCGTTCTCTGATTACAACAAAATTAGGAAAATGAATAATGTATGTATATTTCAATGTTGTTTCTTCTAAAATAATAATTGTTCAATGTAAATATTTTGGGTATAGTTGATGAAGGGAAAATTTGGTTCGGAATTAAGTTCATAACTCGCAAAAGTTGGTGGCTTGCATATCATTGATTCAATATTTTTCGTGAGCGTTCCGTGGTGCATAGTGGTAAAAAAGCGGGATATTAATAACATTGATACATCTGTCCCAGTAGTCTCTATTATGTCTACAGAAACGAGAAGCCAGAAAATATGGGTTCAAACCCCAGTAACTTTAACGGCCAAAAAATGTTTGTGTCCACTCCATTGCGATTCCCCTATCCATATATGGCAACCGTGGGGTCTTGTGCGTAAACCTCGTCAAAGAGAAGCCAATTCCCTGTAATTGGGGATGTTTATAACTCAGCTGGGGATGATGATCAGAATGTAGCAACGTTTCCTGGAACTTCGCTGTATTAAATATCTTGTTGTCCACGATTTGTATGAAATATCTTATTGTCGACGATTTGTACAAAATATGCATAATTTTAAGCAAATCTTTAATGTGACATGTCACTTTTTATCAACAATTGAATTATGTAAAACTTCTAGATAAATGTACTTATGGCAAGTAAAAATAAAAGTTTATGTCACAGCTTCCCCGCCTTTTGTTTAACAAAAACACTAAGCATACCATTCGATTCCTTTTAGAAAAGTGTCTTAAGAATGTTTTTGCAGAAACACAAAATATTCACAAATAAGCAAGTTACGGGGATGAGTCGAAAATGCACCAAATTGAAAATCACCCTGTATCTTTTAAAGAGATCAAGATATCGATGTGCGGTTTTCGCCATTCATTTTTACACAAAAAACGAGCCCGTAACATCTAAGTTAGTTTTTTACTATCTCCTCTAGAAATGAATGTTTCCTATCAAAAGTGTCCAATTTGGGACACACTGTACAATACCAGAATCTTGCGGTTATTGTATATAGGAATCTGCTTTGTTTGGAACAGTTTTGTGCAAATCTAAAATGTATTTTATATGATTTGCGTACGATACATGTAGCTTGAGGAATCTGCAACTTTCTCATGTTTTGAACTGATTGGCATTTCAACCTTCTTTTTTAAATTTCGTAAAATATGTATAGCGATTTTTCCGAAAAATTAGCGCAGTGCTTCTTTGTAAAAACAAATCTAAATTATAGGTCGAAATCCTCCCCTTTTCTTAAATTCATGGGCGGCGGAAAGTAATAATCTAATAATATTTTGAAATATTAAAGAAATTGTTTGATTCACACAGATGCGTGCATCAAAACCTTTTTGCTTATAATTATTCACGTAATTCAAGTCATAACTGTTCTATCTCATTCAAAGGTCGTGGTAAAGTCAAATTTGCATCTTGCCGTATTTGTTTGCCTCTGTTAATATTGGAAAGGAATTTGTAAGCTTCCCTTAATGGCTTTTAAGCGGATGGATACACTTTCTAATAGGACTTAAGCCGACTTAGCGTATTTGGGACTCATGTGTTTATGGATTTCGTTCAATACAATGCCTCATTTAGAGAGCTTAGCATTAAGATTTCTTAAAATAAGCATTTATTCCTAAACAACGTGCGACGCTCCGATTGGCTACGCAGGATCGCCTCAGCCAATAGTGTTTGAGCCTTCCCCTCCTGGTTGAATTTGCGAGTTCAGCTCATTGTCAATTCAGCTTCAGTTAGATTCAGAATTTCGAGTAAGCAATTTCAGCTATGCTTTGTGCTGGTTTGCGGTCGGTCTAGCTCCCTGGTAAAGACGTTTTCAGGTTGTTTTGTGTGACGGTTACGCGCAATTCGCTATTTTCGCGTGGCCAATCCAAGCGTGTCACAACAGTTGAAGCTATTGTAAAAAACCATCGGTCCATCAGTGACGTTTGTAATCGTTGTTACTCAATATACTCGTGTTTGTTAAGTCTTGTTTCACTCCAACAAATAACTGAACCCAAGTCAAGGGTTATTAAGTGGCAGTTCACGGCAATCCCATTGAACCGGAATTCGCAGCGGATTAACTGGGGGCCCCATTCGTGGAAGCCTCTTTTCAAGTTAATCATACAAAAAACAGAAATATTAATATCGGTCGAGACTTACGTGTATACAGAGTTATACACGAATATTGATGAGCCGTAACGGCAACCCAATTTACATTCCCACTACTACTAAGATTTTAAAATTTTAAAATTTGAAATATGTAATAGATTGCCGTGCTTTTTATTATTTGTCAGTTTATGACACACTAACTGTCAGTGACTTCAAACGTGTTTGTGTAATTATAGTAGAAGAAAATGTACACTAATGATGAAAAGACCGATTTAATTTTGATTTATGATGAATGCCGCAAGAACGCTTCGTTGGCTCAACGTGTATATCGTCAGATCATTACGTATGGATTGGCCTAAGATTAAGAAATCCAGAAGACGAACTGCAACTGGGGAAGACAACGAAGCCGCTGTTATAGAAATTTTAGAAGAGAATCCCCATGTCGGTCAAAAAGAAATTGCTAGAAGGGTCGGTATAAGTTAATCTTAGGTATCGCGCGTAATAAAAGAAAACTCTTTTCATGATTACCATGTCATGTTATCGCAGGATTTAAAGCACACAGATTATCTTAAAAGAATAAGTTGTACCTTTTTTCAAACCCAATTACAATTGAATAACAATTTTCTGGACTTTGTATTGTTTAGCGAGGAAGCCACATTTTCAAACAATGGTGGAGTAAATCGACATAATTGTCATTATTATGCTCTTGAAAATCCACACGGGATAAGAACCACACATTTTCATACAAGATACTCCGTAAATGTGTGGTGTGGCATTTTAGGTAACCGGATCATAGGATCGCATTTTTTCCCGGGAACTTTAACAGGGGATATGTATTTGAATTTTCTGCGTGAAACTTTATGGGAATTATTGCATGACGTACCCTTAAATATTAGAGAAAACCTATGGTATCAGCACGATGGCGCCCCTCCACACTACCATAGATTTGTGCGGAATTATTTAAACAATACATTTGCCAATAAATGGATTGGAAGAGGATCAGATGTAGCTTGGTCCGCAAGAAGCCCAGATCTAACACCGTTAGATTTTTTTCTGTGGGGTGCAGTTAAAGCTAAAGTTTACGAGAGACTAATTCTAAATGGGGAAGATTTACGTAATCGAATCAATGAAGCTTGTGGAGCAGTTACACAAGAAACCTTAGAAAAAGGGAAGAGATCATTTCGAACGAGAATACTAACTTGCATTAGAAACGATGGAAAACATTTTGAGCACTAGTTACAATAATTTTTATTACAGAAGTTAAATATTGTTAAGTTTTCCGAATTAATTCTATCCGTAGTTTATTTAGGTATGTGAAATGAACAAAATAAATTCTTAATTCAGGGAGGTAGTTTTGATTTTACTGACAAATAATAAAAAGCACAGCAATCTAAATAACATATTTTAAATTTTTTAATTTTAAAATCTTAGTAATAGTGGGAATGTAAGTTGGGTTGCCTTTAAGGCTCATCATCATTCGTGAATAACCCTGTATTGTATGTGATATAAAGATATTCATTCAGGGGAGGTGTCCGTTGGTGCTGGTTGTCTTCGTTGCTTCCTTTGAGGCGTTTAATCATGTGCACGTGGTCTTGGCCCGTTTGGTGCTAGGTCGATAAGGCACTTCCATTTGGTCATCCTCTCAGTTAAGTCATTTTGGGCGTTTTTCTTTCACTTTATCTTCGACAGTTTGTTTCCCCATTCTGCCCGTTCTTTTAACGATATGTTCAAAATAGTTCCGGTAGGCCTGCTTTCTGTCACAGCAGTTGCGTTCTACGTTCAGCTCTATGAATATAGAGATGGTCGTTTCGATACTCTTAATATGCGGCGATGCACTCAGAATGCATCTATTGTATTTTTGCCTTTTTCTACGTTTCTGATGCATAACTGGTGACTATCATGATTTTTGCTTCTATTTGGTTTGAACCTGTGCTCTTAATTCGTGTCGGCTAGTTGCTTTATTGTATTTCCTATCTCCTCTTGATCTCGACTAATGATCAAAGTGTCATTAGTATATGTGAGGTGATTTTTCTCCTTCTGCTCTGAAGCATCTTCATTCAAGCTATCGAGTATATGACGCATTAAATATGCTGTACGTACTCGTATGTTAAATAGAGATGGAAAAATGATGCAATCTTGCTAACCCCGCTAACAAATTAAACTTCTCTGGATATGTGTTGTTTCTTCTCATTTTAACATATAAACTGCAAGGTGTTTCGGCATTCCCATCTCTTCCATTATTTGTCAGAAATGGTTCCATTTTACCTTGCCATAGGCCTTCAGCCAAGCACTATTTTTAGTGGGCGCCACGTAGCGGCCACTGCCGTAGAAACTTTATAGTGGTTTGCCACTAGTCGCACCCAGACGATAGGAACGGTTATATTACGTGGCTGTCATCAAAATGGGGAACACTTTTTCGGTGGCCATCACGTGACGGAAATGGGTGAACGTAGTGGTCGCCACTTACACGAATTTTTCGGTTATGACGCTCGATTTTGTCTTACAACTACTTTATAATAGCATTATGCTTTATCCCTCCATAATTGTTCTGCATTTTCTTTAACTCTTTTGAATAAATAATTATGTGCACGCGCTATCGCACTGTTCACTTTTTTCAAGGAAAACATTAAAAAAGTTAAATCACTTTTTTGTTAGTCTTGGTCACAAAAGGTACAATAGTTCATCCAATATTCTCGAGAAATTAAATAACGCGCTCATCGTTATTATGGCGCCGCTAATGGTGTACATAATGATGGAGAATATAACTTTGAAGTGGTTTCACCTTCCTAACTTTGCGTTTCGAAGTGTTTAGTACTCCACCATAGTGGAAGAAACTGGAAATTCTTCAAATATTCCACTTTATAATCGCCTTCACCAAGCAGGTGTGGCGGACGTGTAGCCACTTTGATTATCAACTTCAAAGTGTCTCATATTTAGGATAATTTGTGCGCCTGCTGTCCACGTCGTGTAAGTTGCTAATCCGCAATGCATTCCTTTAAAGAGATTGCCACGCTCTAAAAGAAGGTTATATTGGCCACATCACATAAACCCCAAACATCCCAAAGCGAAACACTAGGTAAATTGCAATTTATCCAGTGACCCTAACGCCAATTGATCAAAGTTTTTTTTACGTTATGAAGGTATGCATTATTAACAGTCACTTTATAGTGTATTTTAAAGGTAATAGCAACTTTTGTACGTAACAAGAACCTGGCGACTACCACTAAGGTCGGAAACGTTGAAAGTGTAGTTCAGTAGATGTTTTCAAAACGTGTCTGAAACTATCAAACCACTTTAAAGTGATATGTATTATTCACAATAAAGTTACAAAAACTAGTAGTTTTGCTTAGTAACTAGAACGTTTCAAACACCTCGGCCACACTAAAGAGTTGTAAAACGATGGAGTGACTTGTTTGCCACTGTTTAGGTATAAAATGGGGGTTTTCTTCCTGGAAATTTATAGATTTCGTGGTAATTGCGTGATAGCCTCTCAATCGAAGTTCCGATATTAGTTGCTGTCACTGTGATGCTACTTGGGGCAGAGCCAGTGTATATAGGAGAGAGTACCCCCACGTCCGCCATGTTTATTCCTGACATACGCGTCACTTTGAGGTTTGACAATTCTACGGAAGCGCTGAAGGGCCAGAGTAGCGTGACTAACAGACGCGCAATCGTTAGTCGTGTTGTATCGCGACTAGCAGAGGCGCAACTGTTAGTCGTGTTGTATCGCGACTAATAGACGCGCAATTGTTAGTCGTGTTGTATTGCGACTAACAGATGCGCAACTGACAGTTGACAGATGCCAGGTAACAGAACACAAATACGAGATGACGACAGATGATAGATGACAGGTGGAAGACGACACGTGACAGATGACAGGTTTCAACTGTCATCTGTCAACTGTTATTTGTCAACCGTTATTAGTGTTTCGCGAGAAACGAGAGTTTTCTCGCTCTCGCTCTCGCTCTCGCTCTCGCTCTCGCTCTCGTTCTCGCACCGAGAACGAGACCGAGACCGAGAACGAGAGCGAAAATCTAAGCCGAGAACGAGAACGAGAGGTAGGGTGACCGAGAGCGAGAATTTTACCGTAACTCTCGCTCTCGCACTCGGTTTAAAAAATACAAAAGCGGACAAAAGATATTTTAAAGTATTTTATTATTTACATGAAAACGAAATAAAATAATACGATCAACTAATTAACGATTAAATAACTAATTATGGAATAATTATAAACACAAGATAATATTACATATTAAACCCAAATTCGATCTTTCAGACCACATTTACCCCAAGAATTTAGGCAGAGAAGATATTTACTTGAGTCATCGTTAAGCCGACTTCTGTGTTTTCTGATGATTAGTGAAGCTTGCGAAAACAATCTTTCAACTGGAGCCGAAGTAGCATTTATTGCCAGAAGATCTTTCGCCATTCTTGTCAAATTGGGATAAGTATCGCTATATTTTTTCCAGTATGTCAAAATACTTTGATCTTTTGGTGATCTTTTTAGGCTAAATATTCATCAATTTCCAATTTCCAGTTGTTTTCTGAAGTTTCTTCTTCAAACAAGGGCGTGAAGTACAGATCATCATCGTGATTAGTTTTCTTCGTTAATGTATTATGTTCTTCTTCAGCAACTTCTGCTTCTTTGTCTTCATTAGGTACATGATATTTCGTTTTGAAAATACATTCAAACGTGGAATACGAAAAATCCTTCATTTGTTTTCCCCAAGTCTTTAAATTAAATGTTTCCAATTGGTGACGAGGGTCTAAAATCAAAATTACACAATAAATCCAAAAAGTATCGTTTGGTCAAAGTTGCTCGACAAGTTCTGAAATTAATATAACACATTTATTTACCAATATACAGCGAGGTTATAGAGAACGTTAAAACATACAAATTTTGCACATAAACTTTTTTTTTAATTCCTTCCCGCTGGGTTAATACAGTTACACCCTTCTAAAGAGGGTGGTTATATTAGCAGATTTTAATGGACAAGAATTTTATTATAAATAATTACGTAGATACTGAAAATCCTCATTAATTTAAAAAAGTCAGGTTTTTAGTACTTTTGTATAGCTAATAGCTTTTATGTAAAAACATGGAATATGTTATAATGCAAAGCATTATGTTGACCAACTGTACCGTGCATCATAATGCATTGTATTTTTTACAATTTAAAAAAATGACGCAAAGCTAAAAGAAGTAGAAATTTTTTAAATAAATCAGGCTTCCTAGTACATGTTTTTGTATAATTAATTCTTGTCCGTTAAAAAATTCTAATATAATCATCCTCTTATATGCGACATTTTTATGTTTCAACGTCCCTTATAATCTCTTTAACTTTGGTACCACGTTTTTTAAACACCTTTTATATAGCAATCTCGAAATAGTAATTACGTATACAAAACGATATAGCTGTATAAGTCATTTATTTTTATTATTAATAAATTTTACTTTAATAGAAACAATCTTATACAGAAAGTGCTATCTGCAAGTTTCTTGAAAATGAGAATCGCCCAACTGCAATTATTTTCATTAAAAACGTTTTTTTTACAATCTGATGTGGTGATCATCGATTCTATGGAATAAAATTCATAAATTTAAAAAACTGGAGCTACTGGTCACAGAATACAACAATTATTATCTCAAAAAGTAACTGGGCTATTTTCATTTTGAAAAAACACAAAAACATGGTTCTGTATAAGTATGATTTTTCCTATTTAAGTAAAATGAATTTAATTTAAAAATAATCACGTTTAGCAGCTGCATTGTTTTTAAACATATTCACTCTGAATATAATTTTTTGCAAAGCAGACACTTTGCCGATTTCCCGGACGGATTTGATTCATCCTTGTCGATGTCAAAATATTCTGAAAACTTGTTTTTCCTTCTATTATCTTCAGTAGAAGCAGATGTGGGAGTGGACGCATTTGCCTTGAATGTTGATGTTGATGGTGTAGGGGACCAGCACATTTCGGCATCCACGTTCTATTTCTATCATTTCTTGCGATTGTGACAAGTTCGAGAAGCTCTGATTACTATCAATTTCACATTCTATTATCACTTTAGATTTTTTATGATTTTTCTCGTTTTGTGGACCACGAAGAAAGCGTTTCATTTTCGCTACTAATTACACAAAAATTCTGAATTCACATTCTTCGACTACTAACCTGCACAGTGCACACATGCAGGCACAAATAATGAATGCGATTATTGTTATGTTTGGTACTTAATTCAATACTAACCAAAACAAGCTGCAATTGATATCTACAACGGTGCCACGTATCAAAAACTTGCCGATCCAATCATTGGTCACTGGAGATACAATTTTAGAGATTAACGAAAACGAGAGTAACCGAGAACGAGACCGAGAAGTAGACAACTCTCGTCCTCGCTCTCGTAATCGAGAGCGAGATCGAGAACAGATTTTTCAGGATTTACGAGAGCGAGAACGAGAGAGACCACTTCTCGCTCACGTTCGCGCTCTCGCGAAAAACTAACCGTTATCTGTCAATTGTCAACTGTCAACTTTCATCTGTCGTCTGTCAATTGTCATCTGTTATCTGTCAACTGTCATTTGTTACTTGTCAACTGCCATCTCTCTCCTATCATCTGTCAACTGCAATTTGTCATCTGCCACCTGTCATCTGTCAACTGTCTTCTGTCACCTGTCATCTGTCAACTGTCATCTGTCAGTTGCGCGTCTGTTAGTCGCAATATAACACGACTAACAGTTTCGCGTCTGCTAGTCGCGATACAACACGACTAACGATTACGGGTCTGTTAGTCGCGTTGCATTGCAACTACTAATCGTCTTAAAAAAATCACGCTACTCTGGCCCTTCAGCGCTTCCGTACAATTCCGTCAACGTGACGTATGTTACTTGAAATTGGCAAGACTGTAAGTCTGTCAAATTCGAGGTTAGAACTTCTAATTTTAGATATAACTCAATTAGTCATGGCCGATGGTAACAAAAATGGCGGCGATGGCGGCATTTTCACGGATCAAAGAATGGCGGTACTCTCCTATATTTACTGGCTCTGACTTGGGGTATAGTCCAGAAATAGTAAAACATAGAAACGTTATACTCACGTGCATACTCTATTAACTGCCTGGATTTGCTCTCGTGCTCTTTCCCGTGTATACTTTCGATATCTGTGGCACGAAGGAAGGTGTTTATCTCTCATAAATCATGTTTAGGACTACTGACTGATAATAATTTACCAGAAGAGTTGCACCCATTGAAACGATGTAGTGAAAGCATGTTAGGAAGCAGACTGTAAATAAAAGTATAATCGTCCTAGTTGTGGTGTGTTGTAATTGATAGTTAGATTAGCTGCAGTTTTGATATTCTGTGTGGTGTAAACATCCGTAATGCCATGAAAATTAAATATGCGATGCAAATGTTTGTAAATATACCAGTCTTCTGTGGACTACTCTGTTTCAGCTGCGCATCTTGGCGTGCCCGTTTTGCCAGCCAGAAACCAGCGCACATGCAAGGCTGCCAGCTGCGATTTTTCATTATGTTGGTAATTTTTGTCAGCTACTACTATGTTTGTAAGACTGTAAGCTATATATTCTACTATAAATTAATCGGTAATTCGAGGTCCGATCCCAAATTACGTGAGCTATATGGTCATCTTATAAAGCTTCCTTAATTCAGAGTTACGTAGGTAACATAATGGTTTCATTGTTCTTATTCATTTTTAACTGTCAATTGCTACTAGAAACAGAATAAGTAGTGAAATTTGAAAAACTCAGTACGGTCCTGAACCCCGTACTACACTTTCGCATTAGCCCACTTGTAGCCAATATATCGTCTTGCAGCGAATGTAAAGTATGATCAAAAATTTATCTCATCTAGTATGGCTATGGATTTTTTTCTAATTTATGAAGGCAACTATGTTTACACTTAAATATCAGACTTTACATTTGATTTTTAAGTGAATTATAGTTGCATTCATAAATTAGGAACAATTCCATAACCATACTAGATGAGAGAGCAAAAAGCGAGAGCATAATGTGCATCAGGCGATCCTAACCAAAACAAACCACACAGCGAGGAAGCGTGTGCTCGTTTTATCGATAACGCACCCTAGTAGTGCGGCAGTTGTAAATGCTGCCGATAAAAACGTCATTCATATTCCTAGCTTTCTTGGAACGTGTGGGCCGTGCATGTATTTGCGTCATGGGAATAACAATTATGAATTGCTTTAATTCGATCGGTCTGGACGGTGCTGCGATCTTCGCGATGTAAACAGCCCCAAGGGGAACTTCGTGGAACTCCTTAGAAAGCGCCCCGTTTTTTAAGGATAAATTGCGGGACATTTGCAAGCGGTCGGTTTTGAGTCGCGATTTTTGACCTGGCCGGACTACTGGCTTGTGGTACGAATGCATTTGCGATGCAAATTTTCGTTTGTTTAGCTGCTATTGGTTTGGGACATTGCTCTTTTTAATTTGTTTTTTTATTGGGCTTTCGATAGTGAGATATAAAATTTATGTTGATGTTCGGCTTGGCTCCCGCTGTTTACGGTGCTATTCGGCAACTGTGTCATCCAGAAGTGGTATTTCCAGACGTTTTGTCGACGATACTTTTTTTAAGCTCCTGTTATGTTGTGCTCACGTGCTCAGGTTTGTACTTTGCATTGTTTATAGCTTCTGCGATTTCAGATAGTGGCTTTTAAAATATACTCAGGTCATCACGATGCACTCAGTTCAACTACGAGTGGCCAAACTAAATGCACATAGCAGATATTTAATAATAATAATAATAATAATAATAATAATAATAATGTTTATTGAGCATTATAGTAATTTAAATTACAAAAAAAGTAAAAAGCACATAGTATAATAAGAACAAGACATAAAAGAGAAAACATCAACCAAGAAAATAATATTACATGCCCAAAAGAGAAAAGATCGGTAAGGCCGTTTTTCACTGTTCCCTATTAAAAAAATAAACAAAACAAAATCGGTTATGGTGGCATAAGCTATTAATGACAAATAGCAATAATAATAAATTTAAACTAACAAACCACTCTGAACATTTGCCACACATTCTCTAAAAGATTTCCTAAACCTGTTCAAAGTAGGTTGCAAGAACACACGTTGAAAAGAATTAATTATCTTCGGTGCTGTATATTCAAAACAATCACCCCCTCTTAAGTTAATATTACTTAATAATATTTGTTAACGTGTAACTAAAAGACTATATAAATATGAAGGTTCTTCTGATTTTAAGATTTTATATAAGAATGTACCATATAAAAATAAACCTGTAATTTATTTTCAATATACTTAGTCTATTGTAATGCGGTGTCACATGAACTCAAATAGAAATTAGAAATGAAAAACGCAAACAACAATTTTGCAACACTTGCAATTTTACCTGCATGTTATGTGTAAGAAAGTTATAATATACAATACTTCCATAATCAAGATGACTAAGAATTAGGGTATTCACCAATGTCTATTTAGTATGTTTTGGAAGAACTTCCACAATGCTTTTAACTTGGGATAGCATTCACTACATTTCTTCAGAATATGCTCTTCAAAGTTTAGGTTTTAAACAGTTTCTCTATCGGCTACAGTTCTGAGTATTTGATCTGTTTATAGCAGTATTTTTCATAGTTAATACGACAGGCTCCCTATGGAATGGTAGCTTCTTGAATTAGTAATAATTGCTCATCATGTCACCAAATGGCCATTATTCCAGGCACATAGTACACTAGTTGAATTTTTATATTAGACAGTGGCCTGTTATGAGATATTTAGCGGACTTTTCCACTGAGTGCGGGTGGTTGCTTAGTAGTAAGAGGTGGTCAGTGGTCCCGGGTTCAAATCCTGTGGTAGGTACTGGTGTACGTAAAAAAAAACGTACAAAATACCGCGGTACCAATTGGGCACCAACCTAACAATAACAATTTATTTAAAATGTTTACTATAAAAATACTAATGAATAAGATTATGAATATTTACAAACACAAACTGAAAGGGTACAAAAGTAAACAATTGAATAACACTATTGCTCATAAAATCAGTTTTAGGTGAAAATACAATTTACCTATTACATAATTTTCTAATTTGTAGAAGGCGCGATTTTTTACTTGAATTAATTTCGTACTCGGTTTGGCACAGAATAAAATTTTTGACTCGAGATTTCCAGAAACCACAGCTTAATTACTGTTTCGATAATTTTTTATCTGATCGAGCAATTTGCAATCCCAATTTTAGAAACATTTGGCCGTGCAACAAATGTTCGGTGGTGTTCTAACTGCCTAATTTTCAGGTCAGCCTTGGCACATCATCTTCTTTTCTTAACAATGTTTCTGGATAAGGTTTGATATGTAACATAATAATAATAATGATACATACTTTATTAGTGGAAAAAAAACAAATGCATAAAATTGCTTACAAAAAATGTTGTCATAGTAAGGATACCTACATCTTAAAACCTATTTTAAAAATTATTCTTCACCAAGGGGCGAAGTTCAGATCGTTCGGAGACTAGCTATTGTACCACTTACCCAGAGTACAACTAAAATTTATTATTGCATGTTGAGTTGCACGAGTTTATGCTTAATTGAGAATTTACTTAAAACTAAATTAGAATCCTAAATTATTTTATTGGTTTAGATGAAATTAAAACGGAATCTGTATGTATGTGAATGTACAAAATAAATGTGTTAACCACTATTCATTAAAATCTATTCTTAAAACAGTGTAAACTATTCCGATAAGATGTTCGGGAAAAGAGTAAATTTTGTAATATTAAATGTAAAACATCTTTCATATAAAGCTGGTTTATGGATGGTGGATCTATTTTCCCTCTAGATCTAATGTTAATGGAGTGCACATCTGTTCAGAATTTTATGTTATTGTACAGATACTGTGGAGCAAATTTGTAATAATGTTATAACTTAATGTAGCAAAATGAAATTTTCGTCATCATATTAAACATTCAGCATTTTTAACCTATGATGTACAGTCGTGTGCATATAAATCTGGGACAGTGTTTTTTTCACATGCAGATTCAGTTAAGAATTGAAGAATATCTCTATGGATTTCCTGCTATCAGAAAGAGTTACATTAAACTTTAACAGGTACTGAAACCCGTAACTCTCTCTGATAAGAGGAAATCCATGGAAATATTCTTCAAATTCTTAACTGAATCTGCATGTGAAAAAAAACACTGTCCCAGATGTATTTGCACACGATTGTACGTGATCTCTTCTACATGGTTCTCAGTTCGGTCCGCAACTTACTGGTTATTCGATTGTTCATCATAACTTCGATTGTCACAAATGAATCCGACCGTTTTTTTTTCGAGGATATTCAGCAGGAGTCAGGTTTTCGTTGTCACTTTACCTGAGGAATTTCGATTGCTTTTCTGCACTAAAAATGTGAGTTAATACCCTTTCTCCATCCAACATATTTTTTGACCCATAACAGCTTCCCGTTTCGTCATTGTATCAGTAAGGAGTTGTTTCTTCTCTGTTCGAACAGATCAGCCCTACTTCTATATTCTAACACCCGTATTCATAGTCGTTCGCCAGCGGATCGCCGGCGACTCGCCGGAGTTTCGTTATGAATAGTATGCTGGCGGCACTGTACGTCTATGTCAAATTCGAGGTGATCAGGTTAGGTTTTCAGTCAGTTTTGACAGAAACTGACACAAAATCTAACCTGCTAACCTCGAATTTGACATAGACGTACAGTGCCGCCAACATACTATTCATAACGAAACTCTGGCGAGTCGCCGGCGATCCGCTGGCGAACGACTATGAATACGGGCGTAAGAGTCCTCTACGCACCCAGCCTTCAGCTTAGGCAAATCTTGATGCTGGTAAAATTTGTTTTTCTGGGATTTATTTAGAAATTTTCTCGTTTTTCCCACGTTTTTCTCTTCAACTAATCCATTCTCGATTTTGTGTTTCTAAATCGTGTTGCAATCGCAAACCACATTTCTTAAGAATATCATTCTGTGCTTATATACGTGAATTCGCCTATGGTCATACTTTTTTGTACCTTCCTCGTTGCGACATCCATGTCTGTTGATCTGAGACACTAATATACTGCTCCACAAATGAACTGGGCCATCCATAAAAATTGTATTTATTACATTACGTCATAAAAAATATATATATAAAAGCTTTTTTTATAGTATACTCATATTAAGAATATTTAATTGCACTATCCTCAAATATCAAAGGAAGAATTGACAAAATCATATTCATAAAATTAAAAAATTATAAAATTATAAAAAAACTATATTTCACAAAAGAGGAATCCCAAAATAAGGTTAATTAATAGTTCTTTGAGTCTCTTCGAAACGTTTAAAAATATTTGGCAACGATTTGGAATACTTTGTATGTAATGTGCTACGTATCAACATTTGGGCAAAATTCAAAATTTTAAAATGATAATATTTCATTCATGGACTTTTTTCTTTAAACTAAATTATGAAAAGAAATGCTTTTTATAGTGACACAATCATGAAAGGTTACCAAGGACTGTCCTTTTAGAAAATATTTTTAAAAATTGCACCAATATACAGTGTGTCCCAGATCGAGTGGGATTGCATGGTAACTTTCTTATCATTGAAGAAGGAGATTTGGTTAAATGGGAAATGTTTTGCAGTTTCATATGCTGATGTAAAATCTGGTTGAAAAAGTTCAAAATGTCGAACCAGTCAAAAGTTACTAAAAAAACTAAAAACTGCAATTTTCTTGTATGTCAAATATCTTTGTAAGTATAAGAGCTACGAAAAATAGTTTTATATAAAAGTCGCTGTTTTCGAGGAGACCAATTTAAAATTGGGTGTCGAACAAAACTTCAAGATGGCTGCTTTGGAGGTACTCGTATCAACTTCCGTAAGTTAAATGGGCGCCATATTGGATTTGAATAGAATTTTTTATTCTCTTTTCAACAATGTAAGATAACTTAAGATTGAATAAAAATACCAGTAAAATGAATTGGTTTTACTTTTTTATCAAGTAGGATTACATGGATTCAAACAAAAACAAACAACATTTATTTAAAAGCAAAACAATCCTGATAATCACATGAAATGATCAAAATGCTGGTCATTGTTAGCTAAACATAGTTGACACTATTCGACGACACGACGGGTTACTTTACGTAAACGTTCTTATTGTTTTTCATCATAGCTGCTTACCTACTTGATTATACATTTAAAAAGTAATATCACGATGTTTTTTGTGATTCAAGTACTTAGTACTGAATTAACATGTTACTAAGTATTATAGGAATTACATACAAAAGTTTTGTAAAATAAATTTCACCTAATTTTGTTTTGATCCGTATAAGCCTACTTGATTAAAATGTAAAAACAATTAATTTTACTGGTATTTTTTATGCAATCTAATCATACGTTATCTTACATCGTTTAAAAGAGAATAAAAAATGATATTCAGTAAACTAAAAATCAAATATGGCGCCCATTTAACTTAAGGAAGTTGATACGACTTGTTTTTGGTGCATCATCGTAAGGTACAATACTAATTATTTTTTTGGAAACTGCACTTAAATAATAAAAGACAATTTTTACTTTTTTTATAACATAGCTTCATAACAAATTTTAATAAAGAGGTTTTAAATTCAATCGTGAAAACTAGATAAACTTTACGCAAAGTTAAACAAAAATGTACATATATTCCACTTAATGCAGACTTTACTGATGACACTGTGTACTTGTTTGTCTTAATTATAATGTGTATTACTTTTAGACACAAACTACGTTTTCAAAAATAGTTATTTTATGAAGTTACCTTATACAGGGTGAAAAACAAATAAACTTTGCATCACATGTAACCAAATTTTAATAGCCCTATTTGGATTTTGTAGAAAAACACACATTGAATATGGCGCTACTTTAAAGAAAATGTGTCTGGAATAAAGCATTGTCAAAACTAAGAAGTGTTATGTAGGTTGCATTGAGTCTTATTTTGCAGCAGTGTCAGTGGTGCAATTTACAAAAAATGAGCAAAAAATCTAAATGATCTTATACCGTTGAAATTTTGCATATGGGCTAAAAATGGCATTTAGAAAAGCTTTTTCTAATATATTTTTTCAATATTTTCAATTTTTTTTTGAAAAAAAATTAAATTTGATAGATAATGCGAATCAGATGACTATTATTTTTTTGGTTAATTTTCATCTCAATCGAAGCAGAAATTGATGCCCAAGTCAAATTTCGAATAAAGCTATTAATTAAAAAAATCCCATATGAAGCGGACTTTACTGGTCACACTGTATAAGTTTTGTGTACTATCTAGATGCGAAAGCAAGCTTTTAAAGGAAATCGCATAACTGGAAGTATGGTGTTTACTCTTGTGATTATTCAGTTTTAAAAAAATTTTTTAGAATAAAAATCAAGAACTTACCTGTTGAAATGCCTTTTATGGCTCGATAAAAGTTATCACAGTGCTATTTCTGCTGAAATAAATTTATTGTCGTTTTCTCCGAAAGCTGTAGCTCAAACTTGTTTTCTTTTAAATATTTGTTCATACATTTCGTGGCTACTATGCATTTTTTGGATTTTCAAAAATATATTAATATTTATTTACGAGAGAAAATTTGTCATCGGATAATTATCGCCACATCTGTTAATGTATTGTTGATACTAAAATCAATTTGTCTTGCCAAAAGTAAACTTGTTTTTGTAGAAATGTTATTCGAATAAACCGAACAGCGTTATTTTAACAATTTTTAGTAACATTAAATTGTGTTCAACTAGAGATAATATTGCATTAAGTAGTAAACAAAGGCATTTTGCTAATTGTTTCGTATACGAGAGCATGTTATGATCCTTCGAAATCTAAACAATTAAGAGCCATAGGCATTTAATTCTAAGCAAAGAATACTGTTTTGCCACAAACAACAAATAAGGTCGATACAAACCCCTACAAACAGTTCGTGTTTTTCCAGTATTAAAAGCGTTTAGTAGAAACACAAGGTCGGAAATTCTGAGAACTGCAGTAGACGACCGTACAATGTGTTTTTATTAGCTATTAGTGAATGGAGGAAACTGTTGTGAAAAATGCATGTTTATGAAATTACATTTGCATTTCCATTATTGCAATGATCGATGTGCCATTGTAGATGTTTGTAATTTCGCAACGGCATGGGCGAGGTTGATTGGAATTTTTATATTTCCTACTTCATTTCCATGTGTGTTTTCTAGTGTAGCATGTTATTATTGGCCCTGGTTGTTATATAGAAAATCTAGTTTAATGTGGTTTAACTGTTTGTAGCTTTTATACATATAATTTCAATTTTTGTTATATTTAAGATAAGCGTTTGTAAATATATGTGCACTTTTTTTCAGTTGTCACAAAGTAGTGCTATTTTTGGGAATCTTTAATTGTTTCATTATCCTAACAATACATCTTTGTTAACCAAGAAAGAAAAATATAATAAAAATTGTATAATAAGGGCGTTGTGATACTACGATTTTTATTCTAATCAAACAACGTTATCTTGGCGTACGCTATAGTTTGCAAGAATTAATTGTAGCATTTTATAGAAAATTACTTTGTAGGTCATATCGATTTAAAAAAATGTGTGCTGTGACGGGCATTTAATTTCAACTAGAAAAAGTTTTAACTTATTTTCATACCGCTAAGAATTCAAAAAAAAAAATGATGGTTGTTATGTCCTATTAAATGTTGCATAAAAGTTTTGTACTGTTGTATTTGCCAACATTAAAAAAACAGCAGATTGTGAAAGAATACTTAGCCTACACTGAGTACTTGACATTTAGAAAGATCTGGTCGTTGATGCTAGAATTTCTCTTAAGCAAAATAATTGGTATATACTATACCGGGTGACCGGTTTCAAAACCGAACATAGATACATGCGTGACAATTGAATTTTCATAGCAGGCCCCCTTGATGTACTGTACGGTCAAGTAGCTGTCTCATTATTACAGTATTGGTGTTTTCGTTGGAATTACTAGCTTGGCCAACAATTAATTGATGTCTACGAGGTGAACGAGAAAGTGCAAAAATAAAGAAATTGCTCTACAACTGAAATTCGGTACATGCAACACGAAATTTATCTGCTGCAGCTTCTAAAAATCGCCCTATCCCTTCTCCCAGTAAAATACACTGAATTTTACATCAAAATCAAGGTGCATTGTAGTGTAAATGAACAATTGTCCTGCATGTCCTTATGTTCGCACTAGCCTTCGCCAATCTGTATAGAAACATTTAATTTAAAAAAACATTGTTGCCTAGATCAGAAGTTTACATTGTAGGGCGGGGTGGGGGGTTAAAAGTCCTTAAACATCAATAACGTAAGACATAATTGGTTTACTAAAGATTAAAAAGTTGCTACGTTTGGTCTTCAAGCCGGTCACCCGGTATATAACAACATAGGGACTTTTTTTCATAAAGGTATTACTTAATTTTGCTACCATTTCAACTCCCCCCAAAAACTTAACATTTTTCAAGGCATTTAATTAAAACTGATTTGATTGCCAAACGTATTTTTTTTCCATAGGTAACTCTGATAAGACGAGTATTCTAACACCCGTTACTAATACTATTTGCTCTAACATTTGATTTTGTAGGTGTTATGAAAAATATTCAACGACATACGGCCGTTATCTCATCTAACTAACTCGGATAAATTCATTAACATCGGCCTGACTGCCTCGGCCACAAGTTTATCCTCGTTTTTTAGATACTTACTAACGGCCTTATGTCGTTAATAACTATTTCAACATCATGTGTTTGCTTTCCAACCTCTAGAACCGTAGTTGATATATTATTTTTACTAGTCACAGACGTGGAACGAATCGAAGAAACTGTGATTCTCTTTGTAAACCTCATTAGTACTTATATCGCAAAAATTAGCTATCAATCTGGTAATATTGTTTTAATTACACATTGCACTAGTGGATTTTTTAAATAATTGCGTCAGTTATGAATCGAGTTAAGGTTTTTAGAAAACTGTCACATAATGTCGCAGAAATTTAACATTCTACTGTTTGGGGAGAGCTAAATAAATTAATAATAGTGTTGCGAAAAGAACTTTTACATTTCGATCAAGAACATTTTAAGAAGTTGAAATATATTCAGTATCGTCCAGGACATCAAGCTCTAGTTGAAAGACTTCTAGTATGGCAGTGTTTATTTAGTTTTGTCTTTTTTGTGGGAATTGAGGTAGTAAGTGGCAGATGGAACCGTAAGACTGTCAACACAGTCGATGAAAACCAAAATTACGGCTGACCCAGTGCAATAAAAAATAATACTTTAAATCTCATGATATTTCCTTCCCCATTAATTAATTTATACAAAATATCTTATTAATTTCCAGCAGGTGTTTAAACACGATGTTATCTGGCTTTGAACCATCGTATACGAGGGATATTGATAAATACGACTAGTTCGCCTTGTATAGATCCAAGTCACCTAATAGTTATTTGTTTCATTAGTACAAAATATGCATGATTTCGGGACAAGTAAGATCGCCGGTCGACGCGCAGTGGAGTCCGGCGAGGCTTACCCGTCCCGAAAACGCATTTTTTTGTGCGAATGAAACATACTATTTTTTCTCCAACTACTCATAATACGACTTATTATTTATGTAGAATCAAACATTGTAGGCAACATTGTAGAACATCCATGGCGCAGGTAAACAATCATTATACGGGGAAAATAAACAACAACGACGGCCATTGCCGAATATTGACGAAGCGTTTGTTTTTTATTTAAAATGTACTATGTAAAGCGTCCATTTTTGGACTAGTGAAAATATTAATTGAAAAGTGTACAGTTGCCAGGGTACGTTTTATACAAAATTATTCGACAATATGGCGTCTTATTCATGTGGTTGTAGAAAAACAATATTGTTGTCTGGTAAGGAAATTTACCAAACTATAAAACATTGGGTTGCGGCTTTTAAAGAAGGTCGGCTGTCCAAGATCCTATCTTGCGTCGATTTTTGGACTAGTGAAAATATTAATTGAAAAGCGTACAGTTGCCAGGGTACTTTTTATACAAAATTATTCGACAATATGGCGTCTTATTCATATGGTTGTAGAAAAACAATATTGTTGTCTGGTAAGGAAATTTACCAAACTATAAAACACTGGGTTGCGGCTTTTAAAGAAGGTCGGCTGTCCAAGATCCTATCCTGCGTCCATTTTTGGACTAGTGAAAATTAATTGAAAAGTGTACAGTTGCCAAGGTACTTTTTATACAAAATTATTCGACAATATGGCGTCTTATTCATGTGGTTGTAGAAAAACAATATTGTTGTCTGGTAAGGGAATTTACCAAACTATAAAACACTGGGTTGGCTTTTAAAGAAGGTCGGCTGTCCAAGATCCTATCTTGCGTCCATTTTTGGACTAGTGAAAATTAATTGAAAAGTGTACAGTTGCCAAGGTACTTTTTATACAAAATTATTCGACAATATGGCGTCTTATTCATGTGGTTGTAGAAAAACAATATTGTTGTCTGGTAAGGGAATTTACCAAACTATAAAACACTGGGTTGCGGCTTTTAAAGAAGGTCGGCTGTCCAAGATCCTATCTTGCGTCCATTTTTGGACTAGTGAAAATATTAATTGAAAAGTGTACAGTTGCCAAGGTACTTTTTATACAAAATTATTCGACAATATGGCGTCTTATTCATGTGGTTGTAGAAAAACAATATTGTTGTCTGGTAAGGGAATTTACCAAACTATAAAACACTGGGTTGCGGCTTTTAAAGAAGGTCGGCTGTCCAAGATCCTATCTTGCGTCCATTTTTGGACTAGTGAAAATTAATTGAAAAGTGTACAGTTGCCAAGGTACTTTTTATACAAAATTATTCGACAATATGGCGTCTTATTCATGTGGTTGTAGAAAAACAATATTGTTGTCTGGTAAGGGAATTTACCAAACTATAAAACACTGGGTTGCGGCTTTTAAAGAAGGTCGGCTGTCCAAGATCCTATCTTGCGTCCATTTTTGGACTAGTGAAAATTAATTGAAAAGTGTACAGTTGCCAAGGTACTTTTTATACAAAATTATTCGACAATATGGCGTCTTATTCATGTGGTTGTAGAAAAACAATATTGTTGTCTGGTAAGGAAATTTACCAAACTATAAAACACTGGGTTGCGGCTTTTAAAGAAGGTCGGCTGTCCAAGATGAACATATATTTTATAAAAAATTAAAAAATATTCGCAAATGGTTATTAACATGCTGATCAAAAGCGACAAGTGACGACTTCCTAGAAAATTTCTGATCGTTTTAAAAAATCCAATGACTTTCTGAACCGACATGTAACCACGGACGAAACCTGGCCCCTAGGATCACTATGATCAGAAACTAAACTACAGTTGATGGATGGAGTGGTGGCAAAATTCTTGCAACTGTATTTTGGGATATGGAGAGGGCAATCTTCACAAATTGCCCGAAGGAAAGTCATAACGGTAACAGGACCGTACTAAACCAAATTAGGAAGTAAATTTGCGAAGTCGAGGGAAATTCAAAATTTGCGAAGTGGACGTCGTATTGTTAGACCACCACGTTCAACGGATTTAGCCTCGTTTCACCATCTATTTTTTCCAAATTTAGAAGTTACAGTTTGTGTAGATTAATGAAGAAATTATTATGTTGAATGTTGAATACAAACAAATGTTATTCCCAAATATAGTTGCTCTTTCGATGGTAGGAGGCTAAGCTACGTATTAAATTGCGAAGACTCATTCGCTCGACTCTGGTAGCCTCAGAAAACCTTCCCACAGAAGTAGTACTGAAGCACATACCTGCCGTACTTTGGCAAACCTAGTTTTTTACTGCTAGCCGAGCATGATTCGAACGCTTTGAATTCACGGCGCACCTCGTCCGAACAAAGCTCTTTCATCCCCTAGCCGCGTACCTGCGTCACGTGGTCCACATTCCATCGTATAACTGTATACACCCAAACCAAAACACTTCTCTGGGCGAGCACTGAAGTCGCCGCACAAGAAGCCCATTCTGAGTGTTAGCGCCTCCGGTTGTTGTCGTCTTCGCCGAAACCAGAGCCGGGGAGCCGGGGGAAACGCGGCGTGGGGCGATACACCGTGGGAAAGCATCACACCACACATAACCTGATGATTTGTGTACCGGGCCCGGCCGGCCAATTTTTGAAACGACACAGCAAGAAGTTCCATCGTACACCATCGGCTGTGGTATCCATGGACCTTGCGCCGACGTGAAGGCCGCTTCATGCGGGACGGCGCGAAGCGGAGCTTCAATGGTTCAGCTCCGACCAGCAACCATGACGCAAGGATTAGCGCTAATGTGAGAAGATTTCCGACCAAACTGGCGCGTAGATTAGTTTTCCCCTACTATGTTGGAAATTTGATTCATTCCTCGCCAAACACTGACCCTCGCGTTGGTGTTTGCCTTAGTGTGAAATATGGGGAGCGCTAATTAGGGATTGTCGAGATACGAGAGGGAACGAGCGTATGTGATGATTTCTTTACAACCAAGTGGCCACTTCAAGCCACTTTCGAATTGTACTCCCACACCAAAACGTTTTTCGTCCCTTCCAGGCCATTAGAACGTTCCCATGAATCCTGGTCCTTCCTATCAGCCAGTGGCGCATCGTGGAGGATTTTGATGTTAGAGCCAACCATCGAACGTATCTGAATGCATTTCCATCCCCTCACAGTGCAAGACAGATTCCGATATCCCGAGATTTAAATATGTCGCATATAGACTGGCAAAAGTTAGCTTCCCTGGATCAATTTACCAAACTTTACAGGCTAATAAAATATATATTATTTCAAGATGTGCCACAATTAATTTACCAGTAAACTATTGGTATAATAAAATAAAGTATGAACAAAAATTAATCTCATCTAATATGGCTATGAGAGAACAAATTGCTGCCTTTAAAACTGGCTCCAGTATATTTTAGTTTTTAGATTAGATTTAAAATGAAGTATCTGTTCGACCGGTGCAAGCTTATATAAGTATTGGGAAATTACATTACTTTTACGTGCAAATTCATTTACTTCAATATAATATTGTAATAAGATGGATAAAAAGAACATTTAATAATAAAATTTGACAGTTTGAATTAAATATAAGTATGTAAGCCAATTTTAAAGGCGTTGGTTTGCACTACCACAGCTCTACTAGATGAGATTAATTTTTGATCATACTATAGATCATACCGTAATTATTTTGCAAATATCTGAACTTGATGAAGTTGATTACGGTCAAAATTGTCATCAGAAGCTCGATAAGCGGGCGTTACCGCAGCGGCTAGGTTAAAACTGGGCCTGCTTGAGGCTTGAGCCTTCGCTGTAATGGCGCAAGTTGAATCGTAAAATACCCTTATCTTTTGACCAACACCTTGCCGCTCTGTCCCCGATGCAGTCTATAAACTGTCGAAAATCTGAGGAGCCGCTTCCAGCCAGCACAATGCATCCGTGGAAGCAAGCAGCGCTTATTGTACAGTTCATATTCATGAAATACAAATAAGTACAAAAGAATGCTTCTCTCAGAATAACAAAATTCTTGAATGCCTGGTTTGTTATGGTAGATAAGAGCAATACCTCTTTGGCTCTTTAAATAGCGAACGGCCACTGCATCAGCGTCAGACGACTAGAAACTATATGGGCCCGCATGCAGAATTTAACATAATTTTTTTAATGGCAATATTAGGATGGGGTTTTAAATTGTTTTGAATATATGTGGCTTACATCACTATTTTTATTATTGTGTGTATTATTTACGAATTTCTTTTGAAAAATATATTTTTATATATATTTTTTCATTAGTGTAGTCCTGTAATCAGGTTAAAATAAAAATGTTAATGATAATAATATGCTTTAAGTCTCCAAAAATGTTTGAAGAATTATAATTTAATATAGAACAGAATAGAAAAAACTTTTTTGCATAGTGATTATGAAAGTCGCATTTTTTAACGAAAAATCGTATTGAAATGTACCACTTTTTTTAACGCAAAATCCTGAAAAAAGTTACACTTTTTTAAACTATTTTATTGAAATGTCAATTTAACAGTTGTAAATTCCGAAGTCCTTTTCGACTACAATTCGAGTTACAAGACATCGCTATGCAAAAAAACTACGTGTACAACACGTTTTAAAAGTTCCTTTTTTTGCATTCGCTTCGCCCTCGTTAATCAAACTGCAAATTCATGAAAAAACTAGTTGTATATACAAATTACTATTGATGAACTCCAAAGCTAGTACAATGTCTTTTATAGCATGTTTTACAAATTGTAATGTATAAAATTAACAAAGAAAGAAAAACAATTAACTTTGAAAGTAAATTTTTCTTAATCTCATTTTAAAGGTTGGGTGATTTTTTTACAACTAATCCCTCAACAAAAATTCGCTTCTGCAATATATTGCTGCTATAGTGCTATCTATATCTTCCACGAAAATAATGCTCTACAGTTCTTAACATTACAAGACAGAATGCCCGCCCTCCGTGATAAAATAAAAATGCTGGTGTTAGTATATTTATTATTTTAAAAATAATATGTCTCTTTAATCATCTACTCAATATTAAGAAACTTTGGTGTTTATAAAACATGTCCGTTATCTTGGTATATACTTATTATTCCATTCCAGTAGAATTCGCATTACTCTATTTTTTTTGTTATTTGTTATTCTTATTTATATCCTCTCTAATGCAGTATACAGTATATTAACGAAGACATACAATAGCTGAAGTGAAGATAGGTTATTGCATTGTAAACTATTTATATATCCTGACCAATTTGAAAGTTTATTGGATATGCAATCCAATCTTCTTACATAAGTTTTTACAAACGTAATCTTCATGAGGACACATTTAATTGTGGATCTAATTGTATTCTCTAATATTTAATTTCATCTACGTGATCAATCGTTACAGAATCAAATTCAGTATTAAACGTGTAGCTTTTTTAAAAATCTCACCCACTATTGCTTTAACTACCTCTTTGAAGTTTGTTCTCTGATACAGATAAAATGGTACAATCGGATTACAAATTTGTGAAGCTATGGTAGAGGTATTTTTAGTGTCATTTATGTAAAATATAAATAAAGGGTCTAGTACAGTCTCTTGTGAAACTCCGAAATTTATTGTTAGTTTCTTTTGTCAGTTTTTATGTCCTACTTTTGTTGTTTAGCTATTTTTTTTAGCAAATGAAAGATTGTGCCCGCTATATACCGCATACATGTTTTATTAACGTTTCACGATTAATGATTTCAAATGCCATTTTAAATCTAGAAAAACATGTGCAATTATATTTCCCTCATCGATTTCTTTTTTTTTTCACTCTGACAACACAAATTCACACACTTTCACAAAAATGATTACTTCTAAATCGTGATTGGCCCTCGTAAAATATATTTTCTTCCAAATATCTGCTTAGTTGAGGGTTTCCAAGTCCCGGGACCAAAAGGGTTTTCGGGACTTACGAGCTATATTTCAAGTCCCGGGACTAGTCCCGAAGATCCCGAAAATAGTCCCGAAAGGGAAATAGTGTTCAGCTGAAATTTTCGAATGCAATTTCCAAAGAAAAAACAAGTGTTTTAAGTTAAATAAAGCATTTATGTGCTGATAATCTGCGTTGGGGCTCGTCTATAACGTCATTGCTTTCTTTTGGTACTAAAAAATGTCTGTTACTCTTCATCTTTTGCTTTTGTTTGAACTGCAAAGTGCTTGTGTAATCCTTTCGTCAAGCTTCCTCTGATTATGATAATTTTATAGGAACACACTTTACATTATCTTCAATACCTATATAAAATTGTTGCCATATTGACTTCAAATCGTTATTTTTTTTAATGTAGATGAAGGTAGGTTGCGAATCGGAATTCATTCAAATTGTAACGCTTTAGCAGATAAATAACAAAAACATTTGAAACCCAAAAATATAAATTATTCAGCTTCTTCGCACATAATTTTAAAAGGTCTACAAATGGGGCTGAAATAACACACATGTTTAATTCTAACCTACCGAAAACAATACCTCTCCTGCCTAGGCAAAACGCAAATAATGCAAAATGTTCAAGAGGCATAAGCAATACGCCGGACGCCGGTGAATACCCGTCCTAATTCTTTGATATCGAGTATAAGCAAGCATGTTGAAATGGTCCCGGGACTTCGCCTGGGCTGGCCGTGGTCCCGGGACTCGGTTTTTGTGGTAGAATCCCGGGACTGTCCCGGGACCTGATCCCGGGACTGGAAACCCTAGCTTAGTTGTCCATGCGCCAAAATTTCTAAAACTGCGAACAACTGGAAGTAGGGCTATCGGAGTTCTTCCAATACCAACCGAATAAGGCTTCTTTCAATACCAACTGAACAAGGCCTAAGCGCTTCTGCCGGACGTCAGCACAGGTAGGTCGAATTGGCAAATGAGTGCAGACGTCACTCCGGAGTGCCGAGGACTTTGTCAGCTGGTATAGGTCCTTCTGCCTTGTTGGGATGGTTAACTTTTACAGAAAGAAGTTCGTCACCAAATGATATATTGTTACTATTTGCTATTATTGTCTCCCGATTTAATTAATATTTTTGAAATGTATCTAAACTACTGTTCATTTTAAATTATTGTAGTTTATTCAATTCTCTATCTGGAGGAGGTATATTCATACAATGTCATGAATACTGTTTACATGAAAATTATTAATAAGCTTTCAATATTTCCGCCATCTTGTCCAATATCGGAGCAAGAGTAATCAACAGTTTTTTTTGCATCTATTGATTATTTCTTTTAATATCGGCCACATTTTCTTGCTATCGTGGCGATTTTCACTAATTTTGGCCCTCTTCCTTCTCTTTTCTACGCAGTAAGATAACAAGTAAATTAAATACGTGGCGTTGTTACCGCTAGCATTAACCCAAACTCTGAACTGTCGCGGTTGTCGATATGTTTTGGAATGTGTTATTTTTCTACTGTTGCTTAGCTCGCAGAGTAATTGTTTTTTTTTTGTTGTTGTTTGCATGAAAATGTTCTGAGAGCGTATCCCAAGCAGTGTTTCCCACTTGTGATACCCGAAGGATTTGAGGTACCTACGCGGTTTAACTTTTTTCGTAATCATTCTTGACTGACATGGAACTCTTATCTTTGCTTGATCAGAAATGTCGAACTAGATATTGCTGCACTAACATAATATGATAATTGTTCTATCCCAGCCATTAAACATTTTTATTAATTATTTCTATTTTCATTTGCATGTATTAAATTCGTTTTGTCTGTATTTGTGAAAACTAAAACACTACATTTTAACCAAAATTTACGTTACATTGTGTAAAATTTACAATATCTCTCATATCACTACTTATGTGTATCAAAAGTGTAGCATGGAAGTTTGGGAACCACTACTGTTCTATAGGATTCATATCGAGAGTCATTGGTGACCACTCCACACTTCTCTTTCAGATAACCATTCACTTCATTTGCTCTATGAAGGTGAAGTGGGCATTGTCGATCTCTAAGGTCGTCTTGGCTGTAGCCAGTTGCTGTCGTTATCGTGATTCTTCGATTATTTGCAACTAGACAAATCCTGGTCTTGGCACGAAGGGGCATGATCCAAAAATGTTAGTTCTGCCGTAACTATATCCCATACTGGTAATTTTGAAGTCTTTGGATTCTTGAGAGACCCACTACTTGCCAACCCTGTAGTTCTAATTTTTCGAATTGTGTTCAGCGACAACATTAAAAATTCGTATGGCAGAAGATGCTTGGAAGGTATTCTTTTCACCAACAGTTGAATGAATGTATCTTGGTTGGCAATTGAAACTCGAGGCACTTCTCTATCGATCAAAAATCGTTGTTGTTTTAGTAGGCATGTTATGGTGATGCAAACTTAGGCGCTTTGTGTATGTATTTGAAGAAATAAGAGCGCGGCACCGAAAGTAAAATATGTTAGGGATTGGTTATTTGAAACTGTTTTTTACTTTAATTCAAGATCATTATCATATTCAAGCACTTTTATTACGTAAATATTGAACCGTATCTTCGTGAAAGACTAATTCCGATAAAAAAGACTAAAGAAAGTTACTCGATCGTTAGAGAAACTCAACGGAATATCTTCCGATTAGATTGAAGCAAACATACCGAAACTTCAGTACATAGATAGTTGTTGGGCGTTCAAGAAAATCGGATGTCAGCACTTCATCACTATTCGAAAAGCGTACTGAAACTTCATCCAATTGTCAAAGCTTTTAGTTTCATAGATTTTCTCAGGAGATAGCGTTTTGAAAGATCATTTGGAGCAGTAGTAAAAAAAATCGTCGTGGTGTGCTCCATAACCATAAGATTAAATGAAAATCTTCATTATTAGATCTAGAATAAAAATTGAAACGAACACACTTCAATATTTCATTTTACGTTACAGTTCATTTTGTTTTTTTTTGCAAAATATCAGTAAACAAGAAGCAGCCTTAACATTATTTAGTAATTTATTTTAATTGAGCATGTTGTAGATTGAGATACTTCTCTTTAGCAATTCTTTTAATGTTATAACGAAGTATCCTTATTTGTTACAAAAACGTAATATATGTAGTTCAAATCGGAAAAAAGATATCAAGGGTAATACCACAAAAGGTGAACATTTTCGGACATTTATTTTTGGTTACATGCAAATTATTGCGTTTAAATTTCTCAAAACCAAAACGGCATTAAAATTCCGGGAGACCGTAGATCGAGTTTAATTTAAGCAATTTTTGTTGAGAGAAATTTTCAATAATTTTCATATAAACGAAAAAAAATCTACTAAAAAAAGTTTGCCTTAAGTGGTATTTGGAAAAAAATATTGAACAATATGGATACATATATGACTTGGATTTTTCTGTGTTCGACGGCACACATTTTTAACATTTTCCGCTATTAATTCCACACTGGAGCTTCCAACACGATTATTAATCATTTTTAGAGCAACGCCGATCTGCAAATTTCACATTGACGTTTTGGTGAAATGTCAGTCTAAGCTAAGGCTACTCACTAAATTGAAATCATTAAAAAGATTGAAACTATTCGGGATCGCGTGAAAACACTGACATTAGGTATTTCCAAATAGTCCAGTCAATTTTTGATTGGCCGTTTCTGACAAATTGATCAATTTCATTGGTTCGTTTATTATAGTGTTGAATAATCGACATACTACCTCTTATAAACGGACAGTCGATATCTCCTAGGTATCGATGAACCGAGTAGCTAAAAACTGTGTCAGATTAAGTGCTATGTCTGTAAATAAACATCAGAAAGTGTAATCGATGCAAAAGAAAGGTAAACAGTAAACTTTTCTATCATGAATAGTTTCCTTTTTCGGAGAAAAGTTCTTGTAAGATCAACTGTTTCAAAGAAAATGAACAAATACCAGCCTCGCATATATTATTAATGAGAACTATTTTAAGTTTTATAGGATATTGTTTTTGTTGTTTTTTTTAATAAACGCCAGTTGTTAACTGGTAGACACTGAAAAATAGCTATTTATGATAAAAGTGCTAAAAGTCAATGTTTAGTGAACGAGACATGAAAATTATGTAATGAAGCTGTAGGATGTAATAGATCTATTGCAATTCTACTAAATCTATTATACATCATTACATTTGTATTAAAATTTATTACACTTTTTTTTCTATTTCACAATAAAAGTACAAAACATACAAGTTTTCAACCAGACCGTAGGAAGGGTTGCAAGAGTACGAGGTCAACAAATAACTTTCTATGCGCATTATACTCATAATTTTTTCTACTAATTTCATTTAAGTAAAGTAAGTTTAAAAACTGTTTAACAGTACATAATTTAGTTTTTCAAAAATAAACCAAAGCAAGTAATGTATAATCTAGTCGCCATGAATAAGCTTATTTTGTCAAAAATTATTAACTGTCAATTTGACAAAGCGTTTAAGGACTAACGGAAAGTGTTTTACTTTCTGTGCCTCGATTCAAATCGACGCACAGAAAGTGTTTACAGCAGCATTTCCATAGCAACGATCTTTATATAAATGAAATGTAACATTGTCCATTCTTCCAACTTTCTATTACCGAGTAGGAATAGAATATTACATACCGAGGTGGAAAGTGTTTCATTACTGTCGAGAGATTAAGTAGTTAACCGAGACGCCAAGCGTCGAGGTCAACTTTATCTCGAGACAGGAATTAAACTTTTCACTGTGGTATGTATACTATTTTCTTGACCACCACTTAATTATTCTAAACAGTAATTGGAAAAATTATTATTATATTATAGAGGACGAACGAGATTTCCAGTGTGCTTAGCTTGACAGCGGTCGGCGATTAATTCCTTTCCAATCGCTGCCACGGCAACCACTTTTCCGACCGGTTGGAAAGTTTAAAAGTTGACAGTAGCTTATTTTCCAACTTTTTAAAAGTCAGTAATCACCTTATACATATATGGTTATGAATAAAAGTATTTTTATTCATCATATACAGATTGTCCAAAATTGTACGGAATATGGCAATTCCATGAGTTGGAAACTGTTCAAATCCTCCATAAGAGTGCCGAAATAGAAAAGTAGGTACTTGTTGCCAGCTACCAAAGTAAATATTGCATTTGCCACTGTCAAATCACTTTCTCCAATTATTGTTTAGAATAAAGCGACTTTGAATAAAATAGTATAATATGTACGGTCGTGTTCAAAAATATGTTGTACAGCGACAGTTGTAAGTTTATTGATGGTTGTGTTATTACTCAACACAGGCTCACACTTTATTATTACGTAGGTAGACCAAGATGTACGTTTTCAAAGTGTATATGCATACAACACCCTTTTTAACTTTGTGTAATTAATTTATACTCATAAAGCACAAATGCTGTACAACACTTTAATGAACACGACTGTACCACGGTTAAAAGTTTCATTCTTGTCTCGAGATAAAGTTAACCTCGACGCTTCGCGTCTCTGTTAACTACGTATTTTCTCGACAATAATGAAACACTTTCCACCTCTGTATGTAATATACTAGTATTCCTAGGAACTAAAAATGTTGCCTAACAACATCTACTTTTTGCATCAGTAAGAGAAAAACGTCCAACTTCAATGACAGATTTTGGTATTAAAAGTGATGACTTCTAAGACGGTTGCAGAAAAGATATATTTTAATTCTAGATACCCAGCTTTATAATAAAAAATTAATCGTAATTAAAGTTCGAGCATTATGTCCTATTAGTTAGGGAAATGTATTGTTAAAACTCTTCTGTTAAAACTGTTCGATTGTTCCAAAGAACGCTGGGAAATTCTAAAATTCTATAAATTTGAATCCGGTTTGTGACTATATGCCGCGATACCACCATCTACGATATTTCCAGATATTACATACTATTAGAATTACAAAGAAATTCATTACACGTTTGACTTATATCTAGTACAAAAAATTAGTTGTTTCTAATAACACTAATTTTTAGTTCGACAAGCGATTGGTAAAAAACTTACTTTTAGTAGACATCGTAGAAAAAAAATATGCTAATGATATTAGTTATCTACATTTTGTCACCGTTGAAAGAATAATTTAGAAATTTGAAGGAGTTGTGATTTTCCAAAGTTTAATGTTTTTGTGACCCATGGATTTAAATGGCGATATTACTTACGTTTGGCGCATTCCAAACATCAAATTCTCGAGACTACCGGACATTTCTCAATTGCACATTGCGCTCGTCCGGCACTGGCTCAAAACGAATCCAATCAGGTCGGTCCCGATAAGAGGTAATCGCTATCAAGTAACGTAAAACTCCTGTTAACGTGAGTTTTGTCAAATCCACGATTGGCTGGAGGTGAAACAAAAACTTCAACCTACACCAATTACGAGTGCAGAGATAAGGCCAGTGACATGTAATTTGTCGAGGTGAAAGCTCTCAGGACTTAATCGCCTCCAATTCGTTTTATTATTCTTTATTATATTTTTGTCGTGCACTGGGATTTATGCGGTTTTTCTGGCGCCTCGAATTTTCAGCCAATTTCCATAGTCGTGGATGGCGTGACGAACTGCACAGAAGTTGTGATAACCCGACACGTTGGTTCGCGACATGAAAGAGATGGAATTCGCAGATTATTGGGAGATCATGGCTAGCTGTGGAATTATATTTTGATACGCCCGACATTTGCAAATTGCTCCTAGTTTACTACATTAAATGTTTTTCTGGTGTTTTTGAAATATGAGGTATATATCGGGTGACAGGAGATACGGCCAAGCCTATACTACCTTTATTTATGAATATTTTTGAATTAAATTCGATATGGGATACTAAACATAATTCCTAATTGACGGATAGATATAGCTAAAATGGTCGACTTCCGGTTCCACTGGAAGTGCTAACTTTGATTTTTTAAATGAATCACCCTGCATATTTTATGTTTTTGGGAATGTACAGCTTAAATTACATACCATAGTCTTTCCAAATGTTTATTTTTCTGGAGAAAACTGTTCTAATTGACTAGAGTAAAATAGTTAGTATAACAATAACTATTTCATCCATTAGATTAATAAATCATTCTGGAACGACTAAAATTTGATAGGCGCGTTTTTTAGAAAGTAATTTTTTTAAATGGCACCTGTCAAGGGCCATTATGTCTTTAGATAGAAAATTTAATTACCAATCTAACGGTATGCATCATCCACCACTTTATCTTTATCTAAAACTGAAACATGTAAACCTTGATGATCCATGCTTGTGCTCTATGGTTTATTAATTTTTATGTAGAAGTTTGCTTTATATTATTTTCTGTTTATGGGCATTTCTCTAAACAGCGATTTTCGTGATCGACCCCATCTATCTATATTAAGTTATCGATTTTTGGTTTGCCACTCTTCGTTTTTTTATTTTCCTTAGATTTGTTTCATCTTTAAAGCGCCATGTGGCTTGCGCTAGTGAAATTATTGTTGCTTTAAACATGAATTTAATCCCGAACTCCGTGGGCAATAGAAATGAGACGTTGTAGAACTCGTATGAAGAATATCCCTTCTATCAAGATACTTGCTGATAATTTCCTAACGCCATTTAGTCGTAAACAAGATGAGAAGCTGCAAACTCCTTATCGATACTTCGTCACAAGTGTTGGTATGGAGTGGTTCTTGCCATGAGCTGTTTCGAGAATTCGTCTTCGTAATATGTTAAAACGGTGCTTTCAGTGTGGTATGGATATCCCGAATACAAAACGACAAACATACCAATATCGCTCAAAAGTTCTTTGCATTAATATTCCACACAAACTGATAGGTTATGTCGTTCTGGAGATATAGCGTTTACATCGGAGGAGGGACATCTTCTTTAAACTTAATTTTCCGACTTTCCTTTAACGCCAAAGCGATTGGTCTTTACACAGGTTGCACAGTTTCATGAGACCTTTCATATAATTTTGGGTTGGTTGCAATTCCAAATTAGTAAGTGGTCGAGCCCGAAAGTAATAACAAATTAAACAAAATGGGCTACTAGTCGAAGACTATACAATTTCAGAACTTTTGATCGATTCTAGCAACCAACTGGAATCAGCGTAAGCTTCTCCAGAGTGAAGTTCATAACTTATTGCAATCATGTAGAACTTTGGTCGTTACAAATGATCAAATAAAAAGCAACACTTTTTAACAGTGCCTTTTCGAGTAGTCACTGCATGTAAGTTAGACAGCTCTAGGAACAAATATACATATAATGGCAGTTATATATTTGTTTCTTCAAAACGTAACAACATCGCTAGTGCTGTATTGTTCGAGATGTTCCTTGCATGGAATTAGGCTGTTACAATTAAAAATTGATACATTTTCTAGTTTTTGCTTTGAAACTTGGAAAGGATTTAACCACCAAGAATGTTTTGTGCAATTGGTTTCAATTGGAGGTTCAGGCTAGTTTCCAGTGTGGTTTTGCACAATTATTCGTATGTGAGTAACTCCTGGGAGTTTCTTGAAAAGAGTCCTTCAATTGTGCTTGTAAAATGCAGGAACTCATTGGTCTTTCGAGGCAAATGCGAGTAGCAAGTTTTATAAATTGACAAAATGAAGTTGAACGTGGTTAGGATAACATAATGTGTGCAGCACTAAAGCGAGCCATTTTTTATATTCATTCGCGTAGATTTTTGCGTGTTGCTGCGACATTCGTCCCGAAAAATCTGTTATAAAAGGGCTGATATCCCCAAGAGTTCGAAGTAACTGGCTTGGTTCCGAATTTCCTTCCTTAAAGGTGTTACATTGGTATTCGATTATTTGTGTTACCTTTGTCTTTTTAATCGAGGCCACAAGAAAAGGGATTTGACGTGATTCGGGATCAGGAGCCGTCGTAGTAAACTAATGATTTTCAAATTGTAGTAATTTAGGAGTAAAATGGGAGTGGTTTATAGTTTTAACATACCTTTGAAGATTTGAAATTGACACGCAATTAATGAACAGTGAAGAGCCTCGATACAAATCTTCCGGGTTTCTCTTGGAACACGTTAGTCGGAGCTTCTTACAACAACAAAACGTTATTCCGGGCTTCTCCTAATTTTGTACTAATTTCTCCTAATTTTCTACTAATTTATAATTGTGTTAATGTTCAATACATTTTTAGTTTGTGGACAGCGATTGATAGAATAAAAAATGGTGGTACCATTCTAATTTTAATTTAATGTACAAAAGTTAAAACAAATACATACGTAAAAAATATAACTTACTATTGTTTATTCTTCTATCATATACAAACAAGTAGTGTAAGAGTAAAACACGTCTTGTTTTCAGGACCAATGTAATAAGCTTGTTTTTGTATTTTGTTTGATGCACCACCTTAATCTAGGTGACGCAAGCACAACATTACTCCATCCATTAAAAAGAGTGTTAGGGAGGGAGGCAAGGTGGGAAAATTAATATAATCCCAGATGAAATTAGCAGGATTATATTTAGCTACAAAACCTGGATCTTTTCAACTATCCTTAATAAATAATAACAATAATAATAAAAAAGTAGTAACAATAAATAACAAATAATACAGCAATAAAACACATCTCTGGAGGTATCCTGGCCGGCACTGAATGGTGTTCGTCCCCCTATTTCGAAGATACAAGCTGAAAGAAATGAAAAAAGGGGGAGCGTATATATAAAAATAACAGAAACAACGAATAAAATAAAATAAACATATAGAAGCATGCAAGCGTGTATTAATCTTGACAATAGGCGGGTTTCAGTCGACCATAGCTGACTGGCCCGATGATACCTTCCAGTAACATGTATTTTTCTGAACGTTGGATAATTTTGAATGGACCCAGATAATTGGGTTTGATACCCCTAGTATGTGTGCTATTTCGGAGATACACAACCACATCTGTGCATGTTTTCAAATCCTTGTTGATGTGAGCACTGGCTGTGGGGTAATTTTTAGTGAAGAAAAAATTGTTTTCCAGTTGATTTGTTGATTGTTTCAAATTGGTTACGAATGATGACATTAATGTGTCCGATGGTTGGGTGAAGTATTTGTCATCGAAGAAATCATTAGGTAACCGAAGAACTGTACCGTATAGCATTTCTGCCGGTGATACTTGTAGATTTCGTGTAGAGTTCGGTGCGAGCGTTCAAGCTGAGCAGTCGTATGTGCGAACGGTGACCTCAGTGATTACACGACCTCGAGTATTTTATCGGCAATTGGCTATTCACAATTCTGCAATAATTCAACCGTCATTCCAGGTAATTTTCTAAGTTCGAAATAATCAAGCTTATATTTACTGCTCCCTTGAGAGGTAATCAGAAACGTACCACTTTCCGTATCGGAGCAAGAACTAAAAGAAGAACTAGCTGCGCACAATCCCCCAATTATTAATATTACAAGACTATAAAGAAAAAACCCATCCCCGTCTGTGCCGTACGCCTAACAGCCAACGAGAAAGCGAACGATATCTGTAAAATCGACAACATCTGCCACTCTTTAGCCAAGATTGAACCACGCAAAACAACAGGAGATACGCCCCAGTGCCATAGGTGCCAACGCTACGGTCACACTAAGAACTATTGTCGCATACAGCCAAGATGCGTGAAGTGTGCCTAGTGCCTAGTGCACTATCTTGGGTGTTTATCACACGACGTTTCGGGAGTTTTATGATCTACTCCCGTCCTCAGGTGAATGAAATCCTGGTTAGTCCTGAAAATGATTGATTTTTGTACGTCTTTTCACATACACCCGTGCCCACCCCGGGCTTTGAACCCGGAACCACTGATCGCTGTGATTACGAGTCTGTCACTCTCTCCACTAGGCCACCAGCGCGTCCGAAAAAACATCTCATAATAGACCACTATCAAAAATGGCATCATTCATAGAACAAAATCCTTATTCACTTAAATATACTAAACTGGAATGCTAATGGCATTAAGTCCAAACAAACCTTATTTACAGCCTCTCTTGCAAGACACAGCATAGATGTAGCATGTATAACGGAAACACACTTAACCCCATCCGACAACTTCAAAGCATACCACTGCTACCGAGTTGACAGAGTAGCAAGATTCCTTTCCGGGGGTTTAGCTATTTTCGTAAAAAAGAAAATTATACAACATGAAGTACCAAAAATTAATGTAACTAATCTAGAGACGGTAGCAGTCAAAATTAAAACTGAGATGGCACCTTCGTCAAAATTGTTAGTGTCTATCGATAACCTAACAAAAAACTACTGGATACTGACCTATATGAAATATATAATAGTGCAGAACCCACTCTACTGATAGGTGACATAAACTCTAAAAATACCCTGTGGGGTACCAGAGATTTTGGATATAGTACTTAGAAATTTTTTTAATCCAAATGTCTCCCAAATAGTTTACACTGAGTTTGACTCAGACCATCAACCGGTCATAATCTCATTCACAACGACCCCCTCCCACAGACCAAACGAATCTAGGTTAATCAATGGAATAGTTGACTCGAATAACTTTGAGGAAACCCTGGACACAAATCTTAGATAATCCCATTGACCTCCGAACCACAGTTGAAATAGAAGAGGCAATGACTGAAATAACAACAAGAATAAGAAAAAGCGTCCAAACAGCTAATCTGCCAAGGATCAAAAGAACATCCGCGAACCCTAGAACTCCACTTTCACACGTAATCAATTTAATAAAACAAAAAGGTCGACTCCGGAGAGAGTGGCAACGCACCAGAAATCACATAACTACAAACTTGGTTAACAATTTATTTCACCGCATTAAACAGGAACTGGACAACTTCAGAATTCAAATTTACAAAAATTTATTAACACGCCTGTTCCAGGCCATCCGGAGGGAAAATCTTAAGACAATCGCAACAAATACCCTCCATAATATCACATGGTATGATATATCATCCAGATGCGAGGCATTTGCGGACCAGTTGCCAAAATCTTCACCTCTTATAACCATTAAGATCCGTGCTTTGTGTATATTACTGTCAGACACATTGAAACCCACCAACCGCTAGCTGGAGAACACCAACGTCATCTAAAGAAATAACCGCTATAATCAAGACACTTCCGTTAAACAAATCCCCTGGAGAGGATGGAGTCGCCAATATCATTCTTTAAAATCTGACACGCGAAGCCTTAACTTATCTAGCAACCCTCTTTAATGCTTGTTTAAGGACTGGCCATTTTGCAAATCAATGGAAGCATGCTCACATCTAGTTTTTCACAAACCTGGCAAAAACAAGGAAGTTATTTCTAGTTACCGGTCTATTAGTCTTCTAACAACACTGCCGAAATTGCTCGAACAAGTGATTTACACCCGGCTCTATGATGAACTCGAGACACTAGAGCTACTGCATAAGTTCCCTTTCGGATTCATATAACAGTTGAAAGTGCACTTTTTAGTTTAAAATAAATGCTTAGGTACTTACGAAGTAATAGTAAATTTACCCATTTTATTGTAACCTCAAAATAGTGAAAGCACCGCAATAGTGAACCTGCTTTGCACAATATAGTTCACTAAATCTGTACTGTATGGAAAATAATTGAATTGAAATTGAATATGGAAAATTGTGAGGTTAGCACATGTAATGAACAACTTTTGGAAGTTGGAAATATTTTGGACGAGAATGAAGAGCATTTCACAGCAATTAATTGTATTTTAGATATTATTGATACATATGTACAAAAACTCACTAGTTTGGCCCCCTTCCTTTCAGTATATATCATTCTTCTTCTTGTAATCGTCTTCCATTTCTTCTTGGTTGGTCAAATTCTTCATTGGTTTCGGCTAATCTGAGCAGTTGTAGTGTAGTCATATCCCTTCATTTACGATGTTGCCTGATGGTTATCTTTCTTTTCCTGCCATTCTTAATACTTCATCATTCTTGATTCTTGTTGTCCAGAGGATATCCAAAAGGTGTCTGTAAATCCACATCTAAAATGCTTCCATCTTCCCTATCGCAAGGTTTATTCTGATAGCCAGATGCGGATAGTTGTTACAATCCAATGTCTTGTTTTCTGAGGAAGTTACTTGTTTCTATATTCGTGCCAGATGTTACTTCTATGTTCAGTTTTCTGTCATGTTAAACAAAGTAGACGATGTATACATCCTTGCTTTACCCCTGTTGTAATTGCGTTTCTTCATTATTCACAAGTATTATTGCCGTTTGATTCCAGTTAATATTTTTATCAAACATGTCTTTGCTATCAGTGTTACTTATCAATGCTATAGTAGTAATTATATAATTAGTTCGTTTTAATTGATCTGCAGATGATGATCAACCGAAGATATTTAGTATAGATGATGATAAACTGATCTAAGTTTCTGATATTTAGAATAGGATTTGGACAAACCTTTTCGGAATGAATTTTTGTACTTCTAAACCAGAATAAAGGCGTTTGTGTATTTTTCTTATTTTTTCCTATAGCTTCTCCTAGTGATATTCAATTTCAAACGAACATTTCATATTGTTTAGAATCCGTACATGAAAAAGGCTAAGAATGTGAGGACTGCGTCGTGGAATTTCACGTTTTTTTACTCGAGCCCTACTCCGCAATACAAAACAATTTCGCCAAAGGAGCGCACTTTTCTGAAACCATCATTAATCATTTTAATTCCGCACATTTGTTATTGGCGAAGTGATTTTAGCCCCACGAAACATCTTAATTTTATGGTCATTGCGAAACTTGTTTGTACGGAGGTATTTCGCGGCCGCCACCGCCATGTTTGCAGTTTGCCCATTGGAAGCCGTTGATAGGCATTTAACGGAGGCATCCGCCGGCTATCTAATTATCCGATCGGTGATTAATAAGTGCGTTCTCGTTCGGCCGATCCGTAACAAGTGTAACATTCCTGCGTGGTCTCCTTGAACCGGCGTCCTTGTGGCCGGCGGTGCATTCGCGGGGTCGCCGGACATTCCTGCATAGGAATGCCCCTGGGGCCGCGATGGACACAAACATTCCCCCTGCCCGCCCTACGTCTCCCGAAGACCACCAGCTCCAGCTACCAAGAGTTCTTCGTGTCGTATTACTTTTTGTTTCTTAATCGGTGGATGCACTTGTACGCGCGTTCCCGCACACAACAATCCGCTTATACCATTTGCTCTCGAAAATTCCGATCGCTCCGGGTCGACCGCTTACCGCTGCATTTTTCAGGTCGCGTTCCCAAGAGGTTGAGTGCTCCTCCATTTTTACATTGAACAGGAATCGCAGTGCGCCGCTTCGGAATGACCTACGGGGCCGCGTCGGGAAATAAATAGACAGTCTTGTATTTACTTTTCCCCCCCTAGTCTTAGTTTTGAAAATGTATCAAAGTTAGAACTTGTTCCAGTATATGGCTGAATTGTGCTGTATTAACCTCCTACTCACTCTCAATGTAGTCGAGACCCATAAAACAAACGTTATTCAAATCTGGTTGCAGGTCTACATATTGGAAGAGGAAAAAGGGGGAAATGGGAAACGTTGGATATAGAAGCATTGCCCTTGTGTAGATTACGAAAGAAATACGTATTGTAATGGTAAAAAATCACTTTGCGAGGTTTCTTCAACTCTTCACGTTTCATGGTCCCTAGATAACAAAAAGCATGGTTTCTCAATTCCGTCTTGTCTGTATGCTTGTCTGTCTGTCTGTATGTCCTTCCGTCCGTTCGTCCGTCTGCCGGTTATATACAGGGTGAACACCTTAAAAAATTAAATATTTATTTTTGCTTTAACTGAGAAATAGATACAGGTAATAATTTGCACGTATGTCAGTTTTTACCCTTGACGAAAACGAAAACTACAAATACAGGATGAACATTGTTAAACTAACAGGTATATGTAGCGTCCTTTATAACGCAACTAAAAGCGAATATGATATTAATTCGATCGTGGCCCAGCTGTTGAAGCCTCTGACTCGCGCCTTTCACAGATTTTTTACCTTTCTTTCTAAATAATTGAATATTCCATAGTCCAACTGCTAGTGGTATCAACATCATCTCTCTCTCTCTCCACCGGACCATCTATCTAATGACACCTTAGTCTAAGCTCTAAGCCGTCATCCAACGTTTTCAATCACTGACTGTCACTCTCTCATTGGGGGTGGTAAGCATGATTCGTGCCTTGTTTTCCCAGGGCGCTGTTGATCTTCCTTTGCTTTCTGGTTTGCTGAAACATCACTCTTGTGTACATCTACTGTACATGACCGTCCCATTTGGGTCTGCAGTTTAATAATCGTTGATGCATCGGATTTGGAAAATACTTCAAGAGGCCTTTCTACAGCAGTGGGGAAATTATGGCTTTGAAAGAAAAGACGATCACAATGCCAGTCGTATTATTGCAGTGTTTTCGAGCGAACATTGCGTGACTTCAGTAAGGATGATTTACTGCAATATGTTTCATTTTCCCTGTTCATGATTCTTATTCTTGCTTACTGTCACCTAGATGTATGAAATCGTTTACAATTTCAAACATCTGGTTTCCTGTAGTCAAGTTTTTTCATGTTACCGGGTTGCTCCTGGTTTGTATCGCCATCGTATTTTGTTTGGTAATGCCTCTGCCAATGCATAATTCAGCTGTACTACTAATTCTGAATGTTAAACTCAGAGTTTTGAAAAAATCATACACGTGGTCACTACTAAATTATGGTGTCTCCAAAGTGAAGAAATAAGTTATTTTAAAATTTGTATGGAGGAATTTTTTGTCTCGCATATCTACAGGTGGGTTTTTACAGCTCATCTCTATTTAGTGTTTATTGTTGTGTATATGTTACCGGAAATGTATGTAATCCGTCATTATGTAGAATTCCTAGGAAATGTATATAATGTCTAAAATCGTCAGGAAATGTGTGAAATAAATTTTATTATACACATTTCCTAGGAATTGTGTACATTTCCTAAACTAGAATCGGAAATGTGTTAAATTCGGGATGTTATGTCAGTACTTCCTTACAAATATATTTGTCGGAAATGCTTGGTATTCCAGTAAATGGACACCTTATAATGACTGAACTGTCGACAAATGGCTTCAAGCTCCACTGAGAAGAGAACATTTTCCTAATCTTAGCATGGTCATATGGGAGTGTGTGGTAGTGGAGTGAAACTTATCAAAAGTATCCAAAAAGGCTTGATATGTAGAAGAGTGACACAATTCGCGTTAAAAACATCTTTCACTGGTGATTTTATGAAGGGCATATCTTCGGCCAACTTTGTCGTGTAAGTTTTTCTCTAAGGCTCTTGAAAATGACAGCTTAGCTGTCGAAATACGTGTTTAACGGTTGTTAAATATTTGCGTGGTTAGGGGTGTTTAACAGATTCAAAGCACGTGCTCCCAACAGTGTTTTATTGTAGAAGAGTGTCCGTTGAGAAAAAATTCACTGTAAGTACCTAAGTACACAGTTGAACTTCTTGTATGTGGTAGGAAATAGTTTTCTACAATTTATCTTTCGTTCAGTTTCACTCTACAAATTAATAGGTTACTATCGTTAGAAATTCGTTTTCATTAGGTTAGTCTTCTATGAAAAAAGATCTGTGACCGCCAGGTTATTTAGCGCCCATATCAACCTTTCGTCCAGATTTTGAATGTGTATTACCATTCATCACTATTTTATTTCAATGGATAACTACAGCTCGCTCTCTTTTTCGGTTAGACGGAACAGAAAATAGTATATTGTATGTTAAGAGCTGAAAGTGCATTCTTGCCGCTTGCGCATGAATATTGCTGGTTGAGACGAAGTCGAAACCAGCAATCATGCAAAAGCGGCAAGCGCACTTTTAGCTCGAAATATACATACTATTTTTTCGACGACTGAGCATATTATTAAAGGAAAATATCAAATTTCGTTATATCGCAAAAATTTATTGACAATCAAGTTAACATTACTCGCGCAGTCTATATGACATGTGACGCGATTATTTCCACAAATGACGGGCGTTGTCAAGGAAACATTCGGACGTGGCTACCTATTATGTTCACGCGGAAACCCAAAACGCTCGGCGAGCGGCAAAAAGATGAAAACGCACGCTCAGCGGCAAATGTCAACTTTCTGTTGTCAAATGACAGTGAGAAAAATCTACTTTCGATGTCAGTCGTCGAAAAACTTACTTACAGGCGTTCTAAAATATTTTGGTGGGTGATGTGTTAAAAATGCCACATTAAAAGAACTGCAAATGCCTGTATGTTCTTCTTGAAGTTGGAATTTGGTCCATACTTAATCTAAGCATATCCTGTTTTGTAGTTTGAAGAATATTTCGTATTCATAGTAGGTATGTAATTTCATAAGTAGGTCTTTCTGATTTTGTCAGAATCACCACTAAAACTGTAACAGTAAAACGAAACACTTAGCAATGTGAGTTGCATTAATTCGCAAACAAATATTGCAGTCGGTGAGATAGGACAGTTGCGACCAAGGAGAGTCCGATCGGTGACGATCCAGTGTGATAGATGCACGCAGGCAGCGTCACTGGCTTTTATACATTATGATAGATGGCTCATTGTGACAAGGTTTCCATTTCATGGAAAAAATGTTTTCGCATCTTCTCCAGAATAATATGACTGGCGACTGACTAACCAATTTCCTAGTACCTACTTGTAATAGTGACAACGCCATGAATTATTTTATCTGGAAGAGCCTGCCATAAAAGTCGGTCGCAAACTATGTATTCAGTCAATTTATCAAAAATTTCTATCATTTTCCTTCATCAGCACGTTTTTATTTACTATTGCTGGCGTATCTGGATTACATTTTTACTACGGTAGCTGGCTTTTCGCTATTAAGCTGTCCATTGCAATAGACTCTGGACTATTATTACAATTTCATATTTTATTGCAGTACGAGGAACTGATCGTAATCTCTCGATCATTACCATAATTGCTGTTGGGTTTATGTTATGAGTAATAGATTTTCCGTTACTGCACGATTAGATCTTCACTGCGAGGAAACAACATTTGTATCGGTGCCTTTTAATCATTTTTCGATAGCGTTTCTGGTGTGGAAATTAGATTTTATTACGCTGAGATTAAACACCAGCTCTGGAACTGATTTGATTTATGCTTTGTGTATGTGATTTCTGCCGACCCACGTTGTTTCTTCGGTGGCATTAATAGGTATCAATAGGTATAACATTGATACTGTGAATTTGGTGAATAGGATTTTTTTAAACGAGACAGTGATCACACATTAATATTATTGTTGTTCTTGTAATGGTGAACAATTTACAAACTGAAATGGCTTAATGATCTATCTCCCTCCTACCTTTGGTTTTTTTATAGGTATCGACGTGATTGAGAATTAAGAATTGTCCTGTACGTCGTCAACATGAAATTAACCCTGTTATTCTTCTACAGAAAAGTAGTTCATGCATGTTTATCTAAAAATTACACTCGTGTGGATGTCGACGACTCTTCATACTTCAAGACCGCACTATTTGGTTTTTCGTGCTATCTGTTAAGTTCTATGGATTTTTAAAAGAAAAAATAAAGTGATTATTCAAATATGCTCATCAAATAATTATACCGAATGATGTGGATAAACAGGTGTATTTGTAATAATTCTTTTCTGTTTACCTGAGCAAATACTATTACGACGAGGGGGCATTAATATTGTTTTTCATTTAATTACGTAGCACTTCTCCTTTTTGCGTAATTTTTGTTTTGTTTGATGAGCTCAATTAAAATTTTACTCCACAAATTAAGACAGTTGAGCTACCATATCCCTGCTGTCGGACTATTAATCTCCAATAAAATTTTAAAGCCAGTTTCTTTGCGCACACTCGGGACCGCAAAAGATTTCGCTCAAATTGAAGATGCTATTAACAGGATTCAGGATATAAATTGAGTGCTGGTTTGCCAATATTGCCGTTACATGTTGTTAAAGCAGGATTCGCAGAATCTTGAACCAGAACGACTAATCCCACTTGCTACGCAGGTCCGTTAGCCATAATAAAGAAAAAGGTCGTTACTGCATTCCGACATCAGCCAAATGCCTACCTCTACGATAATTTCCTTAAAAATTTCCTTCGTTTTATAAGTTATTGCATTCCCGTCTCGAGCGGGCGCAGAGCGCAGAGCAACTGATTTTCGTGCCCATTAAATTTCTTATTGCGATAGTGCACGTCTTATAATTAATATGGCAGGAGGTTATGGTATAGTAAAATAAAAAAACGGTCTCGTTAGCTTCGGTCCGATGACTGCATTAAAATCAAGACGGTGACTGAGAAGCTGTTTATACTTTTGCTGGAACTAAGCAAGGCAATTGGCTTATTTTTAGGCATTTTTAAAGAGAAAGAATTTGCTTCTTTAACCTCAACAAATCAGTTTTCAGTAGCTAACTGATAAAAGCCACCCTCGCTTTTCCGATTGCAGTTCTGTAGGGTTTCAGTAACCCTATATTCAGCAAATCTTCTTTTCTGATATGAATATTTATGTAGTTATAAAATTGAGGCTTTGTTGCGACTTCGACGGGCATAAATCTGAAACAGTGAGCCTCCTTCAATCCTGGTTTGACTGTTATGGGCGTAGCGAGTTCAGCTTGCATGGGTAACACCCCGTTGAAAAGTCCCAAGTAGCGATCGAAAAGTTTGATTAATCAGATGTTTGGCAGTTTTTGTGGGCTACTGGCTTTGTTGTAATTTAAATTTTGAACAATAGAGTAGGTTGTGGTAAAGAATGTTTTCTCACTGAAAGTATTTTAATGTTCGTATAAGTTTTTTTAGTTATATTTGTTTATTTAATTTAGTGACAAATTTACTAATTTTTACCTTGTAATTAGTTTCCTGGCATTTCACACCTTCAAGATACTATTTTATGTGGTGAAATCTAAGAGTTGCATTTCCGATGATAGGAAGCTACCTTATGGCGGGATTCGCTTTGCAAATTACTTTGTAACATCGTGGATTTGAATGAAATATTTTTTAATACCTCTTAATTGACATTTTTTATGTCCACTCTGTAGTTAACTTAAACAAATTTGGCATAATTTTAACTACAAATAAATTCCCTTAAATATTTGAATCCGTACAGGATGTCCTGTCCGTTTCTATGCATGGAGAACTTGCTCAATAGGAAATATGGTTAAATCGATTGAAAACTTGCGCTTCACATATGTCAGTTAAAGGCATTTTTGTAATAATTGTTAAAATATCAGTAAAAAAAGTAAAATTTTACTTCATTTGTTTATTATTATCTTTGGCTTTTTTTACGTTTCGACATCGAAGACGCGGGGCAACAAAGGCAATAGGTCGTATGCAATCCTATTAGTCTCCCCCGCATTTGTACACACCGAACATTCAATAACCGTTTAAAGCTAACTACGTAATTCAAATTCAACTCCATCGTCGCTTCGAGAAAAATCTCAGGCACAATCAGATTTGAACCCCAGCCACCTGGTTACTAAGCTAACCCTTACCCGCTCAACCACTCAGGCGACTTAAATTTCACCTACAACGTTGTTATTTGTCGTTTTATCAACGTTATCATAAGGGCAGTACTTTTGTAGTATCCAGAGTAGTGGTGGATGACGAACATACAACCAAAGGAAAGCTGGAGTTTTACAGACAGATCACAAAGATATGGTGGCATTTCAAATAGAGCGCTTTAAAGATGTAGTTGTAGATGAAAAGGGAAAATAGACGTACAGATACTGAAGTTTTAATGAAATTTGTTATGCAATAACTGTTACTGTAAAAATCTTACGTAGTTATTTGAGAAATTGAGAAAATATTCTAGCTCTAATATCAAACGACCCTTCTTTTGTTATTGATTTGATTAACTTGGCATAGTAAGAATTAACGTGCCTTGCTTTTGTATTTCAAGAGTTGGTCATTCGAACCCGCCTATTTTTTCAGTAGTTTTTCACTGTATGTCTAGATTGTCTAGCCTTAAAATGGCGCTACCATAATTAAGACGTATGGTAGCATGTAAAGTACCCTATCGTGGACTCGAAACTTGGAGTAATGGCAGCTGATTTCTAAGGTACCAAACGCTCCGCATACTAAGAGATTGCATGTTAACATTCTGAGTGAATATTAATCCAATGCCTTTGCTAATATTTATACGTTTTACTCTTCAATCATAGCCAGTTTGTAACCTTACATTAGTCAGAGTCAACCTTTTTACACCGAGGAACAATTAATTTGACAGATTTAAAAAATTTACCATAATACATATCAGGCCTACATTGAAAGGATTAAATCGAGTATTTATTAATATTGCTATGTTATGCTAGCTGATAAATTTATTTAAATTATCGTATTACTATTTTGCCCTTTATTTTTAACTTTCAATTCAAATCCGTATTTTACAATATTTTTAATGAAACTCTCTCAGGTGGTTCGCAATATCTAGTAACCCAATGATTGATTTGTCAAATTCTCTTTGTTTAATTGCAAGTTGATTGACTTTCAAAAAAATTGACAACTAACGTCAAATTAATCAAAATTCAGAACGAATATCAAGGTTTTTACAATAAGATCTAATATGTAATTCTTTCACCAATCTATTTTGTAAGTATGAAATTCAATTATATTTTTTATACCTTCTTACTGGTTATAGCTTTTTAAATGTTTCATTTAACCTTTTAAAAACACAAACCTGATTTAACACTTTGCTTGTTAATACTGCCAAAATCCTTTCTAAGCTGGATCCTTACTCCGACTGCACTCAAACACCTGCTGAGTCCTTATCCAAACTGCATCACCTCCGATGAATGTAAACTCCCAGCCTCACCTTATTTCCATCCACTTCAAAACTTCCACATCCTATACTGGATTCCTGTCGTTGTCCCCTGCTGCTGTTAACTTCAAGTCTCCTAGCTCCTGTACTGGATTACTGCGGCTCCGATCCCTCTCTGGTAAGTGTCAGCATAAATCTTGTTCCAAATATGAATTTGTCTCTTTTTTTAGATGGTCCTACGTCTTCAATGATACCCACAGGTTTCCCAAAAACAATTCGCTGCACGTACTAACCTCTTGTTTGTGTCTTGTATTCCATTTCCAATGTAGTATCAATAAATCCAATTCTCTTCATATAATGTAATCTTCTGTATTGATTATTTATAATTCACTGCATTGGTTCAATCTCTTCACCGATTGTATTCCTTTATAAGTTCCAATTTATAATATTATACCTCCACCAAGTATATTTGTTTACAGCCTTTTTAAATGGTATTTGATCAAATAATTACATAAAGTAAGGCATAAATTCTGGTTTTTTATTTTCCAAATTCGTTATATTCAAAATTACATGTCTGTTTTTTATGAGTTGTTTCAGTAACTAATTAAACAAATTACAAATTATTACTATTAGACACGATTCTTGTTGCCTCCTATCTACACTTTTTTATATAATCAAAACAGATATTTTATTTTAATTATCATAACAGATACATTTTAGTAGTAACCTTGGTATTTATTCCTATTCAGAATTTTCTTATTACAGATTAAGTTTGAGTAATCAATCATTATGCTATTATTTGACTAACCAATAATAAGAAAGTTAATTTCATTATACTTTAACATGTATTTAGATCCATTAATTTGCTTATATCTGACTTCCAAATTTATTTGACTAAACTGTTTCTTTAGTATTCATATTTAAATTATCAAAGAATATAGTGTATCATAACACTATATCATAATAAGTTAAACAAAGAGGTGCGCAACTTTTCAATTTCTTAATTTGAGCGCCAGCTGTTCAAATTTACATACCTATGCATCACATTTCCGAGCGGATTCCTGTAAAATCATTATAGACAACTACTAAATAGTTTGGTAGTTCCATCTAGTGGGCAGAGACTTAACTCTCTAGAGTATTTGAATTTTGAATGTAGGGTCCACAATTACCCACCGCCAAAACAGAAGTTAGGTCAACTGTGGTCTCTTGTTTGTGTTCATCAAAATGGTGAGAAATTACGTTAGGAAAACAAATCGTGGTGTTGGAGGAAAATATTCAAAGGAAACGTTAGAGGAAGCAGTAGCGAATGTAAAAGCTGGAAGATATTCACTGAAATGAGCTGCAAAAAAGTATGGCATACCCAAATCCACGTTAGGATTGAAAGTAAATGGTTGGCGTGGTAGACCGTCGGCGGGAAATTCAAATGGTATGTTAAACCTTTTTTAGGAATTATCGAACAGTAATCTTACCTATTTATATTAGGGGTAGCAGGTGGAGATAGAACAGCCCTTTCGGTAGGAGATGAAAACAAACTAGCCTCTTTAATAAAAATAATGAATAAGTAGGGCTTTGGCCTATCACGCAAAGAAATACTTAATACAGTGCAGACGTACGTTAAGCAAAATCATCTCAAAACTCCATTCCGGAATGACAGACCAGGCAAAGACTGGTTTTTGAAATTTTCTAAGCGTCATAGACTTTCTATTAAAAAACCAGAATTAAATAAATCATCTCGTGTACGACAGCAAAGAGACCCTTTCATTATTTATGATTTTTTTGACAAATTAGAGAAGGTTCTGAATGATAAGGGATTACACAAAAATCCCAGCAAAGTATGGAATGCTGACGAAACCTCGTTCAATTACGATCAAAAAAATACTAAGGTTGTAACTGGTGTTGGGGAAATTGCTCAAAGACAGACAGGGGGATCCGGAAGAAAAACCACTAGCGTTCTTGCCTGCGTGAATGCAAATGGATTTAAAATGCCACCTATGATACTGCATAAGGGTAAGCGATTGTGGGACAACATGTTCGGCTCAAACGAATATCCAGAAACTTCATACTACGTATCAGAAAACGGTTGGATGACCGAAGATGTATTTCATCTGTGGTTCAAAGGTGTATTTTTAAAATCATGTACAGAACGACCAGCATTGCTAATATACGATGGTCATCTGTCACATATTTTGCCACAATTGGTTAACTTGGCTATAGAAGAGGACGTTACGATTTCAAAATTACCACCGCATACTTCTGCGATGTTGCAACCTTTAGATGTTGCTGTTTTCAAGGGTGTCAAATCTTCTTGGGACGCTTTACTGACAGATTGGCAGCGCAGAAATCTGGGAAAACAATTAACCAAATCTGATTTTTCTAATCTCTTGGGAGAGACATGGAATAACATTAGAGAAAATTCAATTATCAGTGGCTTTCGTAAAACAGGCATTTTTCCTCTCAATAAGCAAGCGATTTCAGAAGAAAGATTCGATCCTGAAAAATTAAGACGCTATAAGGAACAAAACAGTGAGTTAAATAATGCTGGTCAAGAAAATCATTCAGTGGAGTCGAATATTGACGATAATAATTGTACAGTTGTAACTGAACATGTTTTAGACACTAACAATAGTGCGCCTGTGGCATCAGTATCTTGGGAAAGCATTTTACTTTCTGCGGTTAAACCAACTGATAAGTCAGAAGGCAAAAAAAGAGAAAGAGAATAGATGTGGCTGAAGTAATTACAACAGAAGCATATCTTAAAACACTGAAGGCTGCTAAGTCTAAGAAAAAATCAACAAAGAAAGGTAAAAAGCACCCAAACAAGCAAGTAAGCAGCGATGAATATGGAAGTGATTCTATAGTTTATGCTGAAAGCGATGATTCGTACGAACCTGAAGGAGATGAAGAAGACGATCTAGAAGTCGCAACTTCTGTACAAGAACCCATTTACGATAATATGGTATTGGGGAGATACATCATTTTAAGCATGAGAAAAAGGGCAATTAGTCATTGCATTGGAATATTAATGAACAAGGAAGAAGATTACATAGAAGTCAAGTGTTTGAAGAGGTGTACTGGGTATATTTTTGAGTTTGGATCGGAAGATCGTATAGATCAATTTAGCTACGACAATATAGTTGGAATTCTTCAGTTTCCAAAAGCAATTGATGGAAAATTACATTTTTCTGAAGACTTAAGCAAGTTTAAGAATATCCTCTGAGTTGCTTAACTTGTAGCCTATATATTAAAATGTATTTTATGTAATATTTTGAGTATTTAGTTTGATAAAAGTTGAATAATGATTTTAAAAATGTGTATTTTTTATCCCACAATTGCCCCATGCACTTTAAACTCACATTAAATGCTTTATACTGGGGCGTCCACAGTTCCCCCACTTTGGTCCACAGTCACCCCAAAAGTACGGGTAACTATGGACCCACGTAGCTAAAAAAAAATGAGATGTACAAAAGGTAAACAATACTCAAATGCGGTTTAGCTTATGAAGACATACTCCAAAATATGTGAAAGTGTATCCTAGAAGGTTTGTACAGAGGTATTTTTTTTATTGTAGTAGCTTCACAGCAACAAAGTGGAACTTTAAATTTTCGGTCCACAGTCGCCCCACTTCACCCTAAAAAATATATATACATTTGAACTCTAAAGTCCCTATACCTTCTTACTGAAGGGCTTTGTACTAAGGTATATTGGGTTTAATCGGTTTATTATAACCTAAGGAATCTATGCCAAATCGGTGTCGCATTTTTTTGGGACACCCTGTATAATTGTTATCCTTGAATTTATTTATTTACTTACATCTTACTTCAAAACAAACTAAAAACTTTTGGTTTTGGTGAACGGTGCATGTAGCTACAAGATTTAATTATCAAAAAACCTTCAAAAGTGAAAGAGTATGTAGGTTACTAAGTTACTATAGCTAACAAAACATAAAAATTAAGCATTTTTAGATTACGATTACGAATCGACACAACACTAATGATAGTTGCAACTTGCAAGAAGGTTCCACTAAATAAAACTACGTATATGACAATAATTTTTATTGAAAGTAATTGAAAAAGTAATTGATGTTGTACAATTACAGTTAGGTACTAAGTAATTGGTAATTGAATTACTATTTCCTGTGAGTAATTGAATCTCTGGTAATTAAATTACTGCATTGGGAGGTAATTGGTAATTAGTAATTAATTACTTTTTAAAAGTAATTTGCCCAGCTCTGCTTATAGCAATAATCGTAAGTGTGTAATATGGGTTGCATAAGCAAATATTTCGTGAGAAAGTGCCAATAATTCGTTGAGACAAGGAACTCTTCTACCTATCCTTGTTTATTTAATCTTTGCTAATGGTGTCTTACCTGCTTTCAGAGAAAATATTTAACATTGTTGCAACATAGTGGCTTGCTCCTATGTGGCAATGACCTTGGAATTATAAGCTTCATTTTCAGGATTACTTAAATTATGATTTTAAATATGACATATACTGGTCAATTACGATTTTAATTTGGCGCTTAGGAATCAAAATGATTTGGTCGAGAACGGTAAAAGCTACTTACTTTTTTTTTTTTACTGAAATAACTCTTTTAAGGAATTTTGGCGCTAGTCAAATATATGAAATGTCGGAGTTTATATCGGGATTTAGAATGACACTAAAATACAATTTTGCAGATTTTTAATGCTTCCTCTACAGGGTGATTTTTAAGTTGATTCTTTCCGTTTACCAGTAAATAAAGCTAAACAAAATAAGCATAGTTTTCATTTACCACTTTTCCGAAATATTAAAATTAACGCAGGTACAAGGTACAAGGTTCAAAGTAAAAACTAAACTTTGGCATAAAGGTGGCTGGACAATTTTATTTTTGTTTATTACTGTTGTCGAGCAATAACCTGTCAACTAGTTTTCCGGTGTAATTTTATTAATGTTATTGCTACAATAATGGTTCATGTTATGAAAATAATAAATTAGTGAATATGCTTATTATTTAGTGGGAGTTTCGTCAAAATGCCGCTGCCGCATCGCTCTTATACGCGGAACGAGTGTGTAGAAGCGATTGGTGATAATTTTGAACATGTAATTTAAGTTAGATTAAGTTTAGTTTAATTTTTGTTAAGTAATCTTAGTTCTTAATTTGAAACTTTAACAGCCTGTACCTCCGTTAGTTTTGATATTTCGCAGCATGTAAATATAAAATTATTATTGTTCTACAATTCCATGTCAGTTAAAATTGTTAGGAGTAATTATTAACTTCTAATACCACTAATACTACTTTTAATCAAAAGTAAAAATAGTAGTATAACTAAAACTTCTTTCTAAAAGCAGCGTTTTATTCTTAAATAAATTTACAATCACGAAACTAGCAATAACAAAAACAAAAATTATTCCTAGAAACTAACGATGTATATGACAGTTAAAGCTTTAGCTATTTTTTAAGTCTTTAGACAAATTAAAATAATCCATGTTGTTTCCTAAAATTTGTCAGGTATTTTCCGCCCTACCTTGATTAGCTAGTTACTTTGGTAAACATACGTCCAGATACAATTATCTGAAGAAAGGAATCCAAATACAATACAAAATAAATATTAGTTAATTAGTGAACTACCTACCATCAAAATATTTCTGAATGATGGTAATTCCTATCTATCTGACGTCATTCCTCCACTCCAAACGCCGATGCAAATTTCTACCAAGTGTTATCTTAACGTAAAAAAAGATTTAAAAAACGAAAGATACATATGAAAAAAGAGCTTTTTTACTAAAACGTAACAAAAGATTAAAAAACGAAGGATCCATAAGAAAAGAGAGTTTTTTTAAACTAAAACGTAAGAAAAGATTTAAGATACAAAAGATCCATATGAAAAACAGTTTTTTTAACTAAAACGTAGGAAAAGATTTAAAAAACGAAATATCTATATGAAAAAAGAGGTTTTTTACTAAAACGTAAGAAAATATTTAAAAAACCAAAGATCCATATGAAAAGAGGGTTTTTTAAACTAAAACGTAGGAAAATATTTAAAAACAAAAGATCCATATGAAAAAAGAGTTTTTTTATCTAAAACGTAAGAAAGATTAAAAAAACAAAAGATCCATATGAAAATATAGCTTTTTTAACTAGAACGTAAGAAAAGATTTAAAAAACAAAGAATCCATATGAAAACGGAGGTCTTCTACAGGGAAACATAAGAAGAGATTTAAAAAACAAAATATACACATGGAAAAAGAGGTTTTTTCAGGAAAACATAAGAAAAGGTTTAAAAACAGAATATACACATGAAAAATGAGGTTCCTTAACATGAAAACATCAAAAAAGATTTAAAAAGCAAAAGAACCATATGAAAAAATAAGTTTTTTACAGGAAAACGTAAGAAAAGATTTGAAAAACGAATTATGTGTACGAACAAAAGAGAGGAAATAGAAAAAGGTTTAAAGTCAGGGATTCTAGTAAAAAGAATTAATTAAATTTCTGCAGAGAACAATAAACAGCCGTACGCGTGACAATAAGTCGCGTTGGCGACCAAGAAACTAAGAAGCAGTAGCTGCTCGCGCCCACGAGTTTAAAATGTGCCAGCGAGAAATTTGGAATTCGGAGCGTGTGGACAAATGACGGGAGAATTTTTGCAAATAAAAATGGGAAAAAGGTTATGATTGCATCTGATGATGATATCACCAGCGTGGAATAATAAATTCAGGGAACAGCATCAAGTATTAAGTCATAAAGCAGTTGATTCTGCCAAGTAGATTGTATCTTGATAATTTAATTTATATTGTTTGTGTTTATTATTTATTTTGATTTTAGGTGTGGATATCAGGTGATACCTACATGGCAGTGGGGTCGAAAACAATAAGAATATACTACCAAAATGTCAGAGGTCTTAGAACGAAAACGAGCGAATTTTCAAAGAATCTTTTAACTGAGCACTATGATATGATAGCGTTAACCGAAACCTGGTTGAGTGAGGATATTGGTAATTATGAATTGTTTGATGAGCGTTACCAGGTTTTTCGATGTGATCGTGATAGAGTTGCTACAGGAAAACGTAGGGGCGGGGGTGTTTTAATAGCTGTGCTAAAGTGTTATAATGCTAAATTGATGAAAACAATTAGAGTTGAAAATGTTGATTCAATTACAATATTATTTAAAAAAGAGCAAATTACTTATTCAATTAATGTACTTTATATTGAACCAGCTATGAGTCTTAATACTTATATAGATTTTTTTAATAGTTTAGAAAACATTGAAGAGATATGTAATGGTGAATTGATCATAGTCGGCGATTTGAACATTCCTGCAATTACTGATTCTAGTTTTAACTTAGAACAAGGTAACAGATATACAAAACAGTTGAATTTATTCATGCAAATGTTCAGATTAAAATCTTTTAATAATATTAAAAACATAAATAATAGAACTCTTGATTTGGTCCTTTCCAGTACCCAAATACATGTAGAACAGGAGGAGTTACCACTTGTTTCAATAGATCATCATCATCCACCATTGCAATTGTGTCTAACTGTTGATACCTATAAAAAACGTACATGTGGGAACCAATTATTATATAGATATAATTTTGCAAAGGCAAATTTTTTACAAATGTATCAGATGCTGAGAGATAGTGACTGGGACATTCTAGGGCATTTTCAAGATGTAAATGATTGTGTTAAACAATATTATAAAATACTTAACAAAATTATTGATGTTACTGTACCAAAGGTGAAAATGAAAGATTACAAATACCCTACATGGTTTTCTCAAGAGCTAATAATGTCGTTAAAGAACGAGGAGTTCCATAGGTTAAGGAAACATCAATGTAACTTTCATTTAACTGAATATAAAAGGTTGCGTAGGGAGACAAAATATAGAATAAGGTTAGAATTTCAAAATTATGTGGACAATATTCAAAATAATATAAACTTAGATGTAAAAGCTTTTTGGAATTTTGTAAATAATAAGAGAAATAATAATGTCACAACATATGAATACAAACATGATAATAAAACTATTAGAAAAGGAGATGCAGCTCAGGAATTCTCAGTTTACTTTCAATCAGTATATGGGCCTGAATCTTCATACGTTTTGCAATATCCGCAGTTGGATATGGACAATGGTTTGGATGTTTTGAACTTTCGTGAAGTAGGATTGGATGAGGTAAAAGCTGCCTGTAGAAAATTAAAGCCAAAAAGATCAGCTGGGCCAGATGGAATTCCTGCTTACATTATAAAAGCTTGTGCGGATGTCTTGGCCTATCCATTGCAACAAATATTCAATATTGCTATTAAAACTAATACGTTCCCTAGTGAATGGAAGGTAGCGAAAATAACTCCCGTACATAAAAGCGGAGACACGCGTAATATAAAGAATTTTAGACCCATTTCTATTCTATCTTCATCTGCGAAAGTTTTTGAATATATACTACATAATGTATTACATAATCACGTACAACCGGAAATTTGTACTGATCAACACGGTTTTGTGCGGGCGAGGTCTGTGCAGACCAACTTATCTGTTTTCGTTGATTTTGTATCAGAATCGCTAGACCAGGGTTATCAGGTGGATGTGGTGTATACGGATTTTGCTAAAGCATTTGATCGTGTTGATCATGATGAGTTGCTTCGGAAATTAGCTGCGTTTAATTTATCCAATGGTAGTCTTAGTTTAATAGCAAGTTACCTAAAAGGCAGAACGCAATTTGTTTATATGCATGGTGCCAAGTCAGATCCTTTTGGAATGCCATCTGGAGTACCCCAAGGAAGTAACCTCGGACCGCTTTTATTTCTGATCTTTATCAATGATATTACTAAGCATGTTAAATATAGTAACTGTTTATTATTTGCGGATGATTTTAAATTGTTTATTGATCTCAAGGATCCATCTGATACTGACAAATTACAAAATGATATTAATGAAATTATGAAGTGGAGCGACTCCAATAAACTATATTTTAACTTAGAAAAATGTAAAGTTATGAGTTACACTCTTAGTAAAGATCCTATCATTATTAATTATATGATGAATAATATGGCGCTGGAAAGGGTTGAATCAATAAAGGATCTGGGCATTTATTTTAATCACAATTTAAGATTTGAAACTCACGTAGGAAAGATAATTAAAAAAGTATGCAGAGCTTGGGTTTTATTATTAGAACATGTAAAGATTTTCGGAACATAAATACTTTGATTGTTTTGTTCAATTCGTTGGTGCGATCAAAATTGGAGTATGCTGTTGTTGTGTGGGACCCTGGTGGTGTCAAGCATTCGCAATCTCTTGAAACTGTACAAAATAAATTCTTAAAATATTTGCATTTCAAGAAATACGGGATACAGCCTAATTTTGATTCGTACCGGGGATTGAGACATGAATTCGGGGTAGTTAAATTAATCCAACGTCGCGCTATCATATCATTAGTATTCTTATATAAATTATTAAATGAGTTATGGGATTCTATGAGATTAAGAACAAAAATATTATTTTATATATCATTTTACAGATCAAGGCAGAAAACATTATTTCACATATTTTATCGAACCAATATTAGAAAATACTCACCTTTAACAAAAATGTGTGCATATTATAACAAAATATCGCTGTTGAATCAATCTCTTGACATTTTTAATAACAGTAAGAATGAATTTAAAAAACTAGTGACTAACACTGTTATGGGTGATCCTGAAGTCTATGCCTATACGTAAATAATTAGGTTACAGTTTTTATTTTATTTTTTCTGTGTCTTTTCTTTCAGGTGGGTGGGTGCTGCTGCGAGACACATGAGTGGTACGGCTGTATTATAAAGTAGACCGCATTTTAAAACTTCACTGTATTAAAACAGTAGGGGTTCAAATTTATATAAGGAGATGCGGTCGTGCCGGTCGTTTGTCTTGGGGTAGTACCTAATTAACTGAATTAATTTAATTAGTTTAATCACAATTATTTATTTTATAGTTACATTTTAGATATTTAAATTATTGTTTGAAGTACATAGGAGTTTAGTTTCTACAAACAATGTAATTAGGCGAAATGCCTGTTTTGTTTGTTTCTTAATAAATAAAATAAATAAAACCAAATCTAAAAATATCGAGCGCGCCCAAGGTTCGAAAACTGCATGAGATCCAAACGGCCGGATGTTATGTACAAGATGAAACACGAAACTCGCCGGCGAATTCCGAGAACTCGGCTGCAGAGAGAGAGAGAGAGAGAGAGAGAGAGAGTAGCAAGGTGCAGCCGATGTATGCGGGTCCGGGGCACTAAAAAGGAAAACGAAATTTGCATGTGCGAACGACGGAGAAAGAAATACTTCTACGAGCGTTAGGCGGGTAGGTAGCGAGTTCGAAGCCGGGTCGGGGCAAGTTTTTTAAAAATCATTCAAGGTGCGTATGTACATATGTCAGGTCATTTTGTATTTTAATTAGCCACCTAGGCTTTAGGGCAGCGTGCCCGTATGTTAAACCCTTTTAGTTACTTATTTGGCTTCATCGCCTAATTCCATAATAATGATTTTGCACATATTTGGCCTCAAGCGCAGTATTTCTCGTCATCCGGGGCACCCCTTTGTTGGTACTTTGACAATCGGGGGTTAACGCTCGCAGGATTTCCGAACCTTCTAGAATTTACGCTGTTGGTGTGACTGCGAGGCCTCGCGCTGTCTCCGTTACCGGCACTTATTTGTTTTATTGGGCTCCTCGCCATTGGCTGTCTTTGTCACCGGCACTTATTTGTTTTATTGGGCGCCTCGCCATTGGCTGTCGAGAGTCACGTGGTAACGCCGTTTTGGCTCACGCCACGGCGGGGGTCGGAACGCTGCTTGCTTGGGCAGTTCAGCTCACGCCGTTGATCAAGGAAGTCGCAGAGTGTGCCGTTTAGCGGCGTTCCCGCCATTGGCGGGGACGCCAGCCTTTTTCCCGTCTCGTGCTGCTTCAGCAAGTGATTGATAAGCTGTTTCGCCTTAAGCGAGTGTGGGAGTTCTACTCAGGCGATTGAACAAGGGAGGTGTGTGTGTGTCGTTAACGGCGATCTTATTACGCCAAGGCGTAGGTGTGATAGAATTCCATGCCCGGTTCTACGTCGTCACGTAAAGGAGTGTTCCCTTTAGCTCGTTATGCGAGGATTTCGTTGAAGTAGGACATCACTTGGGCTAGTTTGGCCGTCGTAGCGGCGTTTGTTGAAGCGCCAGCCTTTGTCGCCATTTTGGGCGCATCCAGACCATTCACACGTCGGCCGTTTTAGCGGCGAATGAATTGCCACAGGCAACCTGTTTCCCGCAAGCTGGACCGCACGCTGATCTCTTGGATCGTCACCAATAAAATTAAGGTATTTGTAACCATTGAATTATACTAACTTCTCGTGCGCGAGCTGTGCGCTTAATCATGTGAATAACTGTGAAATCTTGTGCACCGTTAAAAACGTACCCTTCGCATCTTAAATCGTTGTCGCGAAGTGACGTCGCTCGCTCATTTTTGATCTAATCACTTCCCTCACTTGGACTTTGCTGTGTTTGCCCAAATTATCATGTGAGCATTTTTTTATGAACAAACGTTCCCGTTGTGGGACTCATATGTCAAACTGCTTTTGATGTTGTACAGTTATGGGTGTTGTTTAGTAACCGTAGTGCGCCCATCAGCTGATGCTTATTAATAAGAGTTAACGCAATGTTTGCGGCACGCTTTGCTGCCCCAATGTAAGACTGGACCAATAGACGCTTATCTAAGTAAGAGACGCTTTATTCTTGGTCACTTTGTGCATGTTCTGTTTCAGTGTGCGGCCATCATTGAGGAGATGAATGTACGGTGGAGCCAGTGAGATCAGAGAGTGCAGGTAGGCTTGGTGGTGACATTGCCGTGGCTGAAAAAGCCCCCTTCATGATCTAAGTATTTTTGCCATCACGAAATCGTTGTGTGAGTTTATAATTCACGAGTACCCCTATCGACGGAGTGTCTTGAATACTTCGCCCCGTCTAACCGCCCAGGCCCGGTTATCCGGGTTAAGACAGGCTTGGTGGCGCCCTCATAATTTTGACGTACCCTATATATATGCCTCAACACGCTTGCCCAGAACGTATCGTGTGACTCACGCCCGACTCCCTGAGCGTTCCAGCCGTGGCCTTTAGCGTGTTTTTAGATGATCTCAGGGCAAGTGTGCCAGTTTTCCAGGACTGATTCCGTGGTGCGATGCTCACCTTGGGTGGGTGTCGTAAAGTTGTTTTAATACCGTAACACATACCTAAGCCGTGCCATCTCGAAAACTGAAATTGGACGTCGTAGGAGCTTTCCCTTTGACAAATTCGATAGAATGTGCAACGTTCACTTCAAACAATTTTAAATATCGAGCGGGCCAACGGCCGAAGTCCGAGAATTGCGAAAGATGCGAGCGCAAGCAGAACAAACGGCGCCGTATGTTTTAAATCTGGCAACACCGCCAGAGTCCAAGCAATCTTTAGAATGGTTTGTTTCTGGAATACGTTGAGAGGATTTTAACTGGTTACTCAGCTGACAGAGGGCCTAAAACTGCGATCCTGGTGGACGAGTAACTTCGCGGTATACGCAGATAAACCTCGGGGCTGAAGTTCTTCATGTTATATGTTCTTTGCTATAACTATCGATATTTTGGATAAGTATCAATAACTATCGATATTAATTCATAAATACCGATATTTTCATTCTCCGATATGTATCGATATTTCGATATATCGATATGTATCGGTATTTCTCAGTATCGATAATCGATATTAGAATTCAATATCATCCAGCCCTACCCCAGGCTACCACTCTAGCAGGGCCGTAACTAAGCAAAATGTTACTGTAGGCAAGCCATCATTTTTGCGCCCCTCAGTACACTAACGATAGAGGTGACATCAAATACTTATTTTAGTGATTTCTGCATTTATTTCAGTATGTATGATGTATATTGAAAACAAATAGGTAGATATTCAAAACTAAATTCAACAATTGTAATTTAAAAGTTTCAAAAATAAACAACTAACTGTTAAAATAGTATATGCTAAGGTTAAAATATTTGGTAATTTGTAAAGATGCATTATTTTTAAGTTTTGGTTACTATGCTTACCATTTCTGGAAAATGTTTAACCCTAAAATATAATGCAATCTTGGCAAATAGAACCAAAGTGGAGGTGCAACTAATGTACCTCGTCGAAGCATGTGTGCTGGTCAGGGATAGAATTCCAATCGGGGCAGAATATTTGTAGTTCTTGCACTGGCGCGACGTATGTTTGTCAAAGCGTCCTATTTTTCGGAGTTGTTGGCGTATGCGATTATTCGAAGCAATAATTAATTGTAATAGAATGAGTTGCAACAATGCGGTGCTATGCGTATTCTTACTTAATGCGTCAGATGATAGCTACTGTAGAATGCACGTGTTAGTTGCTTTCATCATGTTAGTAGCTTTTTTTGGAAACTACAGCAAACGATAGATTCCAGAGTATCTTGCTCGTGATGGATAATTATATGATAATTAAAGAGAGAGAAGACATGTTGTTCCGGCTAGGGATCCCGCGAAGATATGTTGCTCCGCCTAGTGGTTCTGCAGCGGGTAGCAGCGGAGCGGATTTACCGATTTAAAGTAAGTGCTGTAATGTGAAAGATCAGTAGACATCGGATACTTACTAATTCTATACGGGTTGCAACAATAGTTGAAGTTGAAGATGCTAGGTGGACGGCCACCCCCGGTCAGTACAATCATTTTAATATAACACAAAAACGCGTTTAACACAAAATAAAGTATAAATAAAATTAAATAAAAAGACAAGAATATAAAACAATAATTCTAATAACGGGAGTACATATTATATTATGAATACAACAAAACATATATTATTTCCTTATATATAAACTACCTGTAGTCTGCGGCGCATGCCGAATTTAAAGTTTCGCGCGTTAGTGTGAGGTGCCCGCAGATCTTTCTGCCACGAATGCCGCCTGAACTAGCATCACGCGGCGAAGACGGAAAATCGATTTGTAAGGGTGTAGTTAAACGTAGCGTTTAGCCGCATTCAGTAAGCCAGTAATATACCTTCTTTATTATTAGATGAAATATACTTCTGCTCGTAGTTTTAAAAAACACAACCAATCGGCATAATAAATAACTGTTTTTTGCGATAATATCCCTATTAAAAGTAATGAAAAGGTTGTTTACAAAACCGGAAAATAGTAAACCGTTGAATAAAGCCTTGGTACTTTTACCGATTTAACATGGCATGTAGTGTTGTGCTTTATTATAAAGGTATAATGCGTGTTCGGCCTGCGTGTCTGCCTGTCTGCGTCTGTCACGTTTTTATTGTTGCCAGTCGGGCGCAGTTTGTTCGCATTACAAATCAGATTCCCTCTAGAAACACGGGTTCTTATTCCACCGAATGCGATTTTTTCCTTTCTTTGTGAAGTAATGTAATTCGCATCTTTTACTATTTCAGTTTTATTAGAAACACAAACAAAATAATGGGAATTCGAATAAAAAACAAAACGCAATTCTAACTAATAAGTTCACACGATTATGGTTAGTATCATATGAACACAAAACATAAATAATAATAATACTTAATAGCTATTTATGCAACAAGTGCTAAAAGTTGACGTTTATGCAGACATGAAAATTATGAAACGAAGCCGAAGGTTGAGTTTCATAACATGTCTCGTGCATAAACAACTTTTAGCACGCGTTGCATACAATATTTTATCTACGACCTTAATTTTACTGTTATTAATCCATAAATATCGATTTAACAAAGGTTTGCATCTACGACACTTCTAATTTATGTCATAATAAACAGTAGGCCTTGGCGCGCGGGCAAATGTTTGCGAAGCCAGTACTGTCAAGGTCAGTTACGAAAGGTAATTATTAATACTCCACATCTGACTGTATTCATTACATAATGCTTTAATTATTTCAAAAACACTTTACCTGTAACGCAAGAAGTAACGAGAATAACTTTACAGCTTCACTTCCAGTTCGAAATTGTAGTTTATAACCTCACTTCACTTTATAAAACAGATGCGCTTAAAGTAAACAGCTGATTTCTTTAACCAAGCTAAACTATAAAACGTTACTTTTAGTGAAACAAGCTATTGCTAAAAGGCCTACTTTTAGTAGTGGTCGTAGATAAAGGTACTTTTCGTACCTGTCACCTAACCTTAAAAGTTTAATTTATTGGTATTTATTTTAGCTCCAAATTTTTCTTCCTTTTTTTGTTGCAAATTTTTAAATATATTGTTCAAATGAGAAAATTTGTAAGGGGTCTCTCTATTGATATTAAGCCTGTGTGAGACACTGTCTTGACATATAATTGACTTTAGAAACTTCGTAATTTGTTATAATTTAGAAAATGATCGTTAGCATGGAATATGACGTGTCGACCAGATTGGGAGCAATTCCCATGATTATAATTAGCATTATTTAGGGTAAAATCCTTAATATTACAAATTAATTTGTCCGTAAAATTGACCACTGCTTGATTTGTTTTTGTTTCGTTAGTATGAAAGAAATATTTTTTCCCACTGCCATTTTGGCGCCCCTGGTCGCGTGCGCCTGTAGGCAGGGGCCTACTCTGCCTATACCTAGTTACGGCCCTGCACGCCAGCACCTGCGATGTCGTTAATTATTAACAAGGGAATACTTCCTCGATTTCGACGGGCAAGGCTAGCCACCTACACAGCTTAAGGCCAAAGTGGGTTCACAGAACCACAATTTTGTAGATTGAAACAGGCTACTGCCCTATAATAAAGAAAAAAGAAGAAGCAAAATTTGAATAGGCTCATTCTTGATACTAAGTTCTAAATTTTTAAATTTGCGTTTTGGCAAGAATTTACCTGGCTTATAGACCACCTTATAAGCTGCTATTTGTAGCGTAACGGGAGGTTATTTCGTTTGCAAGCCCGTTTTTTTGTAGCTATACTATCTTTGTTTTCCTAGTGGTGAAATGCGATTGCAGGCTTTGTATTCCCTTGCTGAAAGAATTGGGTTTATGCAACTATCTGTGTTTGGGGCAGCATTGAGACCGTTTGCAGTGCAGCGAGATGTTAGCCTGTGGCGCCGCTTTCCACAGCAGTAGCAAAGATTACAGAATACTTGTTCTGTACTCTTTGGTAGTAGTAGGTTGGTAGAAAGAACTTAGTGCATTCGAGGTGTCCTTCCAGATATCCCAGGGTGGCAGAAATTAGCAAGAGGTTTACCAATATGCATGCCCGGACTTAGAGACCCAGGGCCCCTAGGCACTTGAAATTTGCCCCCCCCCCCCCCCCCATCTCTAAGGTATTTTGGAAATTTAGCTAATTAAATGCACTAGTACAGAACATATAATTTTTTATCGACTTTAATAAACATCAGAATAATACAGTCTATGTTACCATAGTTACGCTATTCTATAAAATTTATAGAATCATACGACGAACTTTCTTCTGTACAAAAGAGCGAATTACGTCATCATAGTCAATTGACTGCATTATTTCTGACTCTATGTACATTACAGAGAGTGAATTGAGCCTGTTCTCTCCTATGTTAGATCTTAAATAATTCTTTACTCTCTTTAGCGCTGAAAACGACCGTTCTGCTGAGCAGTTTGACGCTGGTGTACACAACAGCATTCGGAGCGCAATTCCTACGTTTGGATAAATGTCCAAAAAGGCTTTTTCCGATAAGTATTTGTATTGCTTCAGTGACGATAACTCCATAACTTCATCATTCGCAAAAATAATACCACCAACCTTTAAATAGCTCGAATAATTCAGTTTCAAAATTTTCCAGTTAATATTTGCGATAAAGCTTTTTGATAAGGGAAGCCAGGCTTTTGAGCTTATGTAAAGATCCCGCCACCGGGGCCCCTAGGCTGACTGGGCCCCTAGGCCGGGGCATTTTTTATTTCGGTTACACTTATGGCAAATAGTATTTGAACCTCCTCCTACTCATGGATTTGCCATGCTCCGTACAATTTTAGCCAACCTGTATAATTATGGCCCCATCGGTATTTTGGGCAGGAACTGTTCTCAGCCCAGCTATTTTTTTTATTCTACTTTTTTTTTAATTTGAATAGAGCACGTTCACTTACCAATCAATTATACTGGTTAGATTAGCTTTAAAATATTTGTAACTGAGGCTATAAATACCCGTTTAAATACCCATTTTGGGTATTTACCCGGGTAAATACCCCGGGTATTTACCCTTAAAAATAAATACCCGGGTAATTTACATCACTAGGCATCGGACTGCTAAATTTAAAAAGTCCCCCATTTATAATTGTATTAAAATCTACAATTCGCTACCGATATACAGTGTGGTCCATTAAGTGTGCAACAAATGGAACATTTTTTTATTAGTTGTAAAACCGAAATTGAAATAGGGCCAAAAGTTAGTGCATGTTCGATAACCATATCAGATGCCCTTAGAATGGCTTTAAGTCAAACAATATACAGGGCAGGACAAAAAATATGAAATTCGTTCAAGAATAAAGTTACCTTATTTAAAAAAATATAGCAAAATTTTATTGAGAAAAGTTGTTTAGAATCAAAAGTTATGCTCAAATACAAAGTCACGGCCTCCTATTTGAATTTTGATTCTTTTTTTGTAAAATTTTGTATTATCCCCGTATGATACATATTTTTAGTATTCTGATTTTATTAAGAGTTTTTCATATGTAAATTATTATTAGTAAAGCATTTGCCTTGTTAAAAAGAATATTTGCGAAATTCTAAAGTTCTGTTAAATATCGTTGCAACAAACATGAAGTGGACGCTTACCTAAAAAAATATAAATTCAAGTAAATTTTACAAATACGCTTCAAGTTGCTAAAAGTTATTTAAAAGGGATGTGGTTGTGGCTACTTTAAATGCATATAAAATCAAAACAATAAAAATATGTATCATACGGGGGTAATACAAAATTTTCCAAAAAAGAAATAAAATTTGAATAGGAGGCCGTGACTTTGTATTTGAGCATAACTTTTAATTCTAAACAACTTTTATCAATAAAATTTTGCTATATTTTTTGAAATAAGGTAACTTTGTTCTTGAACGAATTTCATATTTTTTGTCCTGCCCTGTATATTGTTTGACTTGAAGCCATTCTAAGGGCATCTGATATGGTTATCGAACATGCACTAACTTCTGGCAATATTTAAATTTCGATTGTACAACTAATAAAAAAATTTCCCATTTGTTGCACACTTAATGGACCACACTGTATATTATATATAAAACAGCGCTACAGGCCACTTTGGCCTATGGCTTCAATTCTTTTCTTCCATATTTTCCTTTCTTGAATCTCCGTTCTCCATTCTTTTAGCTCGTCATCTTGTAAGTCCTCCTCTATTTGTTTCTTCCACGTTTTCTTTGGCCTTCCTATTTTCTGTCTTCCTTCGGGTTCTTGATCCAAAGCTCTTCTTATGGGCTCTTGGTTTCCTCTTCTCATTATATGTCCGAACCATCTCAGTCGGTTTTGTTTTAGTACCGTAGTGATGTTTGCTTCTTTAAATAACTCTTCAAGTTCCTTGTTGGTTCTTCTACGCCATGTCTCATTTTCCTTCACACCTCCAAATATTCTTCGCAGTATTTTCCGTTCCCACGCTTGTAGTCGATTTTCTTCCGCTTTTGTCACCACCCATGTTTCACTACCGTATGTCAGTATGGGTTTGATCACTGTTTTGTACACACGTGTTTTAGCCGCTCTTGGTACACTCTTATTTAGTAGGAGCCGGTTCAAGGAGCCTGCGCACTTTGAGGCACTCAGGATTCTTTTATGTATTTCTGTTTCTTGTTTACCTTCACTATTTATTTCTACACCTAAATATGACAAACTATTTGTTATTTTAAAGGTTAGCTTTTCTTTCATTGTTGTTACGCTTAATTCTTGGTTTTCGTCTTGCTTTGTGTTCCCCATTATCATGTAATGTGATTTCTTTGTGTTGATTTTGAGACCTGCTTCTTGTGCTCTTCTTTCAAAATTCTTCACTAAACCTTTTAATTGTTCTTTCGTTCTAGACATAATGGCTACATCATCTGCGAATGCTAATATTTGATAGGGACCCCGGAGGATATCTTTGTTTGTATTGATTTGTGCTTTCCTGATGATGTACTCTAGTGTTATACTAAAGATGTATGGCGATAGAGGGTCTCCTTGTTTTAGCCCTGTGTTACTTACAAATTCTTTGGAGATACAGCCTTTGAATCTCACCTTGTTCTTTGTTTTTCTCAGGGTCATTTCTACTAAGTCTATTGTATTTTGACTGTACTGCAACTCTTCCATTGCTTCTATTATGGTAGTTCTGTGTACGCTGTCGAAGGCTCGTTTGAAGTCTAGGTATAGCGCATGTATTCTTATGTTCTTTGCCCTACATTTGTCTTGAATTTGTCTTAATATGAAGATCTGATCTATCGTAGATTTTCCTTCCTTGAATCCTGCCTGATAGTCTCCTATTTTGTTTTGGGATTCATCTCTAACCTTTTGGTTTATCAAGGATGCCAGTATTTTATACGTGGTGTTTAAGAGTGAGATTGGTCTATAATTCTCTGTAAGTTGTTTGCTTCCCTTTTTAAAGATTGGACATATTAGTGCCATTTCCCAATCCGTTGGCATTTCTTTCTTGACCCATATTAATTTAATCAAGTTAAAAATTCGCTTACCCAAGTCTTCGCTCCCGTATTTTATTAGTTCAAAGGGGATGTTATCTACTCCGGGACTTTTATTGTTTTTTCCCTTATTTACTATTTCCTGGAACTCTTCCCAGGTCGGTATGGTTATCTCTTCCTCTGAGGTTTGTTTCCGTTTTATATTCCTAGCTGCTTCACTTCTAAAAATGTTTTCAATATATTGTCGGTAAATCTCAGCTATTTTTCTTCATCCATGCATAGTTCACCTGCTTCGTTTTTTAGGCCTATTGTTTGCTGTTGGAATCCTTTTCTTTTTTCTTTTATAATCCTATAGAAAGCCTTTGCGTTTTTTTTATTATACGATTCCTCTAGTTCTTTAATTTTTTCATTGGTTTTTTCTCTTTTCTTTTTTCGACATATTGTTTTAACTTTGTTCCTTGATCGCTTGAATTGACTTGCTGACTCTTGTGTTTGTTGTTGTAGCCATTGTCGTTTTGCTGCTTTACTTTCTTCAACCGCTTCTTTGCATTCCCTGTCAAACCAATCCTTTTTTTTCTTTTCTTCGTGTTCTTCTATTTTTTCCTTACATTCTATTACTGTCGATTTTATCTGGAGCCACTCGTCCTCTATCTCTTTTCCTGTATTAGTTTTTTGTAGGCATTCTTCTAGGGTTTCTAAATATTTCTTTTGTGATTCTTCCTTCTTTAATGTTTCTGTAATACTTTTTCTCATGGTTCGTTGTTTATTTTTATACTGTGGTTTTAACTGTTCTGTTTTGATTCGTTGCAGATAGTGGTCCGAGCCTATCTCTGCTCCTCTGTATGATTTTACTTGCTTTACATATTCCGCTTGCCTTTTGGATACAAGCACATGATCAATCTGATTTGTGGTGTTCCCATCCGGACTACGCCATGTTGCTTTGTGTATGTCTTTTCGTTTTTTCATTGTACTTTTGATTACTAAGTTATTTCTTGCAGCAAAATTTACTAGACGATCACCATTGTCATTAGATTTCGCGTGGAGGCTTTCATTTCCGGCTATTGCTTCTATTTCGTTCCCTTTTCCTATTTTCGCGTTTTGGTCTCCGATTATTAGAATTGTATCATATCTTGGGATTTTGCTGATTGTGTGTTCTAGGTGGTCATAAAATTCTTCTTTTTGTTCATCTTCTGTTACCTCTGTTGGCGCATATGTGTTTATGATACTTATTTTCCTGTATGGTTCTCTTATTCTTAATAGACTTAATCTTTTATTTATTATTTTCCAATCTATAATTCTGTCCTTGACATTTTCATGTATCAGAAATCCTGTTCCATATCTACTTTCTTCTCCACCTCCGTTTATCCAAATGTAATCTTGCATCCTGGAGTGTGTCTCCCCTTTGATATTGGTCTCTTGCACTCCTAAAATATCTATGTTGTACCTTTTGGCTTCTTCTGTTAGTTGTCTTACTTTTCCTTCTCTGTTCAGACCTTGGACACTGTATATTAAATCATATAAAATCGATAAATTTAAGGATACACTTACATGCATTGTAATTAAAAAGTGTTTTTACGACTACAACAATATTGTACTACATTAGGTATTATTTTTATCTGACAACGTCCATGTCACTCTTGTAGTTGATCTGTTGACAATAAACGATACTTACTTACTTACTTACTTAAGGATCTAATGTTAATACTATCCACCACCATTTATTATATAATGTAAAATTATTTGATTATCTTTTTCTGCATGTGGCCAATTAATAAAAAGCAAGATTACAATATCACATAGCAAAAATTATTAAATAGTATCTATACGATAAGAAACATAAGGATATTTCGAAACTATGTAAGCTACATTAACAATCAATAAAATTACACATGCTGTCTACACAACATAAAAGAACAATTAATGTCTAAATTAAGTATGAAAAAGAATTGCAATGGATAAAGTATAAACGATATTTCGAAGCCATTTAAGCTAAATAAACAATCAACATATTTACAAATTATATCAACACAGAATAACAAAATAATTCTATTTATATTTACAGAGTTCACATAACCACTTTCCTTTAGGAATTTTTTTTAATTGTAGGCATGCTGAATGGTACCATTTTATTCTACATTTTCTGTCAGAACATTTTACCATTTGTTCGCCGTCGTCTGGTTTCCTACAGTGACACCATAGCTGCAATCCATAATCAAAATAGGTACATAACATTGTAACATATAATTCACAAAAATACAAACCTCTTCATCGTCGGTGCCTATTACGATGTCACTGGAAATTGAACCAACACCTATAGCTCGCATGTCCATGGGGATGTCATCTGAACTTGGACCAGCACTCGTAGATGGCATATCCATGGCGATGTCACTATAACTTGAATCCAAACCAGTGGTCATAGATGGCATTTCAATTTGTTGTTTTTCTTTTGGCTCAGTGAAATACTTGGCATAGAGCTCAGGAAAAACAACTTTTCTGTGAAATTGCAATGCAATAGCACTTTTTCATTCCAAAAATTAATGTCAAAATTGACTCTTTCTACAAAGAAATCTTTTCTGCTCCACAAGACAAAAACGCAAAACGTTGTCCTGGTCAAAGCCATCTGCATTTGAATTTGAAAAAAATATGGATGCCTTTTTTTCCAATTTTAGCTCCGTTTTTGTGCTAAGACATGTTTTTTTTAATTTTAATTAATTCGCTAACTGACTTGTCTTTAGCACAGTATGGGCACTTTACCTCAACACATCCGTTTCCGCATATATTACAATTTAAAATGCTATCTGGCGTTGCAGCAAAGTATCGCTACTCTTCATTTATAAATAAACCACAACTGGATACAAATGAGTTGGGGTGAAGTGTCTTATGATGTTTCTCAAAATCACCAAGAGCCATTTTTTCGTGGTCACATCCATATATTCCTACAAAATTTAACAGTTAAATAGAGTTTAGGTTGCGTTTATAAATGACTCACCAGCTTTGAAAGTACGTTTATACAAGTGAGGATAACACAGCCTTTTCAAAAGGCAGACAGAGGGCTTTTCGATCCGTGTAGGTACTACAGACGGCCTGAAAATTGGAAGCTGTGATACGCCCAGCTCGTAACAAATACCACATTTCACATTTGCTTTGCTGACGTGTTTCTACTTCAATTTTTGTCGCCAATTCATGATTAAACTTAATTTCCAAACTTTTACACATCGTCTGTAAATTATTCAGACTTTCCTTTCTTAAATTATCACTGAAATAATTTACCAGGCTAATATTACTTATATTTCATTTGTCTTCCTCAAAATAAAAACAGTTCAGAACTGAAATGCTCCCGTCAGATTTATAGTCCTGTAGAAACTGCAGAACTTCAGCCCTGGTCAAATTTGGAATGGGTCGACTTGGCTTTGAGGACCTATTTTTACAGTCGGTTTTGTTGTTTTTGTGGGAAAGTCAACATCTTCAATTTTCTTATAAAAGTGCTTCTTTGACTTCGGACCTGTCCAATATGCGAGGACATCTTGCAGCTATATTTAATGTTGTTTTATCGCTTTTGTGAAAATACTTAGTTTTACCATTGGTTAGGTCACCCAGATGTAAACAAACCGATCGGCACCACTCGGGTCAGAATATGCAGGGTTGCCAGACTGAATGCATGCGCGTTTTCACGTGTTACGTGCTAATGATTATAAAATTACAAGACTCTCGCCCAATAAAGATTTAGCCATTAATAAAGACTTGCACGTTCCGTACAATAGGCGATTTCTAGTAATTGTTTTTATTAAATTTAATACCAGAATTATTAAAAATGTACTTTTGTACAAATGGTTTCAAAATGTACCAGATTCGTAGAATTGTACCAGGTCTGGCAACGCTGCTGTGCAACCGGCAATATCAAGAACACGCCCAAAGTAGTAACTGCACATAGACCACGCGTCGAAATGTTTGACCTTGGGAATTTTCTGCTCTATTATAAAGGTATGATGATTATGTTTGTATCTAGCGGTAGTGCTATGTCTATAATGTATGTTATCTGTTTTTTTTTTGCCTTGAAACCGAATATCTGGTCTATTATGCACTACTGTTTTATCTGTATGTATTGTTATGTCCCAGTATGGTTTGTAATAATCGTTTTCTATTATATTATTTGGTGTATATTTGCAGTACGGCATGTCGGCGTTTTGTAGTTACGGGTGGCTATTACTTGATCTTGAATGGCTAGTACAAAGCCTTCCGTTTCCGAGTAGAGTTGCCCTTTTGACAACCATGCGTATGTATATTATTAATTAATATGTTCGCTGTTCATAATGTAGCAGTGTTTACCGTGTAGTTTCTTTCTTGCCCAGTCTTCTTTATCCTGTTGTTCTGTATGCTCGTCTATATGAATGTTCTCTGCTGCCAAATTGAGTGGTGTATAATTTCGATGTGCTCGTACTATTGCTTCATGTAGCTCGCTGTTTTTATTATGAAAATATTGACTGAGTGGAGCTATTTGGCGTGAGTGTAGTGATGAATGTCTATCATGCCCTTTCCTACTTATTGTGATTCTTTCTTTGCTTGAATTTGGGTGTAGTTTTCTATGTTTTGTCAGTTCTGAACAGGTAGGTATGTTTATATTTTCAATATCAGTGGTTTTCCAGTTTATGACTTCAAATGAATATGTGGGAACGGGGACAGTGAAAGGGTTGATGGCTTTAAGTAGATTTTTTGAATCAAGTGTGGTTCTGAGTAATAGTTGCAGTCGATGCTTGTATTGCTTCTTTAAGTGGTTTTTAATAGCTGTATGGTCAAGTCGTGTTCTTTGTTGGAATCCCAGATTCTTTACAGCATTGGCTTTGTCTTCTGCCCCCTTTCTGTTATTATTATTATCATGGTTTATCGGACTGTTAATCTCGTAATGATTATTACGGTTTCTTACACCTAACGGGTCGCTATTAACCAAAGCTAGGTGAGTATGTTATTTGAATCTATTAGCTATAGATGCTAAAACATATCCTTACAGTGTTGCAAGTGTTAAGAATCACTGCTTTCTGTAAGAATATATACAATCTCTCGTGTAATTTCAGCGTCTTTAAGGAATCATGCAGTGATAGAGGAATGACTCCAGTAGCCAAGAGTACAATGGGAATTACGTAAGCTTTGTTAAGTTACCACATCTGGGAGATTTATATTAATGGATCAGTGTATTTTTGTTTATTTTCGGTATTTATGCTGTTTGCAGATTAGATATATTTGGCACTGTGATATCTACAAGATAGGCGACCCTTTGTTTCTTATCCAAGAGCGTAATATCTGGGCGGTAGTAGTGAATGGTCTTGTCTGTTAAAATAGTTCTATTCCAGTATATTTTTGCCCATTCATTTTCCAATATCTTTTCAGGGTCATATTTGTAATATGGAGGACTGCTAGTGGTATTATTATTATTATTAACTCTTGATGCATTGTATATCAACCTAGATTAAGCTATAAATATACAGGTTTTAATAATTATTATGCAGGTGATAATGTTTCCTTTATAAGTTACCGTGTGAATAATTCAGCTAGTAGTAGCTTGCAACCGTAAAGCACTGTTCTGTATTATCTGTTAATAAAAATTATAGGATTTTCAAAACAGTTTTCTCGGAAAAGAACAGTTTTTATTGTTTAATTTGTGACATAAAAGTTATTTTTTAAATAAAAGTCGAGTCCGCGTTGATAAATTACCACAATTTTCTTATTGCAGATACAGAGTGCCAAGCCAATTTTATCATTTCCCACCTGAACGTTTACAAATAGGCAAAAAAGATTGCTTTTTATTAAAAAAAAAACTGGTTTTGCACTAAGTTGTCTCCGGATTGTAAGATGTTTTGCTTCTTTACAAACTGTAAGGGGGAAATGATAAAATTTGCACTCTGTATATGCGTTACGCCCAATCTGTGAAATTGCCATTAAGTAACAAACGACTTCTGGTCTTCATCAGGAGGAAAAATCTCTTGGACCTCAATAATGACACGGTCCAATCCCGGAAGTCGTTTGTTACTTAATAATGTATTAGTAGGTTTGCCGAAAGTTCGTTCCCCACACTTCGTACCCCACATTTCGTTCCCGGGATATTTCGTCTCCCCACATCTCGGAAACTTCGTTCTCGAGCGAGCTCAATTTGTCTCCTAGATTACAGGCTGTTGAAAAACGAGTGCAGCGATCGGAATGCAGTTAGAAAGATATTTTAATTAATTTATTTATTATAATAAACTTAGAAGAACTATATACAGTATGTCCCCGGCTTGAGTTTACAAGAGGGAATTACATTTTATTTTTAGCTTTACATAAAAATGTTATAGGAATTATAATTCCTGCTTGGTTTGTAGAGAATTTTAAGAAAATGTTCACAAGTTCAAAAACAAGTTGGCCTTGACAATTAAGCAAAAACTAGCTTCTTTTCAGGTAAACTACCCTTTTTGTTCATGATACGGCAAAATATTACTAAGAAAAGTTGTTCAGAATGAGAAATTATGGCCCTATACAAAGAGGATACTTAGATTAAACCATCATTTTTAATAAGTACAATTTATTTTGTTCGTATGTTTATTATAATAAATAAATTAATTAAAATATTTTTCATTTTCTAACTGCATTCCGATCGCTGCACTCGTTTTTCAACATCCTGTAATCTAGGAGACAAATTGAGCTCGCTCGGGAACGAAGTTTCCGGGTACGAGATGTGGGGAGACGAAATATCCCCGAAACGAAATGTGGAGTACGAAATGTGGGGAACGGAATGTGTGGAACGAACTTTCCGCATCCCGTATTAGTCATTGGTTATTAATATTATGTTTGATTCTGCTTACTTTTGTAACTCCGTCTGTGGTTTATTCCATGTAATAGGTACTGCCATTTCATGAATTAATCAATTTCGCAAATTCGGTGTAACATATGTAACAAGAAATCGGTACTTGCGTGCAATATTAGAACATTAAATTCAGTAAATTCTCAAACGTCCCTGGTCTTCAATCTTTTACGATGTCTGTACTATACACTTTAAAAATTTCATTGTTCTCCAATTTCCTAACTTTAATAAATACCTGTAACTAAATAAGAAAAGTAGACATAATTTGGAAGCCAACTACGACTTGCATGTATACAATCAAATCTATGAAATTCCAAAACTAAAAGCCAATTTACGCAAAAGTGTACAAAGAACGTCTACTTTGTTTCTTGTCGTTTTGAAACAAATGAGTTGTAAATAGAAATATAGACATTTTTTACTGTAACAAAAACATATTTTTAAGGTATTTATCCAAACTAATTTATTCAATTTTAAGCACTGGTGTAGATAGATTCCCATTTAATTCCTGTGAAGATTAGACATCTTATACAGTAATAATTCTTAAATCCCTTTTTTACGATTACTATAATTAGCGGGTAAGAACCGTCTTAAAAATTAAGAAATCTATTGGCTCTTTTACTCCTGGAGAATTTTATAATAAATTAAATGTGGCCATGCTTTGGGTCTGCGTCCAATTTCTGCCAATCCGACACTGAATTCTGCATCTAAATTCCAGATTATTATTATTATTTAAAAATCAAAATCTATTTTTTTAAAACTGTGTTATATGTGTATCACAATCCCAGCAAAAATTGTGCAATTTTTAGCAACCACACTTATACCATTGTTCGCAAGTGTCGAATCTGCATCCAAAATTTCCTCTTCAGGCAGATTCGCTCACCAAGAAGTACAGGGAATCTAATTTGCATGTAAGAGAGAAGTTTCATAACCTGCTTGCCTTCGTCTTTACAATATAAAAGTAACAATAATTGGTGTCAACTATTAAACACTGTCGTGTTGTGAATGGTCGTGTGCGTACAAGATGGTAGGTGACGCTTCGTTTCTGGTGGTGGTTAACCGGGGTGTAATTTCACAAACTTAAGTATTTAATAATGTGTGCCTTTAAGTTTATAGAAAATTTAAAAAATTCAATCCTTAATTTTTTGTTAATAAAATGTGCCAATTGAATTTAGTGTTGATTAAAATTAGAAAAATGAATTAAAGTAGATTAACAGAATATTAATTAATGTCCATTTCGTAATTTTCTTGAACTTTGTTGTAATTATTTTATTAATTATATCTATATGGCGAAAATCAAAGGAATTTGTTATTAATTGTCACAGTTTTGCATGCTTTAACTCTAAATAATAAAGCTTTATATCAAGAAGTGTAAAAACAGAACAAAGGAACAGTTTGACAAGAGGTGAATTCTAATGCCGCTCGTGGCCGTTAATTTAAGGACAAACCGCGTAAATCTATTTACCGTTCTCCGATTAACTTTTAGAATCGTTGAAAAATTCAGCAAGTGCTTTTGTGACGCAACGCCATTGTGTAAATTTAAAACGTTACGCTATGACAAATTTAAATTTAAACGAACACGTTTCAATCTTCGTCGCCATAATCATTCTGCACTTTATCAGAAATAACTTTCTTTAGGATTCAACGTACGTGAACTAAAGTCCCGTTTGCACCAAACTCGAAAGGTTGTTGACATTTACGATTTTTGACGTTTCCTTGTTCCTTTTATGCCTTTTTCCAAAAATCCAATTCCTCTGACACCAAGTGTTCATTGATGAATGCGGCTCATGCGGAGCCATGAAGCTGATTGTTTAACTTCTGCCGGAGGCTTTAAAAAGAAGTTTGCACAAAGCGAATATTGTGCGGTGCTTGCAAAATGTTATTATTAATCGTAAACACAGAAATATACGGCACGGGTATTTAATATCGCCGCAATGTGTGAGTTGTATGAGTTCTGACAGGCTCATCGCTAAAAGTTACACGGCGACTTTTTTTCGATAAATGGCAGTTTCGTGTTTCCAAGCGATTTCCCGTTTTGTACCTCTTGATGTGTTAAATAGAGTTTTATCGGTAATTGTTTAAAAATAGAAAGCTTTCGTAATTTTTGAATATTTTTAATTCGCGAGTAAAGACCTTCCTTTTCTAGAAATTGTGGAGTTTTTTAGAAATGAAGGCAATTTATTAAAATACTAAAGTAATTTCTTAATAATCTGCAGGTTTTGGAGATAGATACTAAATTATGTTGGGCAAAATTCAAGTTTATATTAATAGTTTTATTCCTTTAGGATAATTTATTTAATGTAAAATTCAAAGACAACTACATTTCTGATTATACAGACGCAAGCAATACAATAAACCTTAGTAATGATTTCATATCAACGTTCAGATGGAAATAAAAATGGCAATACCCAAAACCCCTAGTAAAACCAAATTTTAGAAATGGCAGCGATGATTGAGGTAACTTTGAAACACTGGAAAATTATATTTATTTACAATCTACTTCTTACTAATATTCTGTTCAAAAATGTACAAAACCTACTAAAATAAATGTAGTTTTTCTTTTTCTAAAATGTACCTATACTGAAATATCTTTATTTCTAAAAAATGTTTTATAGATTTCTATTTAATAGAAGAGTTGGTTTAACGCTTAGGCATTGACATTGAAATTCTCAAGTTTGAAAATAGCAAATGTTGCCAATTATTACCAGAAATAGAATTGTTTAGCAAATTTATGATAAATATCCTGTTGTATATGTAGATTCAGAAAATTGTAGTTCTGTGCAATGGGTTTAATGCTCAAAAAGTTGCTCGAAATAATAAAGTTATAATGTTAATACCTCATTATTTAATCGTTCTAGAAATTTTCTCATTTATGTGTAAATTCTACCAAGTATTCAGAAATTACTCGATTATTGCAGAAAATTTATATTTACTCAGTCTTATATGTTACCATCGCTTCTAAAAACTTCAAATTAGAGTACTTGATCTATAAAATGTTGTCTGCCTTTAAAAAAATTATAAATTATTAAAAATGTTCTATTATTACTTTTATAAATTCTTCCTCAATTAACAAATTCTTTCAGATCTAGCTAAGGTATGATATAATTTTTTTAATTTAATATTCGTATCTTTCCTTTCTATAGTTACAACAATCTTATCAATTGTTTCGAAAATTGTAGTTACCTACACAGAACGAATTAAAAGGCGTTTTATTTTTCCTGCGGCAGAACCTGATCAACTTATTTAACTACTTACTTTCCACTATCGCAACCATTAAAGCTTTTTTTAGCCACGCTTGCGATAATTTAATGTCTAGTCCGTTTTGCAATTTTCCCAACTGTACTAGCACGAGAATTATACTATTGCTGCCTGCGGCGGTCTACGTCTATGAGGTTTTCCGTTTCTGGCTATTTTTGCTAATCTGTCTGGACCTATTTGCATATATTGAGTGTTTAGATTTCGCAAAAGATAAACTTGTTTTAGCATTTCAGCGACAGTTTCAATTGTAATTTTTTACTATAATTTTTTCTCAAGTTTTGGGAAAGTTTTTAGAGTCGGCAGCAGAAAATACAATTGCTTAGTATAATTCTTGTACATATTATCTATTTATACCCTTTGTAGTGGGTCTCGCGCTACTCAAAAGAAATATTCAAACGAAATAAAATTACTTTTATCCCTTCAAAATGAGCTTTGTGCTAAATATCATTATTTTGAATGTATCCTTGTAGAGTTATTACGTCATTTCTAAAAAAAATATTTTATGGTTTTATTGATCCTTTAAATATTTGTATTTCTTGTTAAAAGATCAGTTAATTTGTCTATTTCTAGTTTCGGAAATGCACAAGCTTCCTTGGTTTTCATACTGTTAATAAACAAACTCTGAAACACTTTTGGTGAAAAATATTTTTGCTTTTAATAAAAAAATGTTATAATTTCATAATTCTTTAAGTCATTTAATAGGTAATCTGATTTATTTTGTAGTTTTTTAAATTCCCATTGAATTGCTCTCTTCAGTTTCTAAGTCTGTTAAAATTATTGGAAACATTCGGGCTTTATATTAAAAACAATGTTTTTATGTTTCGATAATATATTTACATTCAAGCGGCGTCAAGAAAAGTTTCCTACAATTATTGCTGTAACTGCAGTTCGTTAAATGTTTTAATAAAACAGAATATCTGAAGAAAATTGACTAACAATTATATTTCTATAGCAGAGTTGTAATTAAACTTTAAACATAAAAGCCGAAGATGCCAAACAACCTATTTATTTAATACAAACGCCTTTTAATCGTTTGGATAAAAGCAACTATAGCTTCCACAACAGTTAAATAAAACAGAATATCTGCAGTAAATTTTCTAAACAATTACATTTTGAATAATGCCATTACTACTGTTTGAATTTTCTATTAAAAAATTAATTTTTTATCAACCGCTACAATATTACTGAAGAAAATAGATTAATTCAAATATTTAAGTAATCTCTTAATATGCAAGGTAAACTTTATAAATAAATAATAAAGTGTCAAAGCAACAATGATTAGCAGAGTGCTTATTTGCAACCTAAATATTTATATTAAAAGTGCTAAACAATCACATCACAATCACCAAAATGTCAAACTCTATGTTCTATTAAAACTAGAAAGACGGGAATATTCAGATTTCCAATTAAAGCTTGAATTATTTGAAAAGAAGGCAATAATTCAGAAAGACTTTATAAATCCAGAAAGAATTAATTAAACTGACTGAAATGAGTAAGTAATTTGCTAATAATTTATAGATTTTAAAAGCAAATAAAGTTTTGAAATGATGGTATCTACCAAATGCCAAATTTAAAATAATTGAAGTAGATTCAATTATGTATACTTATGTAATTTAATCTTCCAAATGCGAAAGATATATCTTTTTGTAGATTGAATATATTTTAGAATAATTTTGCATCCTCTTCAACAAGTTACGTTACTATGAATTCGAATCGTATTATCTTAATAATAATTAAACACTATAGAATAGTTGATTTTAACGTAACTAGCTACACTTTTACAAATTATAAATAACATGTTTTACTAGCTTTTCGTTTCAAAATCTAAAAATTCCTGGAAACTATGTTCTGCGTCTTTCGTTTTAGTAGTTCCTTTGTATATTTTAAATATGACAGTAAATTGTATTCTACTGGTAGAAAGATATATTTTTTAATATATAAAACAATTCCACATATGAGCAGCTAATAAATTGAATTTTGATAAAAGCTTACAACAAATAAGACAGTGCTAAGGTACCTAGTGTTTCGTATCGCTGGACCTTTGGCTATAGCCAATAGAATTGCACAAATAAGAACAAGAAACAATATATTTCCGAAATCGTACATTTATTACGCTCTTATACATTTTTGAAATAAGGCCTAAAATATATTAATTGCCTGGCTAATTATATTTGATACATTATTTGTTTGACTTTATTTATAACTACTTCTAGTTAATTGACACCAAAACAAACCTTCATATTATGAATTACTTCAAAATGTTATAGATATGTGTAGTAAAAAAGTATAATAGTAGCAGAAAGAGCTGAGTTGCTGATATCTGTGTAAGCAGATTAATTAAGCCAAAAATTAAAGTGGGGTTGGCATGACAAAGAAGTAGATAACATTTTTATTTGTTCCTAATTACTTTAATGTGTTAGTAAATCTTATTTGACACCACAAACATAAACTTATGCAATTAATGTTCCTGAATTTAAATTAAAATTAATGTCCTTCCTAACATTTACAAATTAATGATGTAAAGTTTATAAATCACTGAATAACGGCACAGTTCGCCTATAAAGTGGATTTAATTTTAATACTTTAAAAGCCGCTTTAATTAATATGGTTGCAGTTTATCCAATGATGTGTCATTCTGCCTTTATTCCGTTTCAATTAATCAGCATTTCAGTTTCGGAAAGTTCTATTTCCGTTTCCAAGTAATTCCTATTCCTATATGTGTTCTTATAATTTCATGCGCGAGTAATGTAACCACTCAATCAATTAACTATCAAAATAAATGCTTGCTGCCGCGAATTCTATATTTAGAATGCTCTGAACTAACAAGAAGTGTTAGAGTTGTGAAACATTGTGCAATATTGTGAAATTATGTGACGCCACTCAATCACCCCACCCGAAGATGGCAGAGGCTATAAATAGCCGTGCTTGTGTAATTTTAGTTTAGTTTATAGATTTGTGTCTTACAGAACGTTGCTAGTTTTAGATGTGCTTCTTACAGAACGTTACTCTGTACAAATTTGTAACTCCTACATTTAATTAAAAACTTGTATAGTAAAATAAATAAAGTTTTTTTTCGTTAAGGCCACGATTGGCAACTTAACTGGCGCAGTCGGTAGGATACTTGGCAAAAGGACACTCTGAAATTTTGAAAAAAAAATATTTTTTTTTTCATTTTACGCTCTTTTGTGTATTTTAATACTTAACCAAGTTTTCCGAAATCAACCAACACCGGTACGAAGCAACGCAACTTGGAGGACAAACATCGCCAACTACTGGACCAGTCTATAGGAGACATCAGTCTATCGCAGACACCTGCTCTATCGAGGAGTTTTCTGATCATCGAGATCACCTGTACGACCACTCCAAAAGGAAGTCTACACGTTCCAACTACAAATATGAAGTAAGCAACCTTTTACGTTTTAAAGTGTGTGTTTGTTTTTAAACAACTTATAAACCTAATAACATAGTTTTAAATATTTATTTAGCCTACTTAGTACGTAACAGAACGCAGTAAACTTGATCCATCATTGCACAGATTAAGCACTGCTTTGAGTTACATTTTCCCTAGAATAAACTGTTTACTAACATAAAAATCAATCGCTAAAAATAATAGTGAATTTTTATACTGAGACCACCACGTTTAATTTTCAACCAAATACAAGCAAATCGAAACATGGCAGATTTATTCCCACCAGGTTTTTCTGTACGAATGGTTTCTGAAATTCCAAGTTACGACGGTAACCCACTAACTTTATCAGAATTTATTAGATCTGTTGAGCTAATTCTATCCCAATTTTTAATACCAGCTCAGCCAGAAGCTTATATTAATAAATTTTTACTGTCATCCGTTAGAAATAAATTAAGAAACAAAACTTTAGAAGTCATTACCGGCTATGAATTCAATAACTGGAATGAATTAAAATTAACACTAATCAATAACTTTGGAGATCAGCGATCAGAATTAAATTTAACCATAGACCTTGCAAAAATGAAGCAAAATCAAAAAGCGTCCCCTATTGACTTTTATAACACAGTTAGAACACATTTAGCAACTTTTAATCCAAAAATTTCCCTTGGACCTGAAGCCAGACCTATAAAAGATTATAAATTATTAAATTCAAAAAATCTAGCCTTTAGATCCTTTTTGAGCGGTTTAAATGAACCATTTGGCACTTTGTTACGAGCCAGAAATCCTAATAGCCTAGAAGCTGCTATCGCAATCGTTCGAGATGAACTAGATATACGCTATTCTCAAACTGCATATCGTAATTATTGACAAACTGAAAGTAATAAACCAGTAATGAATCGTCAGAATTTTCAAAACAACCCATGGATTAAATATAATGAACAAATGAAACACAATAATTCTCGACCTAATTTTCAACGACAATCAATTCCACAGTTTCCTAATTCATTCCGAAGCCCTCAGAATCCCACGTTACAACGTAATTTTTCTCAAACCCCAGGTTGGTATCGACAACCTTTTGAAAGAAATGTTTTCGCTCCGAAACGAAATTTTTTCCCTAATAATCCTGTTGAAAAAATGCAAACATCTACGATACACGCCGCCATTCCAAAGCGACCCTTAACTAGTAACATGCAAAATTTAAATTCAAACAAAAGACCAAATTTTCGTTCTAATCATTTCCAAGTGGCCCAGCCGAGCGATTTCGATTTCGAGGAATTCCACGAGGATATCGACACAGAACGTAATGACCCACTTGACCCACTTCTTGAAGCCGACGCACTTGAACCTAACATAAACAACGAATCTCAGAATGTTTATTCAGAGTACTTAGCAGAACACGACACTGACCCAGATTCTGTAAATTTTTAAATACAGCCTTGGATAAAATTGAAACGTTTCTTGTAACAACAATCAAATCTAATTTACCGTATATTTTAATACCAGGAACACAAGATAAAATCAGTGCTATTATGAAATTTCCCTTACCAAAAACTAGAACTGATATAAAATCGTTTCTAGGACTTTTAGGTTATTATCGAAAATTTATAAAAGATTATGCTAAAATAACAAAATTCCTGACTTTATGTTTAAAGAAAGATTCAAAAATTATACACGATCAAAATTTCATTGAACAATTTGAGAAACTAAAAATCTTGCTAACTAATGATCCAATATTAGCTTATCCTGACTTTACAAAACCATTTGAGCTAACTACAGATGCTAGCAAATTTGCTATTGGAGCAGTATTATCACAAAATAACAGACCTATCAGCTATGCATCAAGAACTCTTAACCAAGCCGAAATTAACTACCCCACAATAGAAAGAGAATTATTAGCCATTGTTTGGGCCTGCAAACATTTCCGCCCCTATTTATATGGCGTACATTTTACAATATTTACAGACCATAGACCTTTAATATGGCTTCGCAACATCAAAGAGCCAAATTCTAAATTAACCCGTTGGAGTATAAAATTAGAAGAATATAATTTTACCATTAAATACCTACCAGGAAAAACCAATAAGGTAGCTGATGCCTTAAGTCGAATTAATATAAATCCCCTATCAATTGAACAATTAGACACACCAGAACCCAATTTTGATGATAATGCAAGTATAATGGCACAAAGACCATATACACCTGACTTGACTGACTTTACTATACCTACTTTTGTACCACCTACACAAGAAATTGAACCAATAGATAATCAAAATATTGACAGTGATGTAAATACTGTACATTCACAACAGTCATCATCCCCAGTAATAGACATATCTGAACTACCCCTGCAATATCATAAGAATCAGTTAGAATTTATTAACGCTGTAATTCCAAAACCATTTAGAATCACTAGATTCGATGGCTACACACATAAGTATTTTTGTGAATAACAATAACTTCCACGAAAAGTTTGTACAATTACTATTAGAATATTGTACACCAAACTCCCATTATTACTGTATATTTCAAGACGAAAATATTTTTGATAAATTTTCCAAATTTATTACTGAAAACAGTAATGAAAATTCTCCTCACTTCCATCGATGCACTAAGCAAGTAACTTATGTTACTAATCCTGATCACCGTGAACAACACATTTCGGACTATCATTTAGTTAAAACTAATCACAGAGGAATTAAAGAAACTAGCGAACACCTTAAACGTACTTATTATTGGAAAGGAATTGACAATGATATTAAGCGATACATTAATAATTGTGACACATGTAAACGAGAAAAATATCATAGACACCCAAATACCTTGCCTTTTAGTTTAACGCCTACTTATGAGAAACCTTTCTCTTATATCAGCATAGATATTTTCCAAATCAATCAAACTAAATATTTAACCGTAATTGACAATTTCAGTAAATTCACACAGGCATATTTATTAGAATCCCTAAACAAAATAGACATAACAAAAGCATTGTTAAAATTCTTCTCACATTATGCCGTACCTCAGAAAATCATCGCTGATAACGAATTCGATAACGCTATAATAAAAGAATTTTTAAAATTACATAAAATACAATTACATCTAACTACACCTTTGCATCATGAATCAAATGCACTCATTGAACGAGTACACTCGACAATTTTAGAACACTATAGATTATTCCCTAGCAGCACCAAATATACATATTATATTTCTGTAATGTAGATGTGATATCATTTGTCACTAAAATAATGTGAGATATAATGGATATTAGCATGATATTTTAAAATGGGATATGAGCAATATATGAAAGATATATGCAAACAACATATCTAGGATATTTAAAAATGTTTACATTTAACTGAGATTTCCCAATTATTAGGAGGATATTATAAAATTAGATGTAGGGAGTATTGGATTCCGATTAATACCGGATATCTGCTGTATATTTCGAACTGAGTTGGTTGTGTTGTATATTGCAAATATTAGAATGATATCACCGGTAGATTCTCAAACGTATTTATACAAGATACAAGCAATATTTGTAGGATAATTAATAAAGGGTTAAAAACAGTTTTTAATTAGGATGTTTACTGCATATAACGGATTTATTAAAAAACTAGATATAACATCTCTTTACTGGGATATATTACAACTTTTATAATCAAGATGTTATTAACTTTCAGAATATTAATTAAACAGTGCCGTGATAATTTGATACATCTTGTGTATTATTATACAGGGATGGAGTATACAGGGTATAAATTAGTTGTGGAGCAAACTACACGTGGCAATGTTAGTCATAAAATTCTGAGTAAAAAAATCTTAATTCTAAAATGTTTAATTGGTCTTCATGGGCCCTCACGAGCAGCAAATAAAAAACATGATAACTTTTCTGTTTCAAATATGTGAAAGTATCATCAAGCAAAGTTGTTCAAAATGTAAAATTATGGTCGCATGCAAAATTTAAGAAATATTGGCTTACTTTTATGAAACCGTGCATACTAGATGAAGTAGGAACTTTTGTGGTAACACAGTTTCATAAAAGTAGCTCGATATTTCTGAAATTTTGCATGGGGCCATAATTGTATATTTTGGACAACTTTCCTTAAAGATACTTTCACATATTTGAAACAGAAAAGGTACTTTACCTGAAAAACACATGTTTTTTATCTTCCGTTCGGAGGGCTCATGAAGATCAATTCAACATTTATCTTGACTCAGAATTTTAGGACTAACATCACCACGCGTACTTTGCTCCACAATTAATTTACACCCTGTATAGAATGTACATGAACATGTATATCGGTGGAATCTGCATTAGTGTACACGAACCTTTCGTATCTGATTATTGTTACGATTTAAATAAATTATGTGACACTAACATATTTTCCTCGTTGAACTTTTGCCCTAAGATTGGTCGGGAATATCTTCCAAGAAAACCCTTTCAATGTCCCATGATTAAATAAATGCAAACTGAAGGTGTAATTTAGTAAAACCTGTAAAACTGTAACTAATTTTTGAATTATTTTCTTAACACTCCAGACAACCGTACTACAAAATGATGGTACTTAGTGTAAAAGAGTAAGAATTTTCAAAAAACAAAGGGACCGTTTAGTAAATAGCTCCGGAATGTGAAAGTTTCTTAGTCACTAACGAGGTCTTATGGCCGTAATTCTTGCAATCATTCTAGAAGAATTTGACTGATTAAAGATGATGCTTTTAAAAGCTTATAGCTAATTAACATGACTTATAGACACATTTCCAACTTTGGAGATACCCGGCGATCCCAAATACTTTACTTCAACAACAGTAATAACATTTTGATTTGAATGCAAAAAATCTTACAATACTTATATTTTATGCAAATTAAGAATTTCTAAAAATATGCAGAATCTACAAAACTTAAATATATGTAGATATTTATTGTATAATACATTGATAAATAATTAATTGATACCCATCACTTACCTACTTTAATATAAATCTCCCTATTGTTTTCAATTTAGGATCCTTATTACGTAGTTGGCAAGTGAAGAGGTTAACTTAATAATGCGTGGGAACGTAAATCGTAGTTTTGAGTTAATTTGTTGTTTACAATAATTTTTGTTTTAAATAATTATGTGTTGTTATAATTAAGGGCTTGGCTGGGCAGTATTAGATAAAGCCATTAATTATAATGGCCCATTTTTGCTTAATCATTCTTAAGTCGAAGGTCTATTTATTATATTTGCTGACTTTTACTGTTTCTTTTACCTGCAAATGTTAATCGAGTTGTTTATTATATGCCTACCATTAGATTTTCATAGATAAAAATAAGAAATGCAGATATTTGATTAATGGGAAATTTTTTCGAGTTTCTAAATAATAATAAATATTTTATCACTTTATACATGTATATGCTACCTAAAAGCAATAATACGTTTCTAAAACAAAACATTGAATGCTAAAATCATAACAATTGAAAAGTGCATTCAAAAAATATTTTAACGGAATAGACATATAGCGAATTCGAAATTTGTTCCCGTTTAAAAAGCACCCAGTTACAGAGTAAGAGAGAAAACTACCTGCTGCTTTTGTAACCAGCTTAAAACAGGTACTTAGTTCTTAGAAATAGCATCTTCCTTACGAGTTTCTCATAATGGAGGGTGAATTTCTTTCTAGTGTTCAGTTTGGTTTCAGCTTTTGCGTTGCAACTACAAATTTTTGTGGAAGTGCTCAAAAAGTGTTTTTTGTGTTTAAGAAAACCAGTAGGTCGAGGTAAGTTTAATTATTAAAAGTATTAATTACTCTATTACCCCAACCATGTCGTCTAAATATAGGAAAGCAAAAAGTCACTTATAAAACGAACTATTGCACAGAAGGTTGAAGTTATTCATATTTCTACAAATGCTACAGTAGTATTAAATCGAACTATTGATCAATAAGATTCTGCTATAAATTTAATCACAATTATTAATAATAGACTGCAAACATAAAAATTAAGTACATGCATAGGAGTATTCAAATTTACTTATCTTTTGTTTTAAGAATTTCTTTTTTGTGTTTCAGACTCAGCTATTATACCTAATAGGTGGTGAAACAACACACAAGTCGATCTACTTGCAAAAAATGGAAAACCTGTCAACAGCAGAAGCGGCAACATTTTATTCTGGCCTGGGGAAAAAGAAAAAGTTGCCCTTTTGAAGTTATTGTTGGTATGCAAAAAAAAAGAAAAGTTTCTATAAATATAGTTTTGAATGAGTTGCAACATCCGGAAGATCTGAACTGTTGGAATTATTCCACCTTTTGGAGGCATTAAGCCAGAAAATTTTAAATTTATGTTTATTGGAACTTTTTTGTTGCTGTGATTTGTAGAACTTGTCCTAAAAATTATTTTCACCTCTTAGAAAAACACCCAGACGTTCTTGTAATTATAACGACTCGCAACAAGAGTTCTTTGTATGAAAACCGTAATTTTTAAGACAGATTGATTTGACCTTCACATAAGACACTATGGCGCACTTATTCAAACATAAATAAATATAAAATGTTAAATGAGTAGTATAATTGTCCGCTAACCGTTGAGTCAGAGTGTCACTCCTAAGAAAGAATTCCGGAAATATATTTTCTCTTTTTCTTTTCCTGCATAATCAGTACTTACACCCATTTTTCGTCGGTAATTTGGAAACAGTCCGTAGTTAGTGGCACCCGAAACAAAGCCTGTTTGATTTTATAATTAAATTTTGCCACTGCTGCTTAGACAAGATTAACTTTTCCCATTTTTGTAATGAATTTCCATTGCTTGTTTTTCTAAATATTATATTATAGTAACACAATGGTTGGTGTATGTGGGAAAATTGTAAAATGAACCAAGTAAACTTCAAATTAATGCATATTATGTATTTTTTTCAGATGCTAGTAGGCAAAGATACCCCACTGCTACTGAGGTGGAAATCCGAAAATCCGTAGGTCTATATCTAGCAAATTCCAAAGATAGAACGCTAAGGCAAACTGCAATGTAATATCTATGTGTACAAAAATTTAATAAATGTTGTTGACAATTAGTATAACAATTTTAATGAAGAATATAATGTTATTATATTTCTTATACCCACATAATATAATAAACTGTGTTATATAAAAAGCAAATAGCGTTAACGCCAGTTTTTTAATATCAACTGAACAGCACCTAATAAAAAACATATAGTTGATAGTGCAAAGAGACACAAAACAAGATATTTAACAAAGCATGTTGTTTCAATATTCAGTTTCAGACAAGTCAAATAAATCAAAGTAATAACTATTGGCTATCGAGCGATTCTTTTTATCTAGCTCACTACTGGGATATTTTGATAATGATGAGAAATGAAAACGTTGGTTGTATTAGAAAAAAGTTGCATAATTTATGGCCTTTCCAAAATCCGTCTTTGTATTTTTAATTTTTCACTAGCTTACGAAATATTGAAAATTGGGTTTTTCATTTTCTTCAAACATTTAAAAAACATGTTGTATAAGAACACGATTCAGAGAATAAAATGTATAGCTTCACACATTCTCTTTAAATATTGGAATATTTGAAGAAACAAAAATTGATTTTCAGTTGTTTTTCAAGACATTTCAGGAAGTACCCAGCAAATTACAAATCAGTAAACGGCATCTGAAAAAGCCTAAATTATGCAACTTGTCTAATTTAACCAATCTCATTTCTCTTACTGTTATCAATTTCCCAATAGCGAGCGAGATGAATAAAATTGCACGGGACACTCAGTTTAGATGGTTTGGCAATATACGGTGTAAGTACATCCTATTATAAATAAATTACCGATATTTGTAAGATATATATAGGAGATCTAGGCAACTGGCATCTAGAGAATATTCCTTGCTAATATTGTGTATACATATTTTACAAATATTAAGCGGATAATGGTGAGATATATTCAGAAGATGTGCGCGGTTAACATCTAGAGCATATTGGTTGCCAATATAGTGCAGATATTTGCATGATATCTCCAGCAGATGTACGTGACCTATATCTGGCGAATACCGATTGCTAATATAGTGAATACATCCCTAAAAAATATCTGAGGGATATTTGTAAGATATATTCAGCAGATATCTACGGTTAACATCTAGGTAAGATTGGCAACAGATATAGTATTGATGTATTTTTATATATATGGCCAATATTTAAAAGTGTGACATTAATTTATCCCATAGACATTACTAACTAATATCCTTGGTATACAGTGAATTTATTTTAGTGGTTAACATAGCATAGTTACAAATGAGACCAATAGATTAGAGCGTTTATTTTACGAGTTAACATACGAATTTAAATTGGGTACTTGCTAATAAGAAACTTCAATTTTGTTACCGAAATGTAAGTATGCAACAAAAAAGTAGATACCTAGGTACAAATCGCAAGTTGTATCTTTTCTTCAGTTGTATCTTTTTTTCAGTTGTACACATTAGGATAACTTTTAGTTGTCTTTTTGACAAGTTATAAATCCTATGTTAACTCATAAAATACACGCTCTAATCTATTGGTCTCATTTGTAACCATGGAAGTGACCTGTATGATTAAATGCTGGCATAGTAACGAAACTCTTATGTTAACCATTAAAATAAATTCCCTGTATAGTGTGCTGCTAGGGTTAGAGCATACCCCTGAAAAAGAAAAAATGCCTTATTGCATATTAGCCTATAATAACTCAATACATTCCAATTTAAAATTTACTCCTTCTGAAATTTTATTTGGACATACAGACAGTCATAATCCATTTGAATTATGCAATGATAACTATTTTGAGACTTACATTAATGACCATAAAAATAAAATGTCGCATTTTTACTCAGAAATCCAGTCTAAACAAAAACAAGCCAAAGAACAAAGAAACGAAAAAACTAATAAAGATAAAGGACTTGTATCTTTTAAAGTTAATCAAAAAGTTTTCCTTAAAAATGACCGAAGAAATAAAAGAAGTATGAAATTTAAAGGACCCTTCAAAATTATAAAAATCCTAGACAATAATACATATCTTGTTGAAGATTTAACTACCAAAAAAACATTTAAAAGACATGCAAATGAAATACGCCAAACTGACGAAATAATACCTGTTACAGGTACTACATCTGGTTCTGCAGTTGCAGTATCCTCTTAGTTACAGGAGACGTAACAATTAAGGACCTATCAGACAACCCTGGACTATACCCTCAAAACCTAGGAAAAGCGCAAATTAAAGAAAGCGACTGGACTATTATAAAGACATTTGACTATACACCCTTATTAACAAATTATACTATCCTTAGACGTTCATTATTAGACTCTATTCTTAAATTAAGAAATCGTGATTTTTACACAGTTAAAAATGAAGAACAAACAAAATTAAATCACAATGACATGCTATTGTTGATCCAACAGTAGGTACATCATAAGAATTGATAACATGATTGATCAAATATTCCCTTCAGATACAATCAGAATAAAACGCGGAGTAATAAATGGACTCGGTACTGTATTTAAATTTTTGACAGGCAATCTTGACGCTGAAGACGGAGAAAAATACGAGAATGCCATTGCGGATCTTCAATCCACAAGAGATATCCACAATAAAATTCTAAGTCAACATACACATTTAATAAATGATTCCATAAACGCTATATTTACCCTAACTAAAAATCAGGAGCTTTTAAATACAAATCTACAGAAATTGATTGTACAAAATCGTGCTATAACCAACAACATAAACTCACTCTCTATTCAGAGTGTCCTATCAGAATCAATATTTTTGTTACAAATGTTTGTAAACACCTGGCTCGAATTAGAAACATCTCTCACCTTTGCACAAAACCAACAAATGCATATGTCCCTACTTGATAACGCAGAACTATTATCCAATCTCAATCAAATCTCTATCTACCTTTCTGAAAACTCAGACAACATGCTTTCTTTACCTTACCCTGTACATCATAAAACCCTTCATCTTTACGAATCTTTAATATTAATCCAAGCTTATCAAATTAATAACAAAATAACGTTCGTCTTCGAAATACCATTAGTGCACAAACACACTATTTACCAACTCATGCAATTGATACCGTTCCCGGTATACATTGACTCCAATTTGTACCGTATGATCATTCCTACCTATAAAACCATACTCTTCAACCTTGCAACGTCAATACCCGTCGAACTGGACCACTGTAAATCGGTAACCACCGGTTCCTATTTTTGCACTGAGAAATACCACTTTTCCGTTGTTAATAACCAGTTATGTGAGACCCAACTTTTGTCTTTTTCCTCCAACAAAACTTGTTCACCCTACCTGTTTAACTTACTAAAAGTTAAAATAGCCCAAATTGACGATTCCACTTGGTTGGTTACTACTCCACAAAAAGTAACTATTGACATTAAATGCTTAGACACCAAGTCAAGGAAAATAGTAACGAAAACGAATCTAATTCATCTCACACCGGATTGCACGGCAGTCATTGACCATGACACCTTGTTGTTCGAAATCAGAACCTCTTCTTCAAAACTTGTAAAGTTGCAAATACCCAATATTGATGCCTTGGATGCGTGCTAAACACACTAAAACAGCAAGTGTGGATCTGACACCGATCAACATTAAAGAGCTGATTAAAGACCAGTCACAGCTTGGGGGAATACAAAGGGCGCTTGAGCCTGCCAATGTAACGAACTTGCAGTACATTTCTGTAACCACGATTATAATACTAAGTATGATTGTAATAATAATCTTAAGTTTGTTAGTATATACCTATTGTAAACGCCAAGCCTTACAAGATAAATTCATGGCATATATAAAATCAAAAGTATTTAAAGACGATATTCCTAAACCTTTTGAGTTCTTAGAAATCAAAACGTGAAATTCAAATGCTTTGAATTGTCTTAAGAGGGGAGGAGTAATGTAACCACTCAATCAATTAACTATCAAAATAAATGCTTGCTGCCGCGAATTCTATATTTAGAATTCGCTGAACTAACAAGAAGTGTTAGAGTTCTGAAACATTGTGCAATATTGTGAAATTATGTGACGCCACTCAATCACCCCACCCGAAGATGGCAGAGGCTATAAATAGCCGTGCTTGTGTAATTTTAGTTTAGTTTATAGATTTGTGTCTTACAGAACGTTGCTAGTTCATAGATTTGTGTCTTACAGAACGTTGCTAGTTTATAGATTTGTGTCTTACAGAACGTTGCTAGTTTTAGATGTGCTACTTACAGAACGTTGCTAGTTTATAGATTTGTGTCTTACAGAACGTTGCTAGTTTTAGATGTGCTACTTACAGAACGTTACTCTGTACAAATTTGTAACTCCTACATTTAATTAAAAACTTGTGTAGTAAAATAAATAAAGTTTTTTTTCGTTAAGGCCACGATTGGCAACTTAACTCGCGCGCCATATTTAGAAGTTTATTGTTTTCTTCGACGAGTGTGAGATGAACATGCATATTAATGCGTAAAGCTCTTGCATTTATTAGTGTTATAAACGGGGCTGCGCGCGCTATTGCGCGGTCTATTCTATTCAATTTATCACCATTTTTAGGCTTATTACGTTGGGCCATTCCAAGGGGGTTCAATGGGCTCCGCCCCTCTCCAAGGGGCCCTAGGTGGTCCGTCCCTCTCCAAGGGGGCCTTCGCGGCTCCAGGGGTTTTGCCCTTCTCTAAAGGAACCCTCGGGGCTCCAGGGGTTTCGCCCCTCTCTAAGGGGGCCTTCGGGGTTTCGAGGACTCCGCCCCTCTCCAAAGGGGCCCTTGGGACTCCGCTTCTCTTCAAGGGGGGCCTCGGGACTTCTCCCCTCTCCAAGGGGGCCCCATGACTTCGCCCTTCTCCAAGGGGCACTTGGGACTCCGCTTCCCTTCAAGGGGGCCCTCGGGACTTCGCCCCTTTTCAAGGGGGCCCTTGGAACTCCGCCCCTCTCCAAGGGGGCCCTCGGGACTCGGCCCCTCTCCAAGGGGGCGCTCGGGGCTTTACCCCTCTCCAAGGGGGCCCTTGGCGCTCGGCACCTCTCCAAGGGGGCGCTCGGGGCTTTGCCCCTCTCCAAGGGGGCCCTTGGCGCTCGGCACCTCTCCAAGGGGGCCCCGGGACTTCTCCCTTCTCCAAGGGAGCCATCGGGGCTCCGCCCCTCTCCAAGGGGCCCTTGGGACTCCGCTTCTCTTCAAGGGGGCCCTCGGGACTTCGCCCCTCTCCAAGGGGGCCCTCGGGACTCGGCCCCTTTCCAAGGGGGCGCTCGGGGCTTCGCCCCTCTCCAAGGGGGCCCTTGGCGCTCGGCACCTCTCCAAGGGGGCCCCCGGGACTTCGCCCTTTTCCAAGGGAGCCATCGGGGCTCCGCTCCTCTCCAGTGGGACACTCGGGGCTCCTCCCCGGTCGCGAAATCGAGGCGACGGTGAGATGCATGTAAACACAAATGGGGGACATCGCGTCTGCAATTGTCGTGACACACACGTTTGGATCGTTCTCCTTTATTTATATGATATTACAGAACTTAATTTCGTGATTAATTCCATTCGTGAAAATGTATGTTTACGTCACGGCAATGGATACAAGAAACCAAGCGGCGCCTTCATACCAATTGTTTATCAAATTTAAAATAACTTTATTAATTATAATAAACCAATAAATGGTGCTTGCAACGAACGTAGCGGCTTCGAAAATATTATTCATTGAGTAACTACTAAAATTGCCCGAAATTGTTAAAAGCGTCTCGGCTAAGAATGTCGCCTAACTCAAGTACCCTTCTTGAAAATGTTGACACCAAAAACATAGTGCGTCAAAAATGTCGCCATTACAAATGTCATCGATCAAGAATTGCACCTAACTAACAATCGCCTTTAAGCACGTTGTTTTAAAAATATCGCATAACCAAAATATCTCATTTGGAATAGTTCCTAATTTATGAAAGCAACTATGTTTATACTTAAATGTCGAACTTGACAATTGATTTTTAAGTGACTTACAGTTGCATTCATAAATTAGAAAATAGTCCATAACCATACTAGATGAAAATAATTTTTAATCAGCAATATCACCTTCAAAATCATTGCCTTTAAAAATGTCGACGACCAAGTGTGTCCAGAGACAGCAAACAAAAATATCGCCTTTGAGAATGTTGATCTGACAAATATGACCTTCAGTAACGGCATTTTCAAAAATATCGTCGACTAACTGTGGTACTTAACCAAAACATCGCTTTGGAGAACGTTGTTGTTTCTAAAAGTACCGCATTCAGCAATAGCATATTCAAAAACATCGCTGTTAAAAACGTCGTCAAATTAGTGTGTCGCCTAACCAAAATATCGTCTTTGAGAACGTTTTTTTAAACACCTTAAAAAATATCATTCTGACAAATATCATCGACTATCTGCTAACAAAAATATCATCTTTGAGGTTGTTGTTATTAAAAATATCACTATCGCCCTTAAAAATGTGATCGACCAAGTGGATCGACTAACCAAAGTATCGCCTTTGAGAACGTTATTTTTTAAATGCCGCCTTCAGCAATACCATCTTCAAGAATGCACACACACGCAATTGCACTACGGTCCATGTAGGGCATTAGTTTGTTGAACCACCTTCTTTTATTGGTTTCTATTTTGGGCTATGTTAGACCATTCTTGTATCTTTAAGGTTTTAGATCATCGATTACATTGTTCCTCCATTTATTCCTGGGTCATCCACTTGTTCTTCTTCCTATTGGAGCTGGTGTTAGTGCCTATTTTGCTGATCTCGATTTCGTGTGTTAAAGATATTGCTTTCAACAAATCATCTTCAAAAATTTTATTGTTAAAAGTATCGTTGACCAACTGTGTCGTCTACAAAATATCTGTTTTGAGAATGTTGTTATTAAACATGCTGTCTTCAGCATTGTGATTTCCAAAAATATGGTGAACCAACTGTATGAGCTAAAAAAATATCACGTTAGCAATATGATCGACCAAGAATGTCGCTTAATCTAAATATCACCTCTGAAAATTTTATTAAAAATTTAAAAATAACGCCCCAAAAATATCGTGAGCCAAGGGTTCTAGGTAAAATGTTCGAATGCAATTGCTCGAAAACAAATTGCTCGAAATCAGTTGCTCGAAAGTCAATAACTCGAATGTGACTTTGCTCGAATTACAAGTTCCTCGAACAGCAATTTCTCGATTATCTGTTGCTCGAAAAAATGAAGTTGTGAAATAGCCTTAACTCGAATCAGTTAATATCAAATATAAAAAAAACACAAATTACAAATTATAACCTTTATTAATAAAAAATAGATATAGGTATGTGATTAAGTTAAAAATTATAAAAACCAAATATTATATGTTTTTAATATGATATGTTATGTGCTATTCCACGGACATAATCATAGATATTTCTGTCATGTCCATAATTATTCACTAATCTTAAAAGTCTCTGTGCACTATCACGATATATTCTTCGACTTATGGTGTGTTTTTGACCGCTGACATATTGTTCTATCCGTAATTCGTTAAAACTCTGCTCCCTGTTTAATGCCGAAATAAATTTCCAGATGTTAAGACCACATAAATTCGAGCAATTGCGGTTCGAGGAACTTGTATTTCGAGAAAAGTTACATTCGAGCAATTTGATTTTCGAGCAATTGATTTCGAGCAATTGCATTCGAGGAATTTGCCGGAGACGGCAACTGCTATCAAACATAAGCGTTTACAAAAGGAGTAAAGCATTTAAAGATGGCCGCAAAAGTGCCGAGAATGAACCGTAAAATACACTTATTTGAAACGATCCTCGAATTACAGTGAAGGATATTCCTTCTGCATTAAATATCAGTAGGAGGAACTTGGAACAAAACGTGAGTTCTCTGTCTGTCTTCACAGGATAATGTTCGACCTCATTTCGCTATTTACTCACTGACTACGATTCAAAAATTGAAATGGACTATGCTGTCCATTTACCCGACATTCGGACCTTGCTGCATCAGTTTTTTATTTGTTTGGATCCTTAAAATAGTTTCTAGGAGAAAAATACCTCGTTGTAATGAAGAAGTCATGGAAATTGTTCGGGAATGGGTGTGACAGCCGCCAAAAGAATTTTTTTCTAGTAGAGTACAGAAACTTCCGGAAAGATGGCACCAGTTTATTAAAAGGGAGGAAGACTGAGTAAAAAAATGACATGATATACATTAGAGTCCTTGTGTTTGTTTTTGAATAAATATTAAATTATAATTTTTTCACGTCTGGGAAATAAACACGGTTTCTACGATGCCAAAATCGTGACAGAAATAATGAATTATTCCCTAGCGGAGAGAAATGTACCTAGGGAGTTTTCATTATGACTGAAACAACAATTATGTCAAATTCGTGGTTAGCAGGTTAGGTTTTGCGTCAGTCTGTGTCAAAACTGATGTAAAACCTAACCTGATAATCTCGAATTTGACATAGAGTTACAGTGCCACCAACTTTAAAATTTAAAAATGTCAATAAATTACGTTTAAAAAACATGTTTGTAGTTTTAAATCTTCCTGCAACGTGAAAAAAATTGTATATGCAATTCGGAGAAACTGCTATTTTGCTTCAGTGCTAAATTGCACCTCAGCAAAATAACGCATTTCTCTCTCTCATTGCATAATCTACTATTATATTTGAACGCTCCTCGTATTATACCTAGAAAGCAACAAAAGTCCATATTTCGAATACAGTTCGGCTGGCTGAAGTAAAAATTGGAATCGATTTTCATTCGTTTTAACAAAAGTTTTAAATACGATATCTATAAATCTCTATTATTTGAAGAAATAGTAGAAAATGCAATATATTTTTATTTGATTGCATAGCTGCAGGGTCGTAACTAGGTATAGGCCGAGTAGCCCCCCGCCTACAGGCGCAAGCGGCAAGAGGCGCCACAGTAGCACTGAAAAAAAATCTTTCCTACTAATAAAAACAAATAAACAAGGGGCCAATTTTACAAATAAACTACTTTGTAATATTAACAATTTAGTCCAAATAATGCTAATTATAATAATGCGAATTGTTCCCAATCTGGTCGATACATTACATTGCCTTGTGCAATTTTAAAAGGAAATGTTATATGTCTACCAGATTGTAACAGCGTTTATTTGATAATTTGCACCTATATCATTCTAAACATTAGAATTGTTAGCATGTTAGCCCACCGCCTTATTCTAATTATAAAAATGTTTCCATTTTTAAAACAATGTAATACAGCAGTGGCGACAAACTAACTTACATTTTTAACAACTGTTGCAGCGGGTCCACTGATATTACATATACATTCACTGATTTGGGCCCATCGCTGATACAGTCGTTCATTGCAGCAATCAGCAGAACACCACAGACCTATTATGAGAGCTTACTTGTTCCATTACTATGGTATTTTTCACTACAATCACTTTCCCGGTAGAATTTTTTCAATTTAAAACACTTCTGCAACCCTACACGATGGTAGCTTTTATATAAAAAAATAATTGTCGAAATTGGCCTGATGCAAGGCTTATACTATGTGCCGACAGAAAAAGCTTCACGTTTTAAATATATTGATTATTACAAAACAATGTGACAGTGTGGCTGCATATACAAAACCTTGTTCTACGTTCATATGTTACTACGCATTTGAACCCGTGTTCACTGATACATGCATATCTTATCGTTGCGCTATAAATGTCGCAGTGGCGTTTCGATTTTGAGTAGGTACACCATATGTTTATACATAGGAATTTGTAAAATGTTCTACTGGCTACATAATAATATGTGTTTGTCAAATTAGAATTGTGTTATTTTTAAAATGTTTGAATAAAAAATGTAGGATTTATTTTTGAATACGTACCTGTTTGTTTGAATACATTACATCATATATTCGGAGATAAATGTAGAAGTCATATAGTGTCATTAGTATTTTTTGTCACATATATCGTTTTTGTACTGAAGAGCGCAAAAATGCTGGGTTGTCTACACTAAAAGTTGGCCTAGTTACAGCTCTGCATAGCTGCACGATTTAAAAGCACTGATCAAATGATTTTTTATTTCATTTACTTATTAGTTCGATAGTCTACAATAGGAAAATATGACAGAACACATTTACAACTCAAGCAACTTTTAACAGAGATAGAGTTAATTGGAGGACGCTTAATTTTTAGTTTTATTTGTTATTTCTATATATGTTGGTTGTTGAACTATCGTAGTTTTTTGAACTGAGGTCTGTTGATTTAATTAAGTGACAACAAATACGAGTTACATTACCTTCCACTGCATTATATGCTAATCCTACAAAAACAGCCGTTAGCTCTCAGCACCCGCTGTTTAGTTTCAGAATCACGTTCTCCTGTATCATTTTATATTTACGAAGACGAAGGTCGCGACATGTTTTGGTAGCGAATCGATTTTTGCTACTACTAATGCTTTGCTGATCCTAAAAATCAAACTCAAATTTCTATGGAAAACATAGAAATGACGAAAGAAATTCTAAGTCAACGTTACCTTGACCATTAATACATTCAATGACAACAACTGACTTTCATGGGCTTTTTATTGTGGGCACTGCATTTATTTTTCAATAAACGGGGCTGAGCGCGCTATTGCGCGGTCTATTCTATTCAATTTACCACCATTTTTAGGCTTATTACGTTGGGCCATTCCAAGGGGGTTCAATGGGCTCCGCCCCTTTCCAAGGGGCCCTAGGTGGTCCGCCCCTCTCCAAGGGGGCCTTCGCGGCTCCAGGGGTTTTGCCCTTCTCTAAAGGAACCCTCGGGGCTCCAGGGGTTTCGCCCCTCTCTAAGGGGGCCTTCGGGGTTTCGAGGACTCCGCCCCTCTCCAAAGGGGCCCTTGGGACTCCGCTTCTTTTCAAGGGGGGCCTCGGGACTTCTCCCCTCTCCAAGGGGGCCCCATGACTTCGCCCTTCTCCAAGGGAGCCATCGGGGCTCCGCCCCTCTCCAAGGGGCCCTTGGGACTCCGCTTCCCTTCAAGGGGGCCCTCGGGACTTCGCCCCTTTCCAAGGGGGCCCTTGGAACTCCGCCCCTCTCCAAGGGGGCCCTCGGGACTCGGCCCCTCTCCAAGGGGGCGCTCGGGGCTTTGCCCCTCTCCAAGGGGGCCCTTGGCGCTCGGCACCTCTCCAAGGGGGCCCCGAGACTTCGCCCTTCTCCAAGGGAGCCATCGGGGCTCCGCCCCTTTCCAAGGGGCCCTTGGGACTCCGCTTCTCTTCAAGGGGGCCCTCGGGACTTCGCCCCTTTCCAAAGGGGCCCTTGGGACTCCGCCCCTCTCCAAGGGGGCCCTCGGGACTCGGCCCCTTTCCAAGGGGGCGCTCGGGGCTTCGCTCCTCTCCAAGGGGGCCCTTGGCGCTCGGCACCTCTCCAAGGGGGCCCCGGGACTTCGCCCTTCTCCAAGGGAGCCATCGGGGCTCCGCCCCTCTCCAAGGAGCCCTTGGGACTCCGCTTCTCTTCAAGTGGGCCTTCGGGACTTCGCCCCTCTCCAAGGGGGCCCTCGGGACTTTGTCCCTCTCCAAGGGGGCCCTTGGGACTCTGCCCCTCTCCAAGGGGGCCCTTGGCGCTCGGCACCTCTCCAAGGGGGCCCCCGGGACTTCGCCCTTTTCCAAGGGAGCCATCGGGGCTCCGCTCCTCTCCAGTGGGACACTCGGGGCTCCTCCCCGGTCGCGAAATCGAGGCGACGGTGAGATGCATGTAAACACAAATGGGGGACATCGCGTCTGCAATTGTCGTGACACACACGTTTGGATCGTTCTCCTTTATTTATATGAAAGGGGCCCTTGGGACTCCGCCCCTCTCCAAGGGGGCCCTCGGGACTCGGCCCCTTTCCAAGGGGGCCCTTGGGACTTCGCCCTCTCCAAGGGGCCCTTGGGACTCCGCTTCTCTTTAAGGGGGCCTTCGGGACTTCGCCCCTCTCCAAGGGGATCCCGGGGCTTCGCCCCTCTCCAAGGGGGCTTACGGGGCTCCGCCCCTTTCCAAGGGGGCCCCGGAGCTTTGTCCCTCTCCAAGGGGGCTCACGGGGCTTCGCCCCTCTCCAAGGGGGCCCTTAGCGCTCGGCACCTCTCCAAGGGGGCCCCCGGGACTTCGCCCTTCTCCAAGGGAGCCATCGGGGCTCCGCTCCTCTTCAAGAGGCCCTGGGGGCTCCGCCCTTCTCCAGGGGGACACTCGGGGCTTCGCCCCGGTCGCGAAATCGAGGCGACGGTGAAATGCATGTAAACGCAAATGGGGGCATCGCGTCTGCAATTGTCGTGACACACACGTTTGGATCGTTCTCCTTTATTTATATGATGATATTGTTCGCCTAAGGCCCTTTACTACGTGTTGACTGCTCTTCCGCAGCAAAATGATATTCAATTAGCAGCTTGGGTAATTTATAAATTTGAAGGCAAGCAGTGGCTAGACAGACTTGTAATAATAGAGGTTGGACACCCACAAAGAGATAGTTTTACTCAATGGAAATTGCCGTTTTTAAGATGTTAAGCCGAAAATGGTCACGTACGAGTTATCGTTTATATAATGTGTCTAACACCAACAGTTACATGTAGAACAAGCATTTTTTAGTTTCTAAAACCCAAATGGGAACGTCTAAATGTAGCCTTGTTATGTAAGGGCGTTGAAGAAGTGATATCAAATGGACCTACTGAAATTATTTAGGTATTAATATTTAGTTTTAACTAAGAACAGATGGAAGTACTTAGTTTAAGTAATTTATTTTAAATTTAAAAAATCTTAAATGTTACAATACAGATGCATAATTGTTGACTTTCCACCTTTTTAAAAATTCATTTTAAGTTGAGAATGTTAAATATGTGTTTATTGTATACATAGATAAATTCCTGTAGATACTACCATTCTACAATTTCAAGAATATTGGCAATACGAGATCTAGTAATAAAGAAAGTTAAGACATATTAATAAGAAATAAATAATTATACAGATTGTTTCCATAAATATGTTGAATTTCGGGGTGAAGCTATTCCATCCGTCCTATAGAGCTGTACAAGAATGAATTCAATTTAGTCGATTAGTTAAAACGTTTAGGGTAGACAGCGATATAACTGCTTTGGATGCCAACGTTAACAAATTTCTCGGATGAAGTTCGCGAAAACAAACATAACATAGAATTAATATGCTTCCCTATATAGTATAAAAAATATGTCATTTATTACGTCTCTTGTAGAACATTAAAAGTAGGGTTATTGTTACATAAATTACAAGGTACTTTTGTTACGTACAGCTTGCTTTTTAGTAGACTAATATTTTAATACCCATCTTAAAATCAGGAAATTAACAAATTAGGTCATTGTTAACTGATGTGTAGGACCCTGCATTGTGTAATCTTAAAAATTTTTCGACTTTAAATCTATTTTTTTTTAATGTACTTTTCGTTATTAGATAGTTTAAACATTTCCCAAACCCCAAGATTATCAACATTTTTGGCTTCGTGTTCTAATACTTTTTCAGTATTTTCAAACAACGAATATGTCATCATTCTTGGTTATCAACTACGGTAAACATTCGTTTGGAATTGTTCTTAGAGTATGCCCAGCAGGCACACGTGCGTTTTCTATGTGACGTTAAAATTACGTTGATAGAATACGCTATTTAGATCAGTAGTTCACTCTTAACGTCGATATGACTTTGATACAATAACGTAAAAATTTCGTTTTGATATCGTTGATTTTAAGTGCACGTTAAACCAACAGTTAATGTTAAACGCTGATATGGTGTTCACAAAAACACGTAAGTTGTACTCTTCTTCACGTGTGCTCAGTGCACCTATCACGCGTAAGGTTATTGCTCATGATAGTGCCGATCAGTTGAAACGCGTTATACTATCACTACGCAGTGGAATGTCACAGTATGCTGACCAGCCGTTCGTTTTCTTAGTCTGGTGATCTGGATTTACTGTTTAGGTCGCCATTGATACGATCGGAAAATCTGTGAATCAGAACGTAGTGTGTTTATTATTTCAGTTTAACATAAGGTTAGCAAAATATGTTGCATTAGAAGAGTATATGGTAGGTAGTACGTGCCATGTTTCACTAAGTTTATTTTTTCCCATTTAAAATAAAACGGCTGTCGGCTTTGGGTGGAAATACTTACTGTCCATTTAGTGCGCCGGTCCCCGATTACGCCTATACTTTCTTGCGATAAAAAGTTTGATTGAGGCCATCCAAATGAGCTGGAAGGGGGGACATTTTCAAATTATTTGGACTTATACAGGGTGTTTGACTTGAAAAAGTATTAAGTTTTTTAATGTAACACCCTGTATTTCTTTGTGGATATTCAAGCCCAAATAGGCCCTATAAGTTATACGTTTAACTCTAACTTTTCTTTTAGATTGCATGCAGCGTTTCCAACGTAGGAACGTTTCTAAGTATTTTTTGTCAATATCAAGCTTTCATTTAAAACGTCACCTTTTCCCCATTTTTGAATATTTCTTCCCTGAAAATTGAGGGGGTCGTCATCTAGCATACAAAAATAGTAAAGGTTCTTAAAAACGGGATATTTTTAATACATGGTGTTCAAAATACTGGTTCAAATTTCAATATCTTCAATCTCTATGTTCTCAATTATTTTAACTGTTAACACCCTACATTTTATTACACGAATAAATACAGCCTTAAATTCCCTTTATTTTAATCTAACATGTTGTACTTTATTTCAAAAAGCATTTGAGAAATTAAGCTTTTAATAAAAAATCAGGATGAATGTGTACTATTTGGTGCATGGTTTATAATAATGCCGGTAAAAAAACGACCACCGGTAAACCGGTTAACCGAAAACCTTATTTTAAACCGGTTCATGAACCGGTTTGTAAACCTACTTAAGAACCGATTTATAAACCAGTTGTCAAAGCGGTTTGAAAACCTGTTTATAAATAGGTTTAAAAACGACTTATAAGCCATTTTAAAAATCGATTTATTAGTTGATTTGAAAGTTTGTTCTTAATAATAAACATACGATTGTATATCTTCCATATTTTATAAGTATAACCAAGTACCGTTTGTTAGAGCAGTTTACAAATCGATTTTAATCCGGTTTATCAACAAGTTTTTAAAGTTGAATAAACCGATTTAGAAACAGGGTTTTAAACAGGTTTACAAAACGGTTTATGAACCGGTTATATTCAGGCTTTAGGATAACGGGTTTACCGGTTTTAAATTTATGAAAAAACCGTGGTTAACAGCGAGCCGGTTAACCCTCAAATAGTTTTTTCCCTTCATTATAATAAACCATGCGCTAAATAGTACCTACACATTTATTGTAATATTTTATTAAAATCTTAAATTCTCAAATACCCTTAGAAATAAACTAAACCATATTGGAGTCAAAATAAAGGAAATTTAAGACTCTATTCCTTCCTATAATAAAATTTAAGGTGTTCCATTTTAAGAAATTAAGAAAATAAATATTGAAGATATTTAAATTTGAACCGTTGTTTTAAATACTCTGTATTAAAATACTTCGTTTTTATGATACTTTAATATTTTTGTATCCTAAATGACGACTCCCTCAATTTTCAGGAAAGAAATACTGGAAAGTGGGGTAAGTGTGACTTTTTAAGGGATGCAGGGTGCTCCATTAAAAAATTAAAACTTTTTGACTCAAACTTTTGGAACACCTTTTATATGACAAAATAGTCAATAAAGACTATTCAGATAAAAAAAGTTACGTTCTTCTGTAGTTAATACTTGACGTAAATAATATATCACTTTTGTATCAAACCGAATGAGGTTTCAGCGTAAAAACCAAGTGAAGTTGTGGTTCAAGCGTAACGTACTTGTAACGTTAACACTTAACTAGAAAATTGTGTTAATAAAACATCATTTTAACGTATTAAGCACGTACAATTTGTGTTGAATAGGCAACGACGTTACAACGTTAACAGATGGGTGAAAATTGTGCAATAACAAGACGTTGAAAAGACGTCGGCTTGGTAACAAAACGTAAAAAAAACACGTTAAATAATCGGTAACGATGTTGAGAACTTACGTGTTTTGGATTGTGCTTAAACGGCCACATATAACAATTTTGTTTGGTTCTGGCTTTAACGTTGAAAGACCGTCATAATCTGACGTAGAATCAACCGCATAACGTTAAAAAAAATAGGTAATTTTTGCACTTCAGCGATAATATAACGCTTATAGTCCACATTTCTGTTTCAACGTTAGTTTAACGTGTCTGTGCACACTGGGTGGTATTTTAATTTACTTCACATTATTTTTTTCATCAAGGTATTTACGAGGGTCATTCCATATGTTTTGAAATACAAGAAAGCTACTAACAGAATAACAAAGAAAT